>CM062818.1:904824540-905424540 GCA_031772625.1 Pinus tabuliformis | reverse complement strand
TATAAAATGAAAACTCAACAGCCGACCTTCATTTTGCTTGACGTCATAAGATCCAATTGCTATGATGATAGCGCAGAGAACAGAGTCTTCAATCAGGGGCCATAAGTTTGTTTGCAGAGCCAGAAGGCGCATTCAAATCATGAATAGAGAGGAGCAGTACTGATTTGCAGAAGCATAATCATGATATCACAATATACAAATCGTATGATGATAACGGATACATTTCATAAGCAGATTTGGGTCAGAAGATTGTTTTATAACTCCAGCAGTCGAAATGAATGAAATCATTTGAGGACAGACGGTTTAACACTTGTCTTTCCATTGAACGGACTTGTACATTGAGTATCCACTACTTGTTGGTACTTGATTGCCAGAAGGCCGATTTAAAAATGATGAGTTGATGACAAGGTTTGAAGAGCGGTGTATGAAAAGGTTTGAAGAGCGTAGTAGGAATAAAAATAGGCTAAGGTGTGATAGGAAATGATAAGCAGAGTGATAATGAGGTGAGTATTTAGGAATATGACAAAGGTTATGGGGATAAGGATTTTTGAAATTGATAACAAGCAATAATAATTATCATTTTTAACACTAAAATAATTTAAGAATTTTAAATGTTAAAAATGAAAATTTCAACAATACATTACACTTGTTGGTTGACAAAATGTTGATTTGGCGTGCACAGGTATGACTGATCTTCATTGTACAGGTATGACTGATCTTCATTGTCTAAAACAGGTCCCTTTGAAATGAAATTGAATATAACAGGTCCCTTTAAAATCTGAAGAACTCTGAAGAACCATGTTTGTGAAGCTTCTTTTATCCTTGGTGTTGATGTAGCCTTGATTATAATTCTGATGATAAGCAACCTTTGAAAACTTTGTTGAAGTAGCCTGATGTATCTTGAATGCAGTCTTTAACAGGTCCCTCTGATATTGGTGATGTTGACATAGCCTTCTGAACAGGTCCCACTGCATATTGGTAATGTTGACATAGTCTTCTGAATAGGTCCCACTGCATATTGCTTGAGCAAGTCCCTCTAATTAGAACAAAAACAACTCTTTTATTGAAATACTGAATTACTGAAACAAATTCCTTGAAGATTTAAAAATGAGGAGATGAGATAGGGAAAAGCATTGTTTCTTCTCCCCCACTAAGTCTTTGACTTGTCCTCAAGTCATTATTGAATTGATGAAAAACAGTAAACAAGTAGAACAAGGAATTCTTACCAGCCAAATGATTGGTTTTCTAGTAAGAATTCTGGGTTAGAGTGTGCCAGAGTCTGGTTTTCACATCTAAACCATTATTATTATTTTTTTTTGTTTTTTTGTTTTGTTTTTGTTTTTTGTATTTTTATAGTTTTTTTAAAAATGAAATTGAATTAACTAAGGTAGAGATATCACAGCTGAAGGCTGCAATATCTCAACCTCCCTTTGCTGAGATACAGTTTGAAGAAAATCCTCCTTGCTGATGGGCTTATGATAGAGTTTCAACCTATGTCCATTGACAATAAAGGTGTTGCCTTCTCCATCAATTGTAGTAAGCTTGATTGATCCATTTTCATATACTTGAACTATTTCATATGGGCCCAGCCAATGTGTTGTAAATTTGGCTTTATGATCTCTGAATTTAGAGTCAAAGAGTAAAGCCCAGTCTCCTTCTTTGAACTATTTCTTTTTAATGTGTGCATCATGCCACTGCTTCCTTTGTTTCTGCATTAGGATTTCTGTCTCCTCTGCTTGCTGCCTCATTTCATCTAACTGGTTCAATTACTGAATTCTCTCTGTTTGTGCTTCATTGAGATCAATTCCTAAATCTGTAGCCATCTTATAAGTATGTATTTGAAATTCAATAGGAAGCATTACCTCTTTTCCATACACTAGCTGATAAGGTGTAAATCCTGTAGTGTTTTTCCATGTGATTCTGTAAGTCCAGAGTGCATCTTTGAGCTTCTCTTCCCAATTCTTTCTGTTCATTGCTACTGCTTTAGTGATAATTTCTTCCAATGTTTTATTTGTAGATTCCACCTGGCCATTGGCCTGTGGATGGTAAGGTGTACTTTTCCTGTGCTTGATTTTATATTTTTCTGTGATGTCTTTGACCATCTTTGAAGTAAACTGAGTACCTTGATCCGTCACTATCTCCCTTGGTACTCCATACCTTACAAAAATTTCTTCTAAAAGGAAGTTTATCACTGTTTTTTCAGTTGCCCGAACTAGTGCTTTTGCTTCAGCCCATTTTGTCACGTAATCAATACATACTAGGATGTACTTTTTGCTTTTGGAAGTTGGATTGATGGGTCCTATAAAATCTAGAGCCCATTTTTCAAATGGATCTAAATGTACTTGAGGCTGAAGTGGCATTTCATCTGTAGCTATTAGTCTGCCCATTCTTTGACAGCTATCACAACTTTTCACATACTTCTTGGAATCCTTAAAAATAGATGGCCAATAGTATCCAAGACTGAGAATATTGAATGTTGTTCTTTTTGCTTCAAAATGCCCACCACACGGTTCATCATGACAAGATTTTAAAATATCAATTATTTCACCATTTCTTACACATCGTCTAATAATCATATCATAATCGGTGTAAAATAAATCTCCATTAACCCATGAATATCTAGCACTTTGTTTGATCAGCCTCTTCTTTTCCTTTGGAGTAAAATATGGAGGTGTTTTTCCTGTGGACAAATAATTAGCCAAGTCAGCATACCAAAGATTCACTATTGAAATTGCAAATAAATTTTCATCTGGAAAAGAATCTTCAACCGGAACAACTCACCTGGATTTTGCAGTCTAGAAAGAAAATCTGCCACCTGATTCTCCTTACCTGGTCTATCTAACACTGTAATATTAAATTCTTGTAATAATAACAGCCATCTAGTAACTCTGCCATTAGTGATTGGTTTATTCATTAAATACTTAATGGAAGAGTGGTCAGTATGTGCAAAAACCTCATAACCAGTTATATAATGTCGGAATTTATTCACAACATGTATGATTGCAAGCATTTCTTTTTCAGTGACTGTATAGTTTAATTCTGTAGGTGTTAGATATTTACGAATGAAATAGATGGCATAATTGAAAGACTCTTTTTTTGGCCTAACGAGGCACCTACTGCAGTATCAGATGCATCTGTAAAGATATGAAATGGTAGGGTCCAGTTAGGTCCTTTTAAGACTGGTGTGGTTGATAATTTTTCTTTGAGTATTTCAAAAGCTTGCTGAAAATTCTCATTCCAGTTGAAAGGTGTATCTTTTGCTAGAAGCTTAAACAGAGGTAAAGCTATTTTACTAAAATTTTCAATAAACCTTCTGTAATAGCTTGCATACCCAAGAAAACTTCTTACCTCTTTTTGAGTCTTCAGAATTGGCAAATTGACAATGATCTGGATTTTTGATGGATCAACTTTAATGCCTTGAGAAGAAATATAGTGACCTAATACTATCCCTTCATTTAACATCATAAAACACTTTTCATTGCTCAGGGACAGATTAGCTTCAATACATCTCTTCAAAACTTTTTCAAGATTTTCTAATGAATGCTCAAATGAATTACCATACATTGAAAAATCGTCCATATAAACTTCAACACGTTCATGAACTAAATCAGCAAAAATAGCTAATACAGCTCTCTGAAATGTAGCTGGAGCATTGCAAAGTCCAAATGGTAAAACATTATAGGCATAAGTGCCCCAGGGACAAGTAAAAGTGGTTTTGTCCTGGTCCTCTAAGGCTATCCTGATCTGGTTATAGCCACTAAAACCATCAAGAAAAGAGAATGATGATTTCCCAGCTAATGTGTCTAGCACTTGGTCAATAAATGGTAGTGGGAAATAATCTTTGAGTGTTGCTTTGTTCAATTGTCTGTAATCAACACAAATCCTCCACTTGCCATTTTTCTTGGGCACTACTACCAATGGGGATACCCACTGACTATCAGAGATAGGATAAATAAAATTGACTTTCAATAGTTTTTGTAATTCATCTCTAACAATATCCTGAAGCATGGGATTCATTCTTCTCTGCGGTTGCCTCACTGGTTTGATATTACTATCCATATAAATATGGTGAGTGCATGTTTCAGGGTGAATTCCGTGCATATCGGTGTAATCCCAAGCAAATGCTTTCTGATATTTTCTCAATAATTGAATCAATTTTTCCTTCTGAGATGAGTCTAGGTGAGTGCTAATATTCAAAGTTTTTCCTGGACTAATCTCTATGGTCTTGCTCTGTGTGTTTGTGATAGATTGAATGGGAAAAATGTTCTGAAATGTTGTTTGCAAAGAATGAATGGTACATGTTTCCTGAAAATTCTGTGCCAAAAGTTCATCTGCAGCATGGTATTGGTCATTTCTTAATTCTTCAGAAATATCAGGTTGAGAAAGGAACAATTCTAACAAATAATCATTATTATGTTCTTGAAAATCATAGATTTGATTGATGCTGAAAACAGATTGAACTTCTTCCTTATCATTGTATTTATCATCAAGCCATAAATTGTGTGCTACTGCTGGTGATTGTGCTGATGGGTAAAGAGTGAGTTGTTTTCTTTCAATTCCTCGTGAAATAATCATATTACCCGATCTACATCCTATGAATGCATCAACAGTTGCTAACCATGGTCTACCAAGGATGATGGGGTGTCCTCCTAAATTAGATTTTGGTTAAAGAACTAAAAAGTCCACTGGATACTCCCAAGAGTCCAGTGAAACAATTATGTCCTCCAAAATCCCTTCAGGAATCACTTTAGACCTATCAGCTAGTTCTAGAACAATTGTTGTATGCTGCAAGTTTGTGAGCTGCAGTGTTTTCATTGTTTCAAGAGTCATCACATTTATTGCGGCCCCAAGGTCAATTACTATGTTTGGAATATGTATGTTGTTAATGATTGTAATGACTCTGGGAATACCAAGATCAACATACTTTTCCATTGAAATGGTGTTTGTCATAAGGCCGGCTAAATGTCCAATAACATGAATAGTTTGTGGATCAACTCTTTTTCTGGTAGGCTTCTTGAGGCATAGTTCTTTGATTGCTTTAGTATATATGGGAATGTCTTTTATGGCTTGTAATAGTGGAATTTTTATATAGACATTCTTTAGCTCATCTAAAACATCAAACTGTGGTATAGACATGGGAAGTTTTGCTTGGACCAATCGTTTTGGAAAAGGTGGTGGATGCAACGGTTGCATTTGTTTATTTTTGATGTCATCATTTTGTTTCCTTTGAGTTGGAGTTTCATTTTCATTTTCTTCGTTTTCTTCTTGTTTTTCAGCTATTGGAGGTTCTTTTTGAAGTACCTTACCAGACCTCAGCGCGATATTTTGTAAAGGTAATGTGGGATATGATGGTCCCTCATGTACATTGTAAGCTGGTCTCTCTGCTCTGTTATTTGGATTTGGTACAGGTTGAGCAGGAATCTGAGTGGGTCTAGGAGGTTGGTTAGATGGAAGTTGTAATTGAGGTGGATTTATTGGTGGAGGAGCAGGCAATGCGTGTTGAGTGTTTTGGGGTTGATAAACAACTTGCTGCTGAGGATATGTTTGAGGATATTGCGAATATGGCTGATGATACTGTTGATATGGCTGAGAATATGGTTGGTATGGTTGAGGATATGGTTGATATTGTTGAGAGTATTGCTGGAATGGTTTCCATTGTTGTTGTGGGTAATTTTGGTGTTGCCATGGCATGGGTATATTCTAAGAATTCTAAACATACATCTGATCTTGTGCAAGAAATTGCAAATTTTGGTTTGGAAACATACCTGGAGGTGGAGGTCTTGGTTGCCACAGTCTCTTAGCGCCCATGAAATACACATTCTCCATATCTGTGTTAGCTTCCACATTACAATTCTGCAAAATCTTGACTTTAGAGCAATGAAATATATCATGATTTTCAGTACAAAAGGCGCAAACTTGAATGTTTTCTAATGGGCAGTCTTTCAGAGCATGTTTCTTCCGGCATTTTGGACAAAAGACAGCCATTAATTGATCTTCCTCTTCTTGTCTTTTCTTTGCTTTTAGAGTGTCAATTTGAGTTCCTAAGGTACTTAATAGATCTGTTTTTAATTCTTCTAACAAGTTTCCTATTTCAGCCCTTGTGACACTTGCTGAAGCAGATTTTGTGGCTTTGGATGATAGAGCTCTTTTTCCATTTATGGCTTTGCTCCTAGAATACTTTTCACATAAATCAACAATTTCTTCGAAAGGTAAGGTGGAAATATCACCTTTTCCCATCAAATTAAGATCATCTAAGTATTCCTCTTGAATGCCCTTCAAAAATATTGTTCGAATCAGATCGAGAGACATGGTTCTATGTTTGGATTTTTGTAAATTGTAAACAAATCGTTCCAAGTACTCCTCTAAACTTTCATCCTCTTGTTGATTCATTCTAAAGATATCATCTTTAGAATCTTTCGATCTACAATAAGGTTGGTATTTCCTTAGGAATATTTTTCTCATGCCATCCCAATCAGTTATTGCATGTTCACCAAGTCCCATGAACCATCTTAATGCTGATGCTTTTAATGTTGCTGGGAAGAGTCTAAGCCTATGGGCATCATCTGTGTAACCATATGTTCAACATACTATGTCAAATTCAAACAAGAATGAATCTGGATCTTCTGAAGCCATGCCATAAAAGTTTGGTAACACAGATGGAGGTATGTTTTTCATTTTTATTTCCTCATCATAATTTTCTCCTGGTTCTTGAATAGGAAATTTAAAGGTTGACTCTTCCTCCTCTCTTCGATCTTGATCTTGTTTTTGTTTCAGTTCAACCTCTCTTTGTCTTCTTCTTTCCTCTTGTTGTCTCTCATATTCTCTAAGTTGTTCAGGAGTGGGTCGTCTTACTGATCCTCCTCCTTCCTCAGCCATTTTGATAGGTTCCTCTGTTGATTTAATTTCTTGTTCAGTGTCACTTGTTTCAAAGAGAAGTTGTTCTAGTGATTTTTCTCCTTCTTGAGATTTTTCAAAATCAGTAGGTTCAAGGAGAGATTGTTGATTTATTTTACTACTTTCTCTTTTTATAGAGGATTGAGGGAGATGTTTCTTCTGTGATTTGTGTGCCAATAGAATTTGTCTCTCAATGAGTGTGAGTCTTTGCCCTGATTTTTGTTTATCCTCTAATTTTTGTATGGTGACTTTCCCAGCTAGTGTTGTGTGTTTAATTTTTCCTAAAGGGTCTGCTCCTAGTGGTGGATTAGTTTTTGAATGGGGGGGTTTTTATGAATCTACCTTTATCATCTCTAGATCTAGACATAAGTAAACATGACTTCTAAAATGATCAATTAAAATTAAATCTATGTTTTTGTTTATGTTTTTTTTTTTTTTTTTAGAAATCCTCTAGTTGCGCCTCCCCGGCAACGGCGCCAAAATGTAGTGACCAATCCAGGGGTCTAGATTAGACTAAATTTAATGTCAACCAAGGTAGGTAAACTTAGAGGCACGTGTCTAAAGTTTATAGACCTAAAAGGATCTCATCTATCTAAATAAGTGTCTATTGTGACAGGCTACAACACTCTTTTACAAGAGATTGAAATATGTTTCCTTTCACAATTTAAACACTTATATCATCTAATTTAATTAATGTTCTAAAAACAGAGTGTTACTCGTCTGAGTTCTCAATCCTCTTACAAGGAAATAATTCACAAAAACTCTTTCAAGACAACACACTAAGCATACCAAAGATCAAATTCATACTAAGCATACCAAAGATCAAATTCGTGAAAACAGAGTCCATAGAAATATCTTGAAATTCAATGTTCAATTAAACCTTTTACAAAGTCTGATTCAATAATTTTGCAATTGAATTTCCAAGGTACTACTATGAATCATAAAATAACAATCGCAAGAACTTCTAATCAAATTGATCAACTCACAAGCAATGAAATAACATCAAACGCTATTCAGATCTAAAGACTAAATCCTATGAAACAGAAACGAAAGTGTACCAATCTTCACGTAGGGCCCTTCCACGTTTTGATGGCAACTTCAAATGATAAGAACGCTAAGTCATAAATACCATATGAAATTCTGCCTTTTGATTAAGTTCTGAGAATCGATTAAATTCAAAACAGAGTTCTGGAATACGCTTATAGTCTCAAGTCTGCTCTTGTCTAATCTCTTTTCCTTACCAGTGTTTCTCTTATTTATTAAAATTTACAACCAAATGTACGTTCATTATCTCTTCAGATGTTTCTACTTTTACAATCAAAAAGGCTATTTTCATTTTTCCTAATCCTAACTAATTTCTAAAACAAAGCGAAATCAGTTTAGGTAACTTCAGATTTTTGCTGCTTTTACAACGAAAAAGGCTGGGTTTGACCAGCATTGACCATGTATTCAGGAGCTCCAAATTCGATGCTAAATAGATTTTCCACCATGTATGTACATCCTAGATCACATGCTTATCTTCTGTTCCGATTTTCCTGCCATGCCACGTGTCACAACATAAACCAATTACAGGAAGTCATGACATCCCGTAATTTTGTTGAAAATTTCCAATTTTTAACATAAAAATCCATAAATTAAATGTAATGTAAAATAACAATTATAATGCTTCATTAATCAATTTCAATGGACTATGAGGGGTTTATGGAAGAAAATGATAGATAAATGATGGATTTTTAGAAGAAAAGAATGGAAATAAAATAGTACCAACATTCACCATGAGTTAATTAGTTGTGAAAAATCAAACATGAAGTCTATGTGAGGACATGCAACAGTTTCTCTATTAATTGAGGAATTTATCCATCAGTTAAAGAGATAAGGATGAGTTCTAAATTGAGTTGTAATTAGTTGACTTAGTTAACTGAGTCAAGTCTAGTTAGATTGATTTAAACAGTTTGTTTAAATTAATGTGAGTTCAGTTAGTTAATGCTTGCATGCATGTAACTGTTGTTCTTTAGATAACTGAATATTCTCTCATGAATAACTCATGCATGTTAGTTCAGACAGAGACCCAGTTGAGATCAAAGGAGGGACAATGTACTATCAGTTGGATGGATTTTTCATATAAAGGAAACTCATCCATGGAGAAGGATTTATTTCCTTCAGGTTTGTGCAGTTATTTTAGAGGTCAGAGTAGTGTGTGAGGGATTATTACACATAGGTGGCAGCTTGAGGACTGAGGAGAAACTGCGCAAGGAAATAGGAGGCTTGGAGGGTAGAGGAGAAGGTTTGTGAGAAGCCTTTGACTGTCTATGAGCAGCAGTGAGGGATTGTACTGAGAGTTGGATAGCTTGTGAGCTAAAGCTTTGTGTAATCCTGAGATATTTCCACTTGTATGATAATACAGATAGCGGGGTTTTAGGCTGAGGCTTTCCCCAGAGTATTCTTCTGTGTTCATGTGTAATTGCTTTCTCATTCTCAGTTATATGTGTTTTATTTGATCTTGCTCATATTTGATTAAGCTTCCGCAAAGTTTGTTGTAGAAATAGATCTTCTATTTTGCTTTAGTATATTGCATAATCTGTTGATCTACATTGGGAAATTCTACAAAGCATTAGCACAGAATCGGCAGCTTGAGCAGATAGTAGAGGAAGCATGTTGCTGCGCCCCAGAGCTTGAAATTGCGACAGACCTACCAATAGGAGTGCGGATTCACAAATTGGCGAGCGGATTCTGCGAGGCAAAGGAGGAAGCAACGAGGATCCAGCTGGACCTAAACCTTCAGATTACTGAACTACGATTAAAGGTGTAGTCATCCACGCCCCCAGAAGTTCGGGGATAGCACGCTGACCCTCTCCAAAAGGGGCTGGAGGAAATATGACAGGCAGTGCAGACGTTTACAATGATATTGGAAGAATCCTTCATGGTCCTTACTTCCCTACAGGAGGACCCCACCATACAGCGCTTGGAAACAGAGGCGTGGGAGCTTCAAATGCAATATGATAGTGTGTGTGGGACAGTGCAAACAGTGGTCCTAACCTAGTGGCTCACGAAGCTACAGTAGGCGAAGGCATTTAAAGAACAAGTGGATGTCGCGTGACAAAAAGAGGCATGACTTAGAGCACACGTCCAGCCTTGGATTGATGAGGCCTTCCTTATCACGACCGACATCGAAGGAAAAATTGCACAAATGAAAGTGATGGATGCTTTAAGACAGGGATTTGATTCTGACAGTGAGCATCTAGCCGAGCGAGTAGAGCAGATCCAAGAGACTGCAGAACAGTGCGCAGCGGACCTTCGCTCAACCCAGACACAGTTGGAAGGGCTTTGTACCAGGATCGCCACACAGTTACTCGAGACGAGTCACGATGATTGTGTTGGGGGCCTGTTGGGCAATGAATCCCCCCCACAGCATGTTTTTAGGGTTTAAAGCCCAAGTTTTAGTCAATGTAATGTAAAAGACTCTGCGAAGTACGGACATAGAGCGCGAAAGTTTAGGATGGGTCATAAGGTTGTCTGCCCTAAGAATTGTAAAATAATGTAAAGTTGTGTCGGCCTACCCATGGTCCGCGAACCATGGGATTGTATAAATAAAGTGAGGCTCTAAGTGTAAAGTTAGTTTTTTGGCAAGTAAGAAAGTGATACATAGATGCAAAGGCATGGTTATAGGATCGAAGTGGAACTGAAGTGTATTGGGTCGTAGTAGTAGGAAGAGGCTCTGCAGCTGAGTGCACAAAGGCCTAGTAGAGTGCACAGTTGAGTGCGCGGACCCCTGCAGCTGAGTGTGCAGGGCGAAGTCGGGTCTGTAAGTGGATTGTACTTGGATTTGAAAGCTAATAAAGATAAGTTTGATTCAACATATTGAGCATCTACTTCGTGGATCTATATTTTGATGTTATGCGTTAATTGTATCTATTTATTTATATGTGCGCACTTCATAAACATTGGTATGAATGCTTATGTATGAAAACCTTCTAAGTAATTAGCGAACAGAACCTAATTAAGGAAGACTTGGGTAATTAACATTGGTCGCGCTGCGGCTAGAACTATGCGAATGACACAAGGGGCTTGCTGGGGTGTGTAGCCCTGTAAGAGCGAAGGTTGAATCGCATACCAATCACCACATATCAGACATCCCTAGGGTGCGGAAACCTGGTTCTAGCACCCTCCCATACTACTTCGGGTGAGACCTCAGTCCGCACTCTGCGGACTGTTGCCGAAAGGGCCAGTAGTACCAGGATTTTCTTGGATAAATCACTTCCGAACCTGGGTCAGGCCCCACTAAGCCAATAGTACCAGATGTATGAAGTCCTACTCATTTGACAAATGACATAGACCAAATTATTCCTTCAAATCAAATTGTCTCCCAAGAATACAGAAGTGCATCAACAAAGGAAAGTAGTTTGATATCTAAAAGAATAGATCATGTTCAATCATTTCACCAAAGCATTCACAAACTTACAATAGTGCATTCTTTGCAAATGTTTTTGATAAAATTCTGGACCCTTCTCTAAATGCATGAGAAGGGTATAAATATTGTTCTAGCTAAGTGTGCAAAAATAGATTATACAAAATTTGAGGAGGTTTCAAACAACCTTCCTCCTACATAGGTAACTAACTCCAAAAATAAACATAGATCAACTAAACAGAACTAAGAGGATGACTTGCTATTTGCTAGCTTCTCCTTTAAATCACAAATATCGATCATCGATTGAATTTGAGGAGGTGGCCCGAAATGAGATTTGAGTTGTCCTGTAAAGATTGCATCGACAAGAGGTGGCAGCATCCTTTGAGTCGCATGGAGAGAACGGTTGAGGTTCATAATCTGGCTATGTGGCTTGACCAGATGCTGCCAATATGACTCCCAGTTGGTCGTAGTTAGTTTTGTAATTGCATCTCTTTGATTCCCCGCTTTTGCTTGCCAGCCTTAGAGTGTTTAAGTCAGGCTTTTCTTTTGCATTATCATCCTTCATGACATTGGTAGTGAATAGGGTATGATTTACTGCCTTAATGATGTTCTTCAATACTCCAGCTTCCCTCGCAACTGCCAGCTCGGCCTGTTTTATCCTAGCATCCCAATCAGTAAAGAGGATGTCTTTGTGAGTTTCCTCAATCTCGGGTAGATTGACATTCTTTCCCTCTTCTAATTCCTGCCATTCAATGAAATCAGAGATTTTGGTGTTTAAATCCTTAAACTCTATTCTCCAGTCAATGGCTTTGTCTGTGAGTTGTCACTAGTAATCAAGTAGGGAGTGATGTGTGACAACTTCTGGCAGAAATACTCTTGTTGCTTGACTAGAAGAGAATTTAGTTCTAGAGCCTCTTTAATGAATTCCTCAATAGTGGGAACATTCTTGTACCTATCCAAGGATTGTTGTAATTCTTGGAGCTGCATGTTTTTAGCCGATAAGTCAGCTTCATGGCTTATTTTCAAGACTTCCATGTCCCACTGCAATTGTGCGAGCTGCTCGGCTGCTTGCCTGTTTGCGTTTTCTTTTTCTGTCTTGGCCTCTTGTTAAAGCTACACGATGCTTTCCTCCTTTTATTTTAGTAGAGTAGACACCTCAGTAGCCTTGTCCATAGTGGCCGACGCGTATGCTCCTATGAACTGTGACAGTCTAGTCAAGTTCTCGGCTAGATTGAAAGGCATGTCCTTCCAAACAACGTCCATTGGCTCATCTCCAAGTGAGAATTCGGGTGCATCTATCCTTCTCCTTTTCCTTTGCCTTTGGACTACAGCCTTATGGAGAGGGCTGTAGAGTACATCAATTGGAGGTACCTCTGTCACTTTTAGAACAATTTTTGATGTGAGCAGAGTAGGGATAATTTCAGCATGCTGGGATGTTGTTGTTTCTTGATCCATAGGTGTAGACTGTTCACCGACAGACTTGGGTTCTGTATCTTGATGAATTTTCAGAGGAGTTTTGAATTCCTCTGTTTCTTAAGTATTTGGAGCTTTGGGCATGTCTTGAAATTTCTGATTGAATTGATCCCATTCCTACTCCAAACTAGTGCCTTGGGCTTCTGAACTTGTCTCTGTGGTCGGGGTGTCCATTACCTGTTTTTTGGCTGGCTTCCTGCTGGACTTAGCCATATTGTCTGCATCCTGGACTTTCCTCGTGTCCGGTGTATTCTCAATGTTTTCCTAAGAGTGCTTTTGAGAGCTAGGGGTGTTGAAAAGTGCAACAAGAAATGCTAAAAATAGAAAATGCTAAAAATAGCTCTGCTATAAATAGCCCGACTATAAATAGCAGTTCAACCATTGGTGATCTTAGCAACAATGGGTGAAAAGTGAAAGTGCTCAAAATAGCTTTTCTAAAAATAGCATTTCGGGATCCCTTCTTATTTTAGTGAGTCCCTGGACTAAACATAGGAAGTAAAATTCGAATTTGATATTAACAGTAGTTTGAAAATTAATTAATTAATTCATCTTGAGTTAATTAGTTCAGGAAAATCAAACTTGAATTCTATGTGAGGACATGCAACAGTTTCACCTTTGATTGAGGAATTTATCTATCAGTTAAAGAGATAAGGATGAGTTGTAATCAGTTGACTCAGTTTAACTGAGTCAAGTCCAGTTAGATTAATTTAATAGTTTGTTAAATTAATGAGAGTTCAATTAGTTAATGCTTGCATGCATGTAACTACTGTATTTCAGATAACTGAGTATTCACTCATGGATAACTCATGCATGTCAGTTCAGTCAGAGACCCAGTTGAGATCAGATGGAGGGACAGTGTACTATCAGTTGCAAGAATATTCCATTGTGAATATTCCTTGCATGCAGAAGGAATATTATTCCTTGAGGATTGTGCAGTTGGACCTGAGTTTACAGTGAGTGTGATGAGGCCAATTCACACATGTGATATCATTGGACCCCAATCAAAACTACACAACGAAATAGGAGGCCTGGAGGGCTTGAGGAAGATATATTCTATGTCTATTGAGTCTGTGAGTTGTATTGTTTGATTACAGAGAGAGCAGGATAGCTTGAGAGTTGATTCTTTTTGTAACTTGAACAGGATTTCCACTTGTATGATAATACAGAGTTGGGGTTTTAGGCCGATGCTTTCCCTAATGATATATCTTCTGTGTTATGGTTGATTACTTCTCATTCTCAGTTATATCTGTTCATGCTTGATGATGCTCATATCTATTTAAGCTTCCGCAAAGTTTATGGTAGAAGTAGATCTAGTATTATGCTTTAGGACATTGCATATATCAATTGATCTACAAGTGAAAATTCTACAAGGGGTTGCGATATTGACAATGTTACTTGGGGTACGCTTATCCTCGAGCTTTAATAGATGCATTTAAATGACGCGGAGCTTCTCATTCCTAAAGTCCTGAAATCTTTGAAATTATTTGGGTTTTAGGTTTACCTTTGCCCATTCAAGTGCTTTGTCGAAAGAAACTGCTGAATGTAACAAATACTCAAAGTGATTATCTCCATGATTGTATGCCTTGAGCTTTAATCCTATAGTGACATTGTATGCCTGTTTCTTTGGGTCAAATTGCCTTGTAGGCAATGTATGAAGCATGAGGGCTTCCATTTGTGCTGATTCCTTAGTAGCATGAATAGAATTAGCTAAAGCAAAAGAGCCGCATGTGATAGGGAAAATAGGCCATAATGACTTCTTGCCATCTTTAAGAACTTTAGTCAGGCCCTTTCCCACAGTCTGGTAGGCAATCTCCCTTACTAATATCTTATCATAAACATATAAGGGAAGGACGTGTGGGTTAGTAGTGCTACAAAAAACCCTAATGTAGGTGAACCATTCCTCAATAAAATACTTTCCTACAGCAAGCAGGTGTGTTGCAGCTTCTTGGGAAAACCTAGGGGCTTTCTTATTGAAAATCATTTGGTGTAAGAGAAACACGATAGAATGAAATATTTTATAGAAGTGATGTATGTAATGCGATTCCCATATTTGTTTCTGACTGAGATGGATTGAGTAAGGATCTTGGATGGTCCATTTCCAACCCATGGTTGGAAATGTTGTGCAAAAATAGATAGCATCCATAATATAAGTAGAAAAATAGAAGGGAGGGAGGTTATCTGAAGAGGAGGCTTTCTTTTGTCGATACTTAGTAATGGAGGTGGCTAAGTTGTCAAATAGGATAGAAGGCCAATTCATGATATAGGAATTAACACAAGCATCGATCAAGGGAATCCATTCTACTGAAAACTTAGTGTTATTTGGCAGTCCATATAGTCTACATAACATTGCTGCTGCGTAATTGTAGGGGTTTGCCAAAGAGGCTATTGCATACATACCTAATTTGTCATACTTGAATTTGTTGTCTAACATTCTCCAAGTCTGAATTAAATTGAAGGGATCTGGATTATTCTTTGCGAAGTTAGCCACAAATGTGTTGTCGTAGATATCCTGTGGGTCAGGTATGTGATACATTGCCTTCAAGTCTTCTGCCCAGAACAATCTTATGAGCTCCATCCTAGAATTCTTGAACTGCCTATCTTCAATGATAAGGTTTTTGACCACCCATCTGATCATGTCTGTGTAGGGGAGGATTTTGGCTCTTGCTCCTATCCTATGGAGGAAAGAATAGGAGGCATCCCTGCATTGAGGTCTTGAAGGCTTTGTTGACCCAACTGTTGCTCTCGTAACAATGATTTTAGGATGCTCGTCCTCCAATCTATTGTAAATTACTTCCAAAGTTGTTGCACCTCCAGTTGCATCATAGATTGTATCAGCAAAGATAGGAGCCATCTCTATATCCTATGTTTCAACAATGATCTTCTTAGTTTGCTTCTACATCACCTTTCTTAAGGACATGTCTTTTGTCGCTTGCCTGAAACAGACAAGATATATCAGCACAGATGATATCAAGTAATTAAGACTGAAATCCTCTATGAAATGACTTTGGAACGTGAGAAAGGTTTTTATGAGATATTCGATTCTAACTACTCATAACCTGGAAAATGATTATCCTCTGTCGAGCTGCTAAACATTAAATAACCTGTCAACTTTTTTGTTCTTTTATTTAAAACGTAATTATTCCGCACGCTTTACCTCCTTCATCATAGATCGTGGTCTTTAAAGGGGTACCATATAACGCTTATCAGATATATCAAGTGAAATGCAATTGCGAAAATCACAATATCGCATTTTGCAAATCGTTATCATTTGTCCTAAGGCATGTTCAAGTTTTTTGTGAATTGCGAAATGCGATTACGAAATGACAGGATGAGGTTATCGCAGTGGGAGACCTTTTCGCATATCGCAATTTCGTAAAGGTTTTATAAAATAGTGATGTGGAAAAGCGTGATATGCAATTTGCGATATAAGTTTCCTCCTTAGCTTATTTTGCAAGGTTTTGCTAAGTTTTCTCTTTAGAGTTAGGTATTATTATCCTAGGCTTAAAAATTTAAAAAGGGTCCCCATTTTTAACTCAAATGCTAGCTATTGTTAGTTAAAAATGGGGGGGTTGTTTCGTAGTACAACAATTGGCGATTCACTTGGGAGAACCAGTTATCTCTGAGTAATTTTCTGAAATTTCTAAAAACTTTCAAAGTAATTGGAGTTATAAGAATAATGATTTCATGAGTTATAAGGTAAACAACATTTCTCTTGAACCACCATTACTTGCTCAGGCCCATCTGCTTAATTACTTCACCCTTGTAATGATAGAAATATAAATGTTAGCATCAGTCAATAATAAGATTTAAAATAATATAGTAGGTGCCTCCTGTAGATTAGTTTTTTGGTTTTTTACTCATTTATCACAGATAGAGCCTCTGCTGCCAGCAGGCGTTCATAGCCTCGACAGGGTTACCTTTTAACCAACAATGATCCATTATCCCATCTGTATGAATTTTCATATTTCAAAATGATATTCGTTTGAATTGAATCTCACTTGGACTTTGTCCCTTTTTTTTACCTTTTGAGTGTAATCTTTTTTCTTAAAAGACATTGTCTAGGCGTGGTAACCTACTGATGACAATGCCATTCACCGGTTGTAAATAAACTGAACAAGCTGGCTCTTGATGAGACCCCTTGTCTTCTGATCAAGAAGATCATTAGCTATTACCCTGTTTTGATATGCAGTATTGGTAATATCAATTTTAATTACTTCCCTATGAACATGGTAAACAAGCTCGTAATGAGACTCTTTATCTTTTAAGTTTTTATATTTTAGAATTACACTCTGAAAAAGGAAAATTTTAACAGATGGGGTGGGCCATTGGCCTTTTTAATGGTTTTGGGTGATAATGATAGAGTTTTTTAAGATACTGATCTACAGGAAGTCCTTGCTAGGTTAAAGATTATTTTCTTGACTGATAACAAAACCTTCATATCCTATAAAGATAAGAGTTTTTCGTAAAAATAAATGTTTTTAAGAAAGATCAAGTTTTTCCAAAGGGATGAAGTTTATTTTAGTACTCAAATGTCCTAATTGTTCCTTTTAACTCCTATTTTCTTATAGAAGCGAAAAATCAGAAATGTTATCAAAGACTTATTTTGAAAAGCCAGGAGTAAATACTAGTTAACCGTTATTTTCCTAAAAAGCAATATATTACAAAATTGGAAGAGGTTATCTCCTAAGAAAAGTACCTTTTCAATATTTTCCCATTAACGGGCAAAGAATCTTTCCTATTGGACAAATCTTGTAAAAGAAACGTTGATTGTCCAATTTTTTCAATAATTTGAAAAGGGCCAAGCCATAGTCTTTGGAATTTGGTATGTCTACCTTTTTCCTCATGTGCCTTGTCCCATTTCAGAACTAAGTCACCTACTTCAAAGGATTTTTGACTGGCAGAAGTTGTATCAAAAGAAGCTTTGACTAATTGTTGATGATGGAAGTGGGTTGCTTTAGCCTTTTCTCTTTCTTCTTCAAGTTTGAGAATTTGAAATTGTCTAGCCTAGAGAGAAGATGAAGGGCTTTCATTGATAAATTGTACTAGGGCAAGAGATGGGATTGCTACATTTGTGGGAAGAACAACTTCTTTTCCATAAACTAAAGAAAAAGGAGAAGAACTAATAGAGGCTTTCTGAGTAATCCTATATGCCCATAGAGCAAATGTTAATTCTTTATGCCAATTCCTATGATTTTGATCAATAGTTCTTTTGATAATTTTGATGAGGTTTTTGTTTGTTGATTCTACTAATCCATTACCTTGAGGATAATAATTAGCTGAATATTTTAACATGAGACCTCGCTTAAGAGAAAATTCTACCGTTGTATTTCCAGAAAAGTAAGATGCATTGTCAAACATTAAAGCTGAGGGTAAGCCAAACTAGGTAATTATGTACTGATCAATGAAATCTGTGATGTTTTCTGTATTAGCTATCTTTAATGGGACAACTTCTACCCACTTAGTAATGTAATCAGTAGCTGTAAGGATGTACCTATGTACCTATCTCACCAATTATATCTAATCCCCATTGTTCAAATGGTTGTTGGATGTTAACTGGTTGTAAAGGGAATGCCAACTTTCTTTCTCTTCCGGCTGTGGTTTGACTAGTTTTGCACTTCCTTGCATATTCATGTGCATCTTTAAATACCGTTGGCCAGTAATATCCTGCATGAAGGATTTTGTGAGCAGTGGTATTTCCTCCAAAATGTCCTCCAGCTGGTCCATCATGTAATTCCCGCATGACCCTCTCAGCTTAAGTTTTCTCTAAGCATATTAGCAATACTAAATCATAATTCTTCCTAAGAAATACGTCATCGACTAGCTCATACTGATTTGACTTCAATCTTAAAGCTCGCTTTGTTTTATAATTAAGGTGCATAGGAGCATATCTGTTTTTAAGATAAAATTTCAAATCAGCATATTGTGATTGTGTATCATTGAGGCTTACCTATGATATTTGCACTTCATTACCTTGATCTTCTTTTGATGGCAACTGTGAAACTCCTGTTAACATCCTGCAAAAACCTTGGCCCCTGACAATTTTAGCTGGCTGGATTTCTACATCATATTCTTGGAGTGCAGTTACCCAATTATCTCTTTTCTCCCATACTTCTCTTTGAATCAGTGGTTGTCTTACTGCAAGGTAGGGCACAACTATATTTGTATGGGTTTTAAGAAGAAAAGGTCTGAAATGTTTCAGAGTTTTAAAGACATCAAATGCTTGTTTCTCTACAGCTGAATAATTTAATTCGGCACCTTGCAAGTTAGAAATGAAAAAAGGAGATGGGTGCCTCGACATTTTCAACGTTTAGTTGTGTCAAAACTACAACATATGAAGTATCAGATGAAAAAGTATATAATACAAAGGGTTTGAGAAAGTCAGGAGTTGTTAATGAAGGGGCATTAATAATGACTTTCTTTATCAACTCAAATGAATCTCTTTCATCCTTGTTCCATCTGAAAACTGCATTTTTTCTTATCATCACTTGAAGGGGTAAGACTATTTGTGAAAAATCTGGGACGAATCATTTAACAAAATTTATTTGGCCTAGGAATGATTGCATGGTTTTCTTGTTGTGTGGGAGGGGAATTTTTTATATTTCTTGGGCTCTATCAGGATAGATGTAAATTCCTTTCTGGGATACTATAAACCCAAGGAGTTTTCCTTCTGATAAAGTAAAATAAGATTTTTTGGGGTTTAAGGAAATGCCATATTTCATGCATCTTTCAAAGATGTGCTTGAGGTCTCTTAAATGATTGTTCCTATGCCATATTTATTGATTAGATAACAACCAATTTATTGATTAGATAACAACCAATTTATTTATTAGACCTCTAAAGGCAATTTCCATAGCGCGTTGAAATGTGGCACCAACATTTATGAGTCCAAAAGGCATTTTTTGATAGGCATATGTTCCCCACTTGGTTTTGAATGTTGTCTTTAATCTGTCATCTGGATGCACAAGGATTTGATTATATCCTGAGAATCCATCTAGAAAAGACATTAATTCGGAATCTACAACTAATTGCAGTACCTGTTCCATAGTAGGCAAGGTAAAAGTATCCTTTTGGCAATCTTTGTTTAGGTTTCTAAAATCAATGTAGATCATAATTTCACCGTTATTTTTCCTTACAGGTACCATATTCAATACCCATTTAGAATGTATGATAGGGAAGATTATCTTGGCCTTCAGAAGCTTGTTCAATTCTGATTTAATTTGACTTTCAAGGTTCAGGTGAATTTTTCGAAGCTTCTGCTGAACTGGTTTTTCATTTGAAGTCATGGGTATGGTATGTTGAATTATAGAGGTATCATAGGTTTTGAGATTTGCATAATCCCAAGCGATGACACCTTTATATGTTTCCAATAACCTAATGAATGATAATCTTTCTTGAGATGTTAGGTCAAGACCTAGGTTGATATTTTGAGGTTTCTCATTTGATCCTAGGTTTACTACTTCAAATCTCAGAGTAGAACTTTGAGTTTTGGAGTTAGTAATTTTCTTAAATCTATCTTTCAAATCATAAGATCTTCCATCTTAACCATGGACTTAGGAATTGGGTTTAGATCAAGATTATTTTTTATTTCTATATCATGCACGTGCTCATCTATGATCTTCTCTTCATATGATCCTTTCGATCTAAGGAAATTTACTATATCTGCATCATTATTGAATACTCTCCAATTTGTTATATTGTCGGGAATAGACGGCCTAAATATTAATTCTATTGAAAATCTGTCTGGACTAAAGTCTTCTGATGGTATAAGTCTAGATGCCACCTTTGCAAGTAAGTCAACACTTGCATTCTGGATTCTAGGGATTGAAGAAATGTTGAAAGTAGAAAAATAAGAAGTCAATTTCTGAGCTAAAGATTGATAGTGTTTAAGATGCCCAAAAGCACAGTGAATTTTATTTCTCACTTGTTTCACAATTATTTCAGAGTCATCATAGACTCGAAGGTATTTGACATTAAGACTGATGGCTTTATATAGTCCTTGGATCAATGCTTCATATTCAACGATATTATTTGTACACTAAAATTCAAGTCTGCAGGCCAACATAATTTTCTCTCCTTGCGGATTGATCAAAATGCATCCTGCACTTGCACTGTCTTCTGATTTAGAACCATCAAAATAGAGAGTCCAGAATAGAGAGTCATTATAAACTTTATCAACTAAATTTAAACACTTGGAAGCATCTGTTTGTGAGAAATTCTCAATTTGAGAAACTACAACATTATCTAAAAAGGGAGACTTCTGAGCATTAAAATATCCTAAAGAGGACTCAGTTGAGTAGTTTCCAATGATGTTATTAGTGAAGGTAACAAGTTCATTGCTTCCCTCAAGGTCTGTGACTGTATATTTCATGATTTTTTCTTGTTCTACCCTAATTTGGTTTGATTTACCATTGTGTGGCAACCACATGTGAGACCAGTCAGTTGCAAAATAACCATGCAACTTTTCAGACCAATCCCTGCTGAGAATCAAACCATAAAATTTAGGGATATCAACCACCAATATATCAATTATTTGTGAAACTTTTGGATTAGAGGAAAGCCTAATTGAAACTGATGCTATTTCTCCAAGTACTTCTACTTTCGTCCTGTCTAACTGAACTATGTGTACTGTATATTTTTTAGGTGTAATGTTCAATTTAGTACACACAGCCCTTGGCATTATGTTTGAGGAGGCTCCTGAGTCAACAAGGCAGTTATGAAAATTCCTATTGAAAATTTCATAAGTAAGTAGAAAGGGAAGAACATGAGAAATAGACCTATCACCAATCAGAACTAGATATGAAGGATCTACTTTATTTGAGGATGAAGGAGGTTTTCCCATATTGTAGGTGGCTTGAGTAACTACAACAGATGGTAGGGGAGATACTAGAACTGCTTTCAATTCTCTTAACAAGATTTTCTGTTGTTGTTTGAGTTTAGTGAGCTCATGCAACATGATATTAGCTCTGGTCTTTTTCATGTCTTCCACTATATTGTATTCGACCGTATCCGAGATTACCAATGTTTTTGAGGCATTCGGGGAATCTGGAGGAATAGGGTCGGTTTGGCTGGTCTTAGATTTCTTAGTTACTATTTTCTCTTTTGTAGGAGTAGCAGCTTTTTGCTTCTGATTTGTGGTAGACATGTTAGGATAATTTTTTCTTCTGGTAGTTACTGGCATTGCTTGTGCTTCTTCTTCAGTTGGGAGAATAAAATCCCACATCCAATTTAGTTCAATTTCTTCTTCTGTTTCAACTTCTTCATCGTTTGGTGAATCTTCTCCTGATTCTTGGTTAGATTCAACATTTGAAATGTTGGGGGTTGTGATACAGAAGAGGAGTTCTTTTTGAATGATCGGAAAGGTCTTTTAGGAGCAGAAGATTCTGCGACCTGTTTTTTAATTTCTACCATTTCATTGGACATTGTTTTTAACACTTTCTGAAGGCCTTCTAGATCGAAAGGGTCCTTTGAAGTTTTCTTCTTAGAGTCATCCTTAAATGTTACTTTCTTGGTCTTCCTCTCATCTATTTGTGATCTTTTTTCCAAAGCTAAGATTCTTCTTTCTACAGACAGGGCTTCTTTCATGTTTTCTACAAGGGTAGCCTTATTGGCTCTATCTACAAAGATTGCAATATTAGAAGGAAGAGATGATATATACCATTCTATTTGTACATCAACAACAGGTTTAGAGGTAGTTGGGATTTTATTTAGCAATTTGTTAAATCTGGAGTTGAAATCTTTGATCTTTTCATATGTATTAGCTTTTAAATTAGAAATATCATTGATCAAGGATGCTACAGTTCTGTCATCACCAAATTTTGCAAGAAATACTTCTTGAAAAGTATCCCAGTCTCTAATTGAACCCGCTGGAAGGGAAAAATACCAAGATCCAGCAGATCCTTGGAAAGTATAAGGAAACAGTCTGATTACAACATCTTCATGTGCAACCCCATTGAGATTCATGGCTAACATAAAATTGTTTAGATGTTCTTTGGCCGGGAGAGAATCGTCAGGATTATACTTAGGAAACCATTTTTCTAGATTTGCTGGGAGTGCATTTGGATTTGCAACCAGGAAAGCACCAGGATTTGTCCAAGGTTGAGCAGGTTGATTGGCCATAACTTGAGTTGAGGATTGAGAAAATGGGAAGGTCGGTCTAGAAGTAGGTATAGATGGCGAAGAACTTACTACTGGGTTAGTACCAATAATTTTAGTACTAACGGGGGAAGTGGATATGTGAGAAGTGTTGTATTGAATAGAAGTGTATGAAGGAATAAATAGTTGGAAAGATGAAGTGATCTCGCTAGTATCTGATTCAGATACTAATGAAGCGACTTTCCTACATTGTTGAGGGATAGGGAACTCGAAAGGAGTGACCCCAAGTTTCTCACTTTGCAGTCTAGTCAATACACCAGTTTGTTGTAATAAGGAGGTAACGCTTTCTTCAGATAATTCGGGTTTCTCTGGCTTCTCAGCAGAAATGGATATATATTCCAATTTCTGTATTAAAGAATGAACTTCGAGAGATTTGGGAATATAATCTGGAGATGGTGGTTGCCTTACTACTTTAGGAGATGAGGGAGATGTTTCTATAACTTCAAATTTCTGGTCAGGGGATTCTAAACGAGATCTAGAAGGTATAGAAGTGGTGGAGGGGTTTTGACTCTTGTGAATGCTTTTTGAATGATCTTTAGGTTTATATGCCATTCACAATTGAAGGCCCTCCTTCTAGCACCAAAATGTTGCGGCCTCATAATTCTGCTACCGAAACATGGGGGATAACCACCCGGTCCGGACCTTAAGACAACTCCTTTTCTATTTAAAGTGGTGGCTCCGACTAGGGATAATGGGACCAGTTTCCCAATGTGGGTTTTAAAATGAGAGTGGGTGGTTCATGAGTGTTTTGCAATAGAATAATGATAATCTAAGTGACTTATTCTATGATGCAATTTCCCTAACTTAACTTATTCTAATATAAACCCAGGTGTTCTTGTATGGTATGCGATCTACAAAGATATCTGTTTAACATGTGATAATAAATATTGAACACAATTAAATGGAGATGATAACGTAAAAGATAATTCCTTTGACTAAATAATTAGTCAAAGAAATTTATAAAATATATCACATATCTAATGAGTTATATATGAAAGTCAAAACTTCAATTATGGCATCATACAAAAGTGCAATTAATGCTTCACAGAAACAATAAATCTCACATATAATTCATGAAAAGAAAGTTTTGCCACTAATTAAATGTAAATAGAATTATGCATACATGATAATAGTACCAGATGTACGAAGTCCTGCTCACAAACTTACAATAGTGCATTATTTTCAAATGTTTTTGATAAAATTCTGGACCCTTCTCTAAATGCATGAGAAGGGTATAAATAATGTTCTAACTAAGTGTGCAAAAATAGATTATAGAAAATTTGAGGACGTTTTAAACAACCTTCCTCCTACATAGGTAACTAACTCCAAAAATAAACAGAGATCAACTAAACAGAACTAAGAGGATGATTTGTTGTCTGCCAACTTGTCCTTTAAATCGCAAATATCGATCATTGGTTGAATTTGAGGAGGTGGCCCGAAATGAGATTTGAGTTGTCCTGTAAAGATTGCATCGGCAAGAGGTGGCAGCATCCTTTGAGTCGCATGGAGAGAACAGTTGAGGGTCATAATCTGGCTATGTGGCTTGACCAGATACTGCCAATACGACTCCCAGTTGGTCGTAGTCAGTTTTGTAATTGCATCTCTTTGATTCCCCGCTTTTTCTTGCCAGCCTTTACTCAGAGCATTTAAGTCAGGCATTTCTTTCGCATTACCCTCCTTCATGAGATTGGTAGCGAACAAGGTATGATTTATTGCCTTAATGATGTTCTTCGATACTCCAGCTGCCCTCATGACTGCCAGCTCAACCTATTTTATCCTAGCATCCCAATCAGTAAAGAGGATGTCTTTGTGAGTTTCCTCAATCTCGGGTAGATTGGCATTCTTTCCCTCTTTTGATTCCTGCCATTCAATGAAATCAGAGATTTTGGTGTTTAAATCATTAAACTCTGTTCTCCAGTCAATGGCTTTGTCTGTGAGCTGGTCACTGGTAATCAGGTAGGGAGTGATGTGTGACAGCTTCTGGCAGAAATACTCTTGCTGCTTGACTAGAAGAGAATTTAGTTCTAGAGCCTCTTTAATGAATTCCTCAGTAGTGGGAACATTCTTGTACCTGTCCAAAGATTGTTGTAATTCTTGGAGCTGCATGTTTTTGGCCGATAAGTTGGCTTCATGGCTTATTTTCAAGACTTCCATGTCCTACTGCAATTGTGCGAGCTGCTTGGCTGCTTGCTTGTTTGCGCTTGATTTTTCTGTCTCAAGCTCTTGTTCAAGCTGCACGATTCTTTCCTCCTTTTCCTTTATCAGAGTAGACACCTAAATAGCCTTGTCTATAGTGGCCGACGCATATGCTCTTGTGAACTGTGACAGTCTAGTCAAGTTCGCGACCAGATTGAAAGGCATGTCCTTCCAAACAACGTCCATTGGCTCATCTCTAGGGGAGAATTCGGGTGCATCTATCCTTCTCCTTTTCCTTTACCTTTGGACTACAGCCTTGTGGAGAGGGCTATAGAATACATCAAGTGGAGGTATCTCTGTCATTTTCAGAACAATTTCTAATGTGGGAAGAGCAAGGATAATTTTAGCATGTTGGGATGTTGTTGTTTCTTGATCCATAGGTGTAGACTGTTAGTTGAAAGACTTGGGTTCAGTATCTTGATGAATTTTCAGGGGAGTTTTGAATTCCTCTATTTCTTGAGTATTTTGATCTTTGGGCATGTCTTGCAATTTCTGATTGAATTGATCCCATTCCTTTTCCAAACTAGTGCCTTGGGCTTCTAAACTTGTCTCTATCGTCGGGGTGTCCATTAACTGTTTTTCGGCTAGCTTACTGCTGGACTCAGCCGTATTGTCTGCATCTTGGACTTTCCCTATGTCTGGTGTATTCTCAGTGTTTACCTTAGAGTCCTTTTGAGAGCTAGTTGCTGCGCTATCGACAATTTTACTTGGGGTAGGCTTATCGTCGAGCTTTAATAGATTCATTGGAATGACCCAGAGCCTCTCATTCCTGAATTCCTGAAATCTTTGAAAATCTTCGGGTTTCAGGTTCGCCTTTGCCCATTCAAGTGCTTGCTAGAAAGAAACTGTTGACTGTAACAAATCCTCAAAGTAATTATCTACATGATTGTATGCCTTGAGCTTTATTCCTATAGTGACATTGTATGCCACTTTGTTTGGGTCGAATTTCCTTGTAGGAAATGTATGAAGCCTGAGGGCTTCCATTTGTGCTGATTCCTTAGTAGCATGAACAAAATTAGCTAAAGCAAAAGAGCTGCATTTGATAGGGAAATTAGGCCATAATGACTTCTTGCCATGTTTAAGAACTTTAGTCAGGCCCTTTCTCACAGTATGGTAGGCAATTTCCCTTGCTAATAGCTTATCAGAAACATATAAGGGAAGGACGTGTGGGTTAGTAGTGCTACCAAAAACCCTAATGTAGGTGAAACATTCCTCAATAAAATACTTTCCTACAGCAAGAAGGTCTGCTGCAGCTTCTTGGGAAAACCTAGGGGCTTTCTTATTGAAAATCATTTGGTGTAAGGGAAACACGATAGAATGAAATATTTTATAGAAGTGAGGTATGTAATGTGATTCCCATATTTGTTTATGACTAAGATGGATTGGGTAAGGATCTTGTATGGTCCATTTCCAACCCATGGTTGGAAATGTTGTGCAAAAATAGATAGCATCCATAATATAAGTAGAAAAATAGAAGGGAGGGAGGTTATCTGAAGAGGAGGCTTTCTTTTGTCGATATTCAGTAATGGAGGTGGCTAAGTTGTCAGATAGGATAGAAGGGCAATTCATGATATAGGAATTAACACAAGCATTGATAAAGGGAATCCATTCTATTGAAAACTTAGTGTTATTTGGCAATCCATACAGTCTACCTAACATTGTTGCTGCATAATTGTAGGAGTTTACCAAAGAGGCTATTGCATACATACCCAATTTGTCATACTTGAATTTGTTGTCTAACATTCTCCAAGTCTGAATTAACTTGAAGGGATCTGGATTATTCTTTGCGAAGTTAGCCACAAATGTGCTGTCGTAGATTTCTTGTGGGTCAGGTATGTGATACATTGCCTTCAAGTCTTCTGCCCTGAATGATCCTATGAGCTCCATCCTAGAATTCTTGAACTGCCTATCTTCAATGATAAGGTTTTCGACCACCCATCTAATCTTGTCTGTGTACGGGGAGGATTTTTGCTCTTGTTCCTATCCTATGGAGGAAAGAACAGGAGGCATCCCTGCATTAAGGTCCTGAAGGCTTTTTTGATCCAGCTATTGCTCTCGTAACAATGATTTTAGGACACTCGTCCTCCAGTCTATTGTAAATTACTTCCCAAGCTGTTGCGCCTCCAGCTGCATCATAGACTGTACCATCAAAGATATGAGCCATCTCTGTATCCTCTATTTCGACAATGGTCTTCTTAGTTTGCTTCTGTATCACCTTTCTTAAGGACATGTCTTTTTTCGCTTGCCTGAAATAGACAAGATATATTAGCGTAGACGATATCAATTAATTAAGACCAAAATCCTCTGTGAAATGACTTTGGATCGTGAGAAAGGTTTTTATGAGATATTCGATTATAACTACCCATAACCTGGAAAATGAATATCCACCCTCGAGCCACTAAACATTAAATAACATGTCAACTCGTTTGTTATTATTATTTAAAACGTAATTATTCCACACGATTTACCTCCTTAATCGTAGATCGTGGTCTTTAAAGGGGTACTGTATAATGCTTATCGGATATATCGAGCGAAATGCGATTGTGAAAATCGCAATATCACATTTTGCAAATCGTTATCGTTTGTCCTAAGGAATGTTCAAGTTTTTTGCGAATTTTGAAATGATAGGATGAGGTTATCACAGCGGGAGACCTTTTCGCATATCACAATTTCGTAAAGGTTTTATAAAATAATGATGTGGAAAAGCGCGATATGCGATTTACGATATAAGTATCCTCCTTAGCTTATTTTTCAAAGTTTTTCTAAGTTTTCTCTTTAGAGTCGGGTATTATTATCCTAGGCTTAAAAATTTTAAAAGGGTTCCCATTTTTAACTCAAATGCTAGCTATTGTTAGTTAAGAATGGGGGAGTTGTTTCGTAGTACAACAAGATGATATTCAAGGTGTTCATCAAGAAGAGGATTCAAGAAGACCCTTGTGGAGATGAGACACAAGGATACTATGATGCATGAGTTAAAGGAAGTTTGGATTACAATAGATAGATGGCGACCCAAGATGACTTAGAAGGCCCCAATACTATATCGATACCCTTTATAGGGTGAATATGAATTACATTGTAAAACTATCATAAAAAAATGAAGACATAGTAGCAGAGAATAGAAATTGGCACCAACACATTACAATGAAGCTTCAAGTCACAGTCACCAAATTGTAGCTTCTCAAAATGTGAACAAAAGAGTGTTATTTTATTCCATGTATTTTTTGCCACAATTTTGGTGTAATGTAATTTTGTAATTTCAAAATTAGAAAATGTAAAATGTATGGAAGCCCAAGGGTCACACATGGAATGTGAAAAGTCACTACTAATTCCAAAAGTCATATAGGAGCTCAAGAGTTATGAGGGAGGTCAAGAGTCATATGGGAGGTGAAAGGTCATCTCATTTTTTTATAAATAAGCGCTCACTCAAGTAAAGGACTTTTAGCCTTGGCTTCTGAAGCTTAGCATAGGAGATAAGAACATTCTTTGGAGGAGAAAGTGGTGGCTTCATGTTCCACTATTGGAGCTAGTGATCCATCATTGTATTTGTGTAGCTTGGAACTTTCACTTAATATTTTGAAGCTCTCAAAGTTGAGCATACTTTCATGCATGTATCATGAATGTTGTAAGACTATTATTTCATGTATGGGATGTATGTTTATGTTCATATATAGTGTAGAAAATGAATTATTTCATTGAATTTGGTATACATATTAATTGAATTGTGTGTCCTTACTTTCTTTCACGATCTTCGTTACTTTGCAAACTATTTTGCAAATTAATTAGTGATTCTTTCTACGTATGTGTGTGTCTTTATTAGAGTGGTAATATTACTTTTCTTCTAAAGGATCACTCTTTCTTTTCCTGTCTATGAAAGAACTTTATATACATTGGAATTGTATGTTTGACAAAGATAACTTAATTTCTTATCTTAAAAGTATATGCATGCTCTCTTATGTTGTTTATTGTTGCTAAGGCAAACCTTAACATCTTTATAATGGAAATTGGGCCAATTTCTTGGATAGGGCTCCTATCCCAAATGATGTTAGGACTAGTTGGGACTTCATACCATGGAGACCCCCTCATGTTGGTATACTTCCAACACTGTCAACATGTCATAAAGGTGACAAACTCTTTCGTCACAAGGGGTTTTGGTAATTAACCAAAACCCAGATTGATTATGGAGCTCATGATAATTAGTTCTTATTTTAGAAATTTTTAACTTCTTATTGAGTTAATCATGACATAGAGATAATATTTATTTTCAAGATTAGAGTTGATCACCTCCTTATAATATCTTAATTTTATTTTTCACTCTAATTCATTATCACACCATAATTTTTCCTTAAACTTAGATGTAATAATATTTTTAATATTATCATTATTCTGAAAAATGATCTCTTCATTTATCCCCCATTTGTCTAGCCAAGATCGAGCATCCATATGCCCTCATCGCTTGAGCCTAATATAGTTTTCACTAGAGTGTGAAGTGATTTAAATTAGAGGCACACCGAACTAACAACAATGAACCAAAATGAGGATAACTGGATTCAAATAATATACACGTATTCTTAATTCCAATTACTAGCACCTAGAGATAGTTTTCCTCACTGTTGGTTTGACAACTGAGTTATGATAGGCTTTCCCACCTTGAAAAAAAAAATCCAATTACTCTTAATAGTTATAAAGCTTACAAGTCCCTTATATAAGGAAGGTAGAGATCTAGATGGATCTTGTTAAGATCTTCCCAAATCAAGGTAAAATCCAAACTAATCATATTCTTGTGATAACACTCTAAACCATATGCTAAAACCAAGTACGTCATATTTGTTTAGCTCATTTCATAACATTTAGGAGGTTATAGACAACCAAATCCATCTGTACATGCATGAATATAAAATTATCTAGTACAAAACACAATTACTCTCATGCTCCTACATCATGAACAAATTTTAGGAAGCATATTGTCTTCCATGCCATTTATTCTCTTTTTATATATTAGATCCTGGTCATAGCCAAGTTCTCAACGGGGGAATGAATCCCTTTAATGGGGAGGACAAGATAGGGTGCATTTCCTTTAATTTTAAGATTGTAGGTTATAAATTACTTTTGGGGTTTTCCTATCTCTCTCTGAGACTCTAGATATACTGCATCCGCAAACCTCACATCCATATAAAATAACAAGAGTAATGGGAGTCTCAAAGAGGAGTTTCTTGTTTATCCCATATCCAAAGATCTGCGAATTTGCAATTGTTTTCAAGTCTGTAATGAGCATTCCATCCTCCATTTATCCTTTTCTCAATGATATAGTTCCAGTTAGCTTGTGATGGATATCATATATGAGATATTTGTAGGAAGGCACTTCATCCAAGTTGTTGTTGTTGTACACAAAACTATCACATGTGATATTTTTTTATCTAATTATCATGACTTTCATTTTATCATTATTAACAATCATACCCATATTGGAAAATAAATATTAGAAAATTCTTAGTTGCTTGCTAATATCAAAAGGAATCATTTCCAAAAGAAAATTAGTATTGGCATAAAGAAGGAGAGTGATGGCTATACTAGTGAGAGTTGGGGCAACACAACCTGCTTCCTCTAAACACTCTTCTAACTTACCAATGTGTAGGTTGAAAAAACCATTGGGGACAAGGTATCCCCTTTATTGAATTTGATATTGTAGTTAAATTATTTCGACCAACCCTTACTGGTCTTCAACTTGGCAATAACATTATCATACAAACTTGTTGCAATAACCCTCAAACAAGAAGGAATCTTTATCTCTTCCAGTCTCTTCCAAAAGTTTGTCTTGAGAATGGTGTCAAAAGATTTTATAAAGTCAATGAAACAACATATAAGATCAATTTTATTATTGTGGCACTTCTTCGAAATGATCCTAAGAGTAACAAGGTGGTCCAAAGTTGAATGATATCTCCTAAATTTGGCTTGACCTTTAGCTATGTTTTCATAGCTTTAAAGACATTGGCTAATCTTCTTTTACTAAATAATTATGTACATATTGGCTCAAATGAGGCTAATCATAATGGTCTTATAACTAGAGAGGATGTTTCTATCCATATCGCTTGAGTGGGCCCAAAGTACAACTTTGTTGGGCATAATGGTTAAGAACATGTGCTTCCTCGTAAGATGTCATAAGTTCAAATATGAAGGGGGATAGAGTACGCACACATTCATACAATTTAGGAGTGAAATCATTGTGTTGAGGTGGGTCCATTGTCTCACAAACAAGAGGGTCTCATACACCAATTGGGTGTTTGGCTTGGATCCAAGGAATAATGTGGGCCAGGCCCTGCCACTATAACACCAAATTAAATTATTAAGCAGAGTCAGGTCTTTAATGTCACAACTAAAAGGATCTAATATATCAAATTGATGTTTAAGTTGATCTTGACCTTATTTTTATTATTATTATTATATAAATTTAAAATAAAATAAGTTACATTTGAACATAATAGAATAATAATTATGCTAACAAATTGAAAAATAGCAATAACTAAAAAATGAATGTCAAACATAATTAAAATACTTCAATTTCCACACTAATTTTACATCAACTTTATATAGAGAGATAAAGTAATTGAAAGTAAGAAAAAAATATTTGTGTGTAATTATGTCGTAAGGCGTTCCCTCTGAGAACAACTACCCTCCCCTGCCACCTCGACAGTCTTGCGCCATTGATTTTAGTGTTATACGATTGAAATAACCTCAACCATGAGATTGAAGACCGATATTACAGTTACAATTCATAATAGATGATCAAATCTAAAGCATAGAAATACCTAGTGTAGCAAACCAAAGACCCTCTTTTGTGTTTATCTCATGTTGTGAAAGTGATCATAGTTGGGGAAGTTCATTGTGAATTACTTGCTCTGCTCATGAGTTTTTTTAGAAAGAAGCCATCGATTTAGCAAGGATGAAAAGCCCTTTACTTGTGCAGGTTATTGGAGTAAGCCTGCATGGTGCTGATCGATACTATCGTGTTATAAAGATGGTCAGTTCGAATCTGGTTAGACTATTGCAAGACTCTAGATCACGCTTGCAGATTCCACTCCATGTTCGTATTGATATTATGTTGCAGATATCCAGAGGGATAGAGTATTCACATTGCTAAAGAAAAATGCATCCAGATCTTAGACCTCTAAATGTGTTAATAGAGTCGAGTAGTATAAAGGATTTCAGAGATGAAGGGCATTGTAGGGTCAAGATTTTAAACATGGGGATGGTTGGATTGAAGCTTAGTAACGAGGACCTTCTGGTAGATTCTTGGCCATGGATGACATCTGAAGTCTATGGAGGGACTTTGAAGAGTGTAACATACAAAACAAATGTCTACAACTTTGGGATGGATTGCTATCAGATTCTTACTGGCAAGAAACCCTTTGAGGAATTTGGGTTTGGAAACATCGAGGTGTGTGAGATTATAAAGCAGGAATGAAGGAATGTTTGGCTTTCATCATGTCCCTTCATGTTGGATGATTATATCAGTAAATGTTGGGACATTGATCCTACAGGTCGGCCTCATTTTCATGAAGTCTCAATAACTTTTTTTGTAAAGAAAAATTGTATTCCATCCTTAATAGATACTAATATTCCCTTTTGTTTTACATAGGTTTCCTTCTAGAGATACCCAAGGAAAAGATGAGAAGTGAAAAACCGTCAAATCCTACTCTTAGTCAATTCTAGTGGGGCCACAAAGGGAAGAAAAAGAGGAATCTAGTAGATGAATATTTAGGGAGAAATAGAAAAAAGGTATTGTTTTCTATGGGTATAGATAAAAGTCTCTTTTAAGAAGGTAGGAAGTGACCCAAATGACTCCAACATTGACATTGTAGGAAAGGATTCAGGGTTCAACGATTTTTAATTCTAGAAGTATTTCTTTGTGCCCCTGTCAAGGAACTTGTCTATGATGTAAATTTTTGTGTGATTGTTCTATTTACAGAAAAATTGGTGGATCTTTTCAATAAATATAGAGAGATTATATATTCGATGTTAATGAAAGATCGTGGAACCTAGAACCCTCATGGTTTTGGGTTTGTGACTTATTCATATCCTTCAATTGTAGATGTTGTTATGAAAGACACACATACATTGGATGGAAGAACGATGTGTTCCATTTTCTTGTTTATATTATTTTTGTTCAAACCTTAAATTTGGAACAAGGTATATTGGTTGGTTCAGTGAACATTTTGATCATCTTGGGTTTTGTCTTTTTCTTTACTGCTTGTGAGTATTTAGCTTATTTATGAGTGTTTATTTGTGTATCAAAATGAGTATTTAGGATACTTACTATTTTTTTGTTATGTGTGTTGCTTACAGGTTGAGATTAAACATTCTATTCCAAGAGAAAGCATGGACTTAATCAAGGGTCCAAAGACAAAGAATTTGTTTGTTTGTTGCAAATGGTAAGCATTCTATTCGCTTTCTGATTTTAAACACTAATAAAAATGTCTCAAGTTGTTTATGGGTTATCTTTTTAATTGTGGCAGAGGATTTAACGAATTATTTCAAGAAATATGGAAATGTTGTTACAGTCACAAATTATGCAAGATCACAGCACTTGTTGATCTCGATGATTTGGATTTGTGACTTTTTCCATAGTGAGCAAACTATTGAAGAAATCCTTACCTTGGAAATACTCATGAGTTTGATGGCAAGGAGGTGAGTATCGTTCTTTTGTGATGTATGTTTTCACACTCCCCCCGCAAGTTAGCCTAATATTTAATACTCCTTTTGTCATCTCAGGTTGAAATCAAGAAAGCAGAACTTAAGAACTCCATGCAATATTCTCGTTCTCTTCGCTAGGGAAGAGATGGCTATGGTCCTGGATCTGGTAATTATGGATATGTTGATGGCTATGGAGGTTATCCTAGTGGTGGATATAGAGGTGGGTCTTACAATTCTAGTGGGTGTTATGGTAGTTATGGAGGTGGATATGGTGTTGGGGGATATGGTGGTGGTGGTTATGGAGGTGGATTTGGTGGTGGATATGGAGGTGGGCCAAGGGGGGGGAGGGGGGGTATGGTGGAGGTGGTTATGGTGGTGGAGCTGTTGGTTATGATGGAGATGGTTTGGTGGAATGGGATATGGAGGATATTCCAATGTAGGGGGCTATGGAGGCTACAATTCAGGTGGAGGTTCTAGAAGTTATGGTGGTAGCCAAGGTAGTGGAAGATATCATCCATACAAACAAATAAAGGTTATTTGGGAGAGACCATACAGTGTTCTATTCTAATATCTAAGGCTTTAAGTGGTGCCAAGAATATATTGGCTGCATTTGGAATAGTTTTTTTTTATTTATATGCATTTTCCTATCTAAATTGGAAATTTCTGAAAGTGTAAGGTATCATCCATACAACAAGTAGAACATCAAGGTTATTTTGGAGAGACCATACAGTGTTCTATTTCAATATTTGAAGCTTTAAGTGGTGCCAATAATATATTGGTTGCATTTGGAACAATTTTGTTTTGTTTACATGCATTTTCTTGTCTGAATTAGAATTTTCTAAAAGAATATTCAGTGGTCATTTTAATGGCCAATTATGGATCAAATACATTTCATTTCTTTGAAGTTAATTGTTGGATGTCATTTATCTGAATTTTGGTCCTTTATTCCATTCCAAATGGAATTTTATCCTGTTTACAAGGTTCATGCTATTACTAGTTGAAATACTCATTTTAAGCAAATCAATAAATCTTTCATTTCTTGTAAGTGATTACTTAAGTGGGAAGGGGTGGTTTTTGGTTTGATTTGCCACAAATATGGCCATTAATCAAATAATTGTACATGTTTTTGCACCTTTATCACTTCTAGTTGGCTCAACGTAATTTATGTTTATTTGGGCATTGATCATATAATTGTGCATTCTTTTGCACCTTTTTACTTCGGGTTAGATTTGTTTTATTTCTTTTTGAATTCGGGTTAGATTTGTTTTATTTCTTTTTGAATGAGTTTGAGTTTGAAGTGTTTGGTGGAAAGTTAAACCACTTTTCCCTTAAAAGGTGTACATATTTGAAGTTGGAACTTTGATTTTCATGTATTTTTATGTAATCATCATAAAATCAACTACTCGGCATTGGCCTTCCTCAGGTTGCAGGATAGTTTAATTTTGATAAACATTGGATATTGGAAATAGAGTACATAGTTGATAATAGTTGTCATGATTGATGTTGTTGCTAGTTTCTGTTGGGCCAATGGAATAAAACATCTGATGTTAGACAACAAATTGTTGGAATTATGATTGTTCTTTGTTGGTAAAATATGAATCACATTGTTGATATAAGCCTTTGTATTGTGATCTCTTAAAAACTTCTTCTTTATAGATGAACCATAATTTTTTTGGAACTCGTTCAATGATATATAAGTTTCTTTTTTCTCCTTCTTAGGTCCAACCTCCACTTCAACATTAAAATAGTTATCATTATTTTGGTTTAGATAAGCTTTCTTTGGGAGCAATTTTCATCATGTATCCGTGTAATTTGTGCTAATTATTTGAAAGAACTTTCCACCTATAGGAGTTGTTACCAGTGAATTGTGTCTTGCTGAGTTGATTTCCATTAGAATTTTCTTGGCACCCAAAATATTTTTCTTAGTTGATGATCTAGATCTATTTTCAAAATATTTTAGTGAAATTGGATGATCTATAAAAGCGACATTGCCTTCGGTAGTGTTCAGTCCAACCTAGAATCATTTCCTTTTGTTAAGTCGGTTCGATGGGGGGTGTTATCACAAAATCTGACCCTGATAGGTTGCTGATGCAGTAGACTCTAAGTAACTCTTTCAAACCAATCTTTTGGTTGAGGCTTAGCCTCCTCAACCTGAGAGGGCTCTCTCAATAGGTTTAAGATTTTTGATTAATGATTAGATGGCTAACTCTAGGAACAAAATGGACAAACGTATAATTGGTTGACTGGTTGAATCAAATATTAACAAACATATATTGGGCTATGGAGTCAAGATCGTCTTCAACAAAATAACATGATCAGCAAAACATGGAAGTCAAGGGACTTAGAGTTTAGGTTTATAAATAAAACAGTAACACAATGAATCAACACAGTTTACAAGCATGTGAAGGAAGTTAGAGCATTTTCTAATGAATTCTAAGTATCACAAGCTCATACCATTGCAAATATGTAATTGAACAAGGCCATAAGAACATCAAACACATAAACTCCTTGTGAATCTTGAGTAGTCAAACTGATCCCTGTATTAAGCTTGAAAAACTACAGTTTCTTACAATAACACAACTTTCTTTTACTAATGAAAATTCCAACCTTGAGGAATTCGATTCTCAAGCTTTATATAGAATTTTACAACCTTGGATACTATGATCCATCTTTGGAGGAATTCGAATTCCTAAGTTTGACACCTATCTATTCATAAAACAAACTACTTAATTACAACTTGACAGCTAGTTGTCTTTAAGAGTCCTAATATGAATAGGAGTGAAACTCCTAAAACATGCTTTTAACAACCTTATCTATGACTTCAAAACATTCTTTAATCAGCAGCCAACCCATTTCTTCGAGCTTGATGATGTCCACAGTGCTGTTACAAAACTTGCTGAGTCATGACCTAACTATCCTGAAAACTAGGAGACGAAGTTCCTCCTTTTAAGGCCCTTAATCCTTAATGTTTATCTTCAAACAGTTTTTCTGGTGTACATGTGGCATGCATTAATAATCCATAAAAATTTCATTAAAAAGGAAACTCAAAAATATGGAGGAAAGGATGAAACATTACTGTGCTACAAAAATACTCTGTTTTCATGGCACAGCCTTTACATCACTTATGAAATAATTCTTTGAAGTTTGTTTTCTACACCACTGCCATCTGAAACTTCATACATGATCCCATGTTTACTAGAAACTTCAAAATTTGGAACTAATCAGACCTTACCTCCGAAAAACATCCGTAAGTGCTAAATGATCATCTTTAGCAGTTTCGTAGCGCGCTACGAAACTGCTGTGTATGCTCTTTTTCAACACGACCTTCAAAAATCTGTAGTTTGGAAGTTTTTTCAAAATTCCATGAAGATTAATATGATCAACCAAAAATCAAACCACTTACCCTTATAAGATGTTCTTCTTCACTGCTATCCTTCCTTTTATATGCCCAAAACTCTTTTTATGTGCCAAAACTGTTTTAAGATATATCCTTCACTGCCCTTTTTCATCACCCTGTTTCATTATTGTTGTAGACCCTTTTTCAGATTTGGTTAATTGTATTTCTAGGTCTTCAATTTGTCTCTTCAATCTCATGTTTGTAGCTCTCAGCTGAGCATTAATCCTCCTTACAAATCTGGCTTCTTTGATTGCAGGAACAATCCAGGTGTAGTACTGAGTTTCACTGTTTACTATTTCTGGTTTGGAAACCTTTTCAGCTTCCCAGAGAGCCTTCATCCTTTTGAAATTTGTCCTTTCAGCAGCATGCCCTCTTGCTCTCACTCTTAGTCTAGCAATTTCATTGTTAGCAGCTTTTAACCTTTCTTCCATAACCTCGTAACTGGCTTTTTCTATTTGAGTGGCAGGAATTGTATTTTTGTCACCTTCAGGTCTTGGAGATGGAAAGTCTATCAACTCTTCTTGAACAACAGAGGGTTCTTCTGTTCTCTCCAGCTCAATATTGGACTCTTGCATCTTCTTGGATTGTCGGGTTAAGGGTTTTCTGTGTTTGAAAACAAATGCTGTAACATCATCCTCAAATTCCAATTTCTTGGAGGGTTTTGTTTTCTTTGACTTTCCTTGATCAAATTTTATCACATATGCCTGTACCAAAGGGGATTCTACAATATCAATGGCTTTTAAAATATCATTTAAATCACCCTTCAAGCTTGAACCTTCTCCTGAGATCACTGTTTTACCTTTTTCCTTTGCAATTTGACTTCTAGTCAATCTCCTTTGAACTGGTTTGTTGGTTGACTATTCTTGTGTCATTCCTTTAACCTTAGATATCTTTTCCTTTGTAGATTTAGGAGTTTCAAGAATGACCACATGTGTTTTTCTTACTTTCTCTTTCACCTGCTTCCTAGGTTTCAACTTAACATACCATTTTGCCCTGGACATTACAGACTTGCTGGTTTCTGCTGATGGAGTTCCTTTAACCCTAGGGATAATGTCTACGCCTTGTTTTTCTGCTCCAAAGTCACATAAAAACAAAAATGAAGACCATTCTTTACTGATCCTTTTGAGTTCATGTAGAACTATCAGTTTAATTAGACCATAATGAAACAAGGAAGTTACACATCCTTGAGATTTCAGCTGTACTTTATCTGCCATCTTAGCTACACTTCAAAATAAGAAGTAAGGCAAATCTAAAGAAATCATACGAGTAAAATGTAACAGGAGTTTAAAATGACATAAATAAACCTTTTGATATCTGCGTTCATAGGTAAAATAACATTGAATATTGAAGAGAAAATTGGCATAGTTGTCCTTGATGTAGTCTTTGGGAACTGCCTTGGTTAAGTCAGTTTCTACAAACTCTGGCTTTAGAAACACCTTACATGGTTCCATGTCGAATCTGAAGTTTTTGAACCATGTATCTTGCCCCCTAGGAATTTTTGTCACCAAAGCTATGACCTTTGGAGAAATTTGCAAGTTCAGCATTCCAACCTTTGTGCTTGAGCCAATGAAATGTAGTGCAAACTCCTTTGTCACCTGAGTATGTCCTCCCTGTAATTTCTTACAAAAATTCCAGCATCCTGCTTTCTTGAAGGCTTCTACAACTGATTTGTCTCTGACTAAGACCTCGGTGCTTTCAGGCTCTATTCTTAAACAATGACCAGACCTATGACGTTTCTTCTCCTCTGTCATCTTTCCTTCTGAATTCCTGTAACAAAACCAGCCTCACTTGAAATTCTTTTGATCAGCCTCGCTTGCCAATGGTGGTCAGCCTCGCCTGAATTATGGATGAGGAAGACCTTGGTGAAAAATTGCCAAAGCTTACTATTTGAAAACAACTCTGTTTGAGGGTTTGCATGCAAACTAAAATGATGAGACTAAGCCAGCCCTTTCGAATTTTAAATTATCTTTCATAATGAGCCCTAAATTCGAAATAATGAGTTTGGATGGCAGCATGCTTAAGGACTAACTCCTAGCTGACACCTAATAATGAAAATTTTAACGGAATATTAATGGATTGATGTTTGACAAGATTTTTCTACGAATCCGCGCTTTCGTAGCACGTAGGGAAAAGTGCTACGAAAAGAACAGCATTTTCGTAGTGCAAAACAGACATTTTACACTGTATGCGTTACGAAAACGTGGTTTCAGGGCTAATTCCAAAAATTTTCAAAATGGCTTAAGCTAAGAGTTTCTAAAAAGACTATAAGACTCATGAAACATGGAAAAAGGATGTTAGACTTTATTTTGGATATGAAAAATGAAACCTTTGAGACTCCTAACCTATCACCTACCCATTAAAACATAGGGTGACTTGAAACTTATCTAAGACCATGACTAGGAACAATGTAAACCCCTATTTTGGTGATAACAGTGGCTCCACTTGGGATAGTGTACCCCTGTGGCACACTAAGAACTCGTAGATCCAGTGCTATCCATTTTTTTTTTAGTAAAACATAAATACTTTTATTTGATTTGACAAGCATCTTCTTCAAACTGTTGGGCCTACAACCCGGGCTTAAGCTCTCTATTTCAGCTTATCAATAAAAACTGACAAAAATAGAATATATACAATGTCATGAGTGGTTGATGAAACTTCAACAAGTATAATGATTTAGGAACCTGCCATTGATAGGCCCTCCAGCGTATGATCCTCCATCAATTTCCTGCAATATATAAGGGTTGTTCCCATGAAAACTAGAAATCTTAAAAGGACCCTTCCATAAATTCTCAAACTTACCATGCTTGCCCTTTTCCTCAATTTTGGCCTCCCATTTCAGCACTTTGTCTTGTATTTGGAAACTGTCTTCTTTAATCTTCCTGTCAAATGTATTTTTAATTCTGTTTTGAGCATGCTAATGGTTGTCATAGACTTCATTCCTCTTTTCCTGCAAAGCTATCAGCTGGTTTATCCTCCTTTGTATGGCATTTGGTTCTTCTTCAAGTCCTTGAATTAGTTTCATGACCGGTACCCCCAGTGATGTCGGAAAAATAGCTTCAGCACCATAAACTAATTCATACGGTGAAGTCCCAATTGATCTCTTTGTACATATCCTATCAACCCATAAGGCGTACTTCAGCTTTAAGTGCCAAGCTTTCTTGTTCTCCTGCAATACCTTTTTGATGATTCTTACAATACTCTTATTTGATGATTCAGCAAGACCATTTCCTTGTGGATAGTATGTTGTAGAGTGTCCAAGAGTGATGTGATATTGATGACAGAAATTAATCATTTTCTTAGACTTGAAAGATTGAGCATTATCTGTTATAATCTTCATGGGGTAGCCAAATCGAGACAATATATTATTCTCTAGAAAAGAAATAATTACAGAATCATTAGCTTGCCTTGTTGGGATCACCTATATCCATTTAGTGAAGTAGTCCGTTGCTATGAGAATCTAGCGATGCTATCCTGATGATGATGGATGTATTTCTCCAATAAAGTCTAACCCCCACTGCTAGAAGGGTGCTTCCACATAGATAGGAACCAAAGGTAGAGGTACAAGTTTTCTTCTTCCTTAAAAAATTTGGCATTCATGGCATGCAACAACTCTTTTGTAAATATCTTTAAACATTGTTGGCCAAAAATATCCTTCTCTTAGAATCTTATTTGTTGTAGCCTTCCAATAATGGTGTCCTCCGCAATCACCTTTATGGAATTATTCAATGACCTTTTCAGCCTCTTCTTCAAGTAAACAATTCAGCAAAATTCCTCCTGTATCTTTCCAAAACAGATTTCTGTCAAATATAAAATATCTCAAAGATTTCAGCTTAACAAACCTTGCTTTGGACTTTGTTAGATCAGCGGGAGCTTTGTGATGTTGTAACACAAATACCACATCCTTATACCAATCTGAAACAAGATATTTCTCATCAATTGGGACCAATTCTTCCTCATCATTAGAAATTTCTGATATTTATGCATTCAGATTTATGTCAAGACAATCCAGGTTTGACTGAGTCATTAACTTTGACAATCCTTGTCCCTTCACCAATTTGGTTGGTTTGATGTCTATATCATATTCCAACAATTTTGCGATCCATTTTCCCCTCTTACCATCAAGATCTACTAGAGTTAGAATATCTTTTACTACAGTACTTGGAACATATGCCACAATGTGAGAATGCAGAATGTAAATTCTGAAATCTTTAATAGCTTTCACCAAAGAATAGGCCTGTTTTTTCTAGAATATTATACTTCAATTCAGCATTAGCTAATGTTCTACTAAAGAAAGAGATAGGTTGTTCAATACCTTACTTTCCCTTTTGAAGCAAAACTCCAGCAATTGTATTTTCGGAAGCAAATGTAAAAACCAGAAATTCTTTTGAGAAATCTGGACTGATGAGTATCGGTGCTTGTGTGAGTGCCTTCTTAATTTTCTCAAAAGAATTCTTTGCCTCAACTGTCCATTTAATATGAACTCCTTTCTTTAACATCCTTGTTATATCTTTGACAATCTCAACAAAGTTAGGAATGAAGCGCCTAACAAACTTCAGTTTCCCAAGAAATGATTGAATTTCTTTCCTACTTCTTGGAAAATCTACCCTTTGAATGGCACTAACTCTGTTAGGATCAATCCTAATTCCATATTCAAAAATAATATGACCAAGTAATTTGCCTGTAGTTAAAGAAAATATGCTTTTAGTAGGATTGAGAGAGATACCAAACCTTCTACATTTCAACGGAATTTTTTCTAGGTGTTTCAGGTGATCTTCTTCTTTGTTTGAAAAGACTTTTATGTCATCAAGATAAACAACCATCGTCTTGTCCTTTTCTTCAGAAAAAGAAATGTCCATTGCTCTTTGGAAAGTCGCTCCCGCATTCATGAGACCAAAAGGCATCTTGGCATACATGAATGTGCCCCATGGTGTTGTGAAGGCTGTTTTCTCCTGATCATCCGGATGCACAAGAATCTGATTGTAACCTGAGAAGCCATCAAGCATAGACATTCTTTGTGAACCAACAATATTTTGCAGAATTGAATCCATCTTGGGAAGAGGATAGTTGTCCTTTAGTGAAGCCTTATTCAAATTCCTAAAATCAATACAAATTCTGATTTCTCCACTCTTCTTTCTAACGGAACCAAATTTGCAAGCCAATTTGAGAATCTGATTGGGACAATGATTTTAGCATCAAAAAGCTTCTTAATCTCCTTTTCAATCAATGGCATGAGAAGGGGATTAATTCTTCTCAACTTTTGTTTGAATGGTTTCTCATTTTCTTTAATAGGAATAGTATGCTGAATAATGGAAGGATCATACTATTTTAAGTCAGCATAACTCCAAGAAAAAACATCAAAAAACCTCTTCATCATCTCAATATATTTGAATTTCATATCAACTGAAAGAAACTTTGAAATTTTGATCATTTTAGGCAAAGCTAATGTACCCAGATTACAGCTTTCTACTTCCTCTTCATCAGCTTGTATCTTTGGCAATTTGAACACATCATTCTAATCAAAAAGCTTCTCAAGAGGAATAAGACCCTTTGGTATTGAATTATTCTTTAATTGCAAGACTTCAGAATTTTCTTTAGACTCAACAAGCATGTTTTGTTGATCTACTTGAGTACTTTCAAATTCTTCTTTCAGCTCAATAAAATTCTTTACCTGTTGATCATCTTCAAAAACTTGCCAATTGGTGATATTATCTGGTATAGCTGGTCTATGACGAACTTCAATCTCATATTTCTTAGAAGAATGAATAGGAATGACAAAAAGACTTTCCGAAATAGCAAGAGAATCAGCAACGAAATTTTGGTCTCTATTTTTGACAATGAAAGAATAGGCTTGAAAATTCTCCAACATGTCTAAAACTAGATTTCTGTATGCTCTCATTCTTACATCCTTTGTTTGATAGACACCTTCAACTTGTCTAATAACCAATTTAGAATCTCCAAAAACAGAAATATTTTGAGCCTTCATTCTTATCAAAACATCTAGACCCAAAATCAAAGATTCATATTCAGCCATGTTATTTGTGCAATCAAAATTCAGTTTGTAAGAGTAAAACTTACTCTCATCACTTGGACTTGTAATCCAAATTCCTACTCCTGCCCCTTCTTTTCCTGCTGATCCATCAAAGTATAATGACCACCATCCCTCCATCTCTTTGTCATTTACTTGCTGATTTTCTGAGTGCTGATTTTCTGCTTTCATTTCTTCCAGACCACTATCAACTGACTCATTGAAAAGAATGGTAGATCCAAGTTCAGTATCAAATGAATAAATAGGAAAATTCTGAGGTTTATCTTTGCTTCTTACCATATAAGCCATTCTAGTCTCCCGATACAATCTCCTTTGTTCACCAAAAACAGGAATGGTGGCATAAGTAAGGTCCATCTGCATTGTGCCTTTAATTTTTGTTGCCCATGATCTTGATAGCAACATCCCAAACTTTGGTGGAATATCACCAACAACAACATCTTTGATTAAACCAATACATTGAACTCTTTTTGAGTCAAAAGAAAACAAATCCTTATATGGTCTTGTTACCTGTAACCCTAACCTTTCCATAATTACTTTGGGCATGAGATTATGAGAAGCCCCTGAATCCAACATAGCATTATGTAAAGTCATATCATGAATACTAATGCTTACATAGAAAGGAGGAAACTCTTCATTTTGATCATCTTCTAACCTTGGACCCAAATATATAGTAGGATTATCTTCTTGGACATTTAAAATATCAGCAGCTCCTGGTTGTGAATTCAACATCTCAACAATCTTGCTTCTATATTGATTTACCTTGAGAATCTCACTAAAAGGGACTGATATTTTAATCTTTGAAATTTCATTCTCAAGGTTGAAAACAGAAACAGACTTTTCAACTTCTTTGATAGGAGGAGGAAGTTGAGTGTCTTTTCTACCAAGTGGAGAGTCTTTCTTACCTTCAGCAACCTTTGGGGTATCATTTTTGGCTTCAGAAACCTTTGAAACATCTTTCTTAGGCTGCGCTTTGTTTGCAATAATCGGCACATTTCTATTTCTAAGATTGTATTGTTTTTGCATTTCAAAGATAGCATGTTGATACCCTTTAAGATAATCTGAAGGTTCTTCTCCTTGATTAACCAAATCTAACTCATCATGCTCTTCTTTAGTCAAGAAAATTCTTGACATCTCTTCGTCAAGACAATGGATATATTCTTCAGAAATTTCAGGATCGTCTTCTTCATCAACCAAATTCTACTGAAAAGGAGGTCTCACTGAAGGGTCAGATTGCTGATTTCTATTTTCTCTTCGTCTTTGTTGGTTTTGAGGTCTCCTAAATTGAGGGTTTCTAAATTGAGGTTCATGTTGCACAGGAGGAGCAGAGGTGTTTCCAAGAGCTAACCTATCCATCAACTTCTCCATGGTTTTCATCATTGAGTCTAATTTATCTTTAGGAGTTGAAGAGGAAGGTTTCTCTTCTTCTTTCAATTTAGTTTTTCCAATTTTTGACTTTTTAGCAGCTATTATGTTTACCTCTACCTTTATAGCATTACTCTGCATTTCAACAAGTGTAGGTGATTCTCTTTCTCTCAACAAAAGACAAAAGTCATAATCAAATGCTTCAGCATATCTCATTTGTGCAAGGGCCTCTGGGGGTTTTCAGCTGAGCTGGAATTGAGTTAAACACTTTATTGAATATTTTTGAAATTTTTTGAACAGTTTCATCAGGTGCCCTTCTAAGGTTGTTATATTCAGTAAGTGTTTGAACTGAATTAGTTATGTTTCCCCATTTTCTTAGAAAACTGTCTTCAAATTCAACCCAGTTTCGAATGCTTCCTGGTGTAAGAGCTTTAAACCATTTTCTAACTTCACCAATAAAGGTATGTGCAAATAGTCTTAGCTTCACATCCTCATCATCGACTTCTTCTCTGTCAGAAAAATCATTAAATACGTCTACATGTTCTTCTACTATAATTTTTTCATCACCACCCCAAGTAGGGATCCTAGCAACATATTTACTAGGAAGGTCATGCAAAACAATAGGGAGCATGAGTGGGGCATACCTAGCAGGTGCAGCCATGATTAAAGGAGGAACAGTAGTTGTAGGAATAACAGGAACAGAAGATGAAGAACTGATATGAGGAGGACTGCTTGGTTTCTGTAAACCACTAGGAATAGCAGAAACAGAAGATGAAGAACTGATATGAGGAGGACTACTTGGCTTCTGTAAACCACTAACAAATGAACTCCAATTTGGAAGAGGTAAACCAGCTTTAGATTTCAACAGGACTTCGAAAGGGTCAAGTTCTTTCAATTTATCTAAAGCCTCTTTTTCTAACAATAGCTCAGAGGTAACAACTTCCCAAAACTCTTCTTTGTCTTCTTGTGATACTAGGGCTGAGGTGTCAATTCCTCTCTTTTGCAGGTCTAAGATAATACCAATGAGTTCCTCTTCATTTTCTGATCTAAACAACACTTCATGAATTTTATCATCAACTTTTTTGTCTTCAGGACTTCTTGAGAATTCAGAGAGAAAAGATTTTGAATAAGATGGAGTACCTGATATTTCTGAAAATCTTTGACTGACTCTTGAAGCAGTGTTTGGATTGTCTCCAATGGTAGGTGGATTGGGATCAGGATTGCTCCGTGTGTATCTCCTTCTTAAAGCCACCTTTAAATCTTTGAAAATATATGGAGTCACCAAGGTAGATTGCAGCCTCGAGAAACTTTCTGAGCTCCTGCTACCTTCAAAAGTTCAGCTTCTTGATTTTGGGAATGAGTAATCTTTAGGCTCCTGGCAGACACACCAAAATGTTATCACAAAATTTGACCCTGATAGGCTGCTGATCAAGTAGACTCTGAGTAACTCTTTCAAACCAATATTTTGGTTAAGGCTTAGCCTCCTCAACCTGAGAGGGCTCTCTCAATAGGTTTAAGATTTTTGATTAATGATTAGATGGCTAACTCTAGGAACAAAATGGACAAATGTATAAGTCAAGGCACTTAGAGTTTAGGTTTAAAAATAAAACAGTAACACAATGAATCAACATAGTTTACAAGCATGTGAAGGAAGTTAGATCATTTCCCAATGAATTCTAAGTATCACAAGCTCATATCACTACAAAAAAGTAATTGAACAAGGCCATAATAACATCAAACACATAAACTCCTTGTGAATCTTGAGTAGTCAAATTCATCTCTGTATTAAGTTTGAAAAACCACAGTTTCTTACAATAACACAACTTTCTTTTACTAATGAAAATTCCAACCTTGAGGAATTCAGTTCTCAAGCTTTATATAGAGTTTTACAACCTTGGATACTATGATCCATCTTTGGAGGAATTTGAATTCCTGAGTTTGACACCTATCTATTCATAAAACAACCTACTTAATTACAACTTGACAACTAGCTGTCTTTAAGAGTCCTAATACAAATAGGAGTGAAACTCCTAAAACATGCTTTAACGACCTTATCTATGACTTCAAAACATTCTTTAATTAGCAGCCAACCCATGTATTTGAGCTTGATGATGTCCACAATGCTGTTACAAAACTTGCTGAGTCATGACCTAACTGTCCTAAAAACTAGGAGACATAGTTCCTCCTTTTAAGGCCCTTAATCCTTAATGTTTATCTTCAAACAGTTTTTCCGGTGTACATGTGGCATGCATTAATAATCCATAAAAATTTCATTAAAAAGGAAACTCGAAAATATGGAGGAAAGGATGAAACATTACTGTGCTACGAAAATACTCTGTTTTCGTAGCACAGTCTTTACATCACTTATGAAATAATTCTTTGAAGTTTGCTTTCTACACCACTGCCATCTGAAACTTCATACGTGATCCCATGTTTACCAACGACTTCAAAATTTGGAACTAATCAGACCTTACCTCCGGAAAACATCCATAAGTGCTAAATGTTCATCTTCAGCAGTTTCGTAGCACGCTACGAAACTGCTGTGTATGCTCTTTTTCAACATGACCTTCAAAAATCTGTAGTTTGGAAGTTTTTTCAAAATTCCATGAAGACTGATATGATTAACCAAAAATAAAACCACTTACCCTTATAAGATGTTCTTCTTCACTGCTATCGTTCCTTTTATATGCCCAAAACTCTTTTTATGTGCCAAAACTGTTTTAAGATATATCCTTCACTGCCATTTTTCATCACCATGTTTCATTATTGCTGTAGACCCTTTTCCAGATTTGGTTAATTGTATTTCTAGGTCTTCAATTTATCTCTTCAATCTCCTGTTTTTAGCTCTCAGTTGAGCATTAGTCCTCCTTACAAATCTTGCTTCTTTGATTGCAGGAACAGTCCAGGTGTAGTACTGAGTTTCACTGGTTACTATTTTTGGTTTGGAAACCTTTTCAGCTTCCCAAAGTGCCTTCATCCTTTTGAAATCTATCCTTTCAGCAGCATGCCCTCTTTCTCTCACTCTTAGTCTAGCAATTTCATTGTTAGCAGCTTTTAACCTTTCTTCCATAACCTCGTAACTGGCTTTTTCTGTTTGAGTGGTAGGAACTGTGTTTTTTTCACCTTCAGGTCTTGGATACGGAAAGTCTATCAACTCTTCTTGAACAACAGAGGCTTCTTCTGTTCTCTCTAGCTCAATATTGGACTCTTGCATCTTCTTGGATTGCCGGGTTAAGGGTTTTCTAGGTTTGAAACCAAATGTTGTAACATCATCCTCAAATTCCAATTTCTTGGAGGGTTTCATTTTCTTCGAATTTCCTTGATCAAATTTTATCACATCTGCCTGTACCAAAGGGGATTCTGCAATATCAATGGCTTTTAAAATATCATTTAAATCACCCTTCAAGCTTGAACCTTCTCCCGAGATCACTGTTTTACCTTTCTCCTTTGCAATTTGACTTCTAGTCAATCTCCTTTGAACTGGTTTGTTGGTTGACTGTTCTTGTGTCATTCCTTTAACCTCAGATATCTTTTCCTTTGTAGATTTAGGAGTTTCAAGAATGAACACTAGTGTTTTGCTTACTTGCTCTTTCACCTACTTCCTAGGTTTCAACTTAACATACCTTTTTGCCCTGGACATTACAGACTTGCTAGTTTTTGCTGATGGAGTTCCTTTAACCCTAGGGCTAATGTCTACACCTTGTTTTTCTGCTCCAAAGTCACATAAAAACAAAAACGAAGACCATTCTTTGTTGATCCTTTTGAGTTCATGTAGAACTATCAGTTTAATTAGACCATGATGAAATAGGGAAGTTTCACATCCTTGAGATTTCAACTGTACTTTATTTGCCATCTTAGCTACACTTCGAAATAAGAAGTAAGGAAAATCTAAAGAAATCATACCAGTAAAATGTAACAGGAGTTTAAAATGATATGAATAAACATTTTGATATCTACGTTCACAGGTAAAATAATGTTGAATGTTGAAGAGAAAATTGGCACAGCTGTCCTTGATGTAGTCTCTGGGAACTCCCTTGGTTAAGTCGGTTTCTACAAACTCTAGCTTTAGAAAAACCTTACATGGTTCCATGTCGAATTTGAAGTTTTTGAACCATGTATCTTGCCCCCTAGGAATTTCTGTCACCAAAGCTATGACCTCTGGAGAAATTTGCAAGTTCAACATTCTGACCTTTGTGCTTGAGGCAGTGAAATGTAGTGCAAACTCCTTTGTCACTTGAGTATGTCCTCCCTGCAATTTCTTACAAAACTTCCAGCATCCTGCTTTCTTGAAGGCTTCTACAACTGATTTGTCTCTGACTAAGACCTCGGTGCTTTCAGGCTCTGTTCTTAAACAATGACCAGACCTGTGACGTTTCTTCTCCTCTATCATCTTTCCTTCTGAATTCCTGTAACAAAACTGGCCTTGCTTGAAATTCTTTTGATCAACCTCACTTGCCAATGGTGGTCAGCCTTCCCTGAATTATGGATTAGGAAGACCTTGGTGAAAAATTACCAAAGCTTACTGTTCGAAAACAACTCTATTTGAGGGTTTACATACAAACTAAAATGATGAGACTAAGCCAGCCCTTTCGAATTTTAAATTATCTTTCATATGAGCCCTAAATTCGAAATGATGAGTTTGGATGGCGGCATGCTTAAGGACTGACTCCTAGTTGACACCTAATAATGAAAATTTTAACTGAATATTAATGTATTGATGTTTGACAAGACTACTCTACGAATCCACGCTTTCGTAGTGTGCAGGGAAAAGCGCTATGAAAAGAGCAGCGTTTTCATAGCGCAAAATAGACATTTTACACTGTCTGCGCTACGAAAACATGGTTTCATGGCTAATTCCAAAAATTTTCAAAATGGCTTAAGCTAAGAGTTTCCAAAAAGAATGTAAGACTCATGAAACATGGAAAAAGGATGTTAGACTTTATTTTGGATATGAAAAATTAAACCTTTGAGACTCCTAACCTATCACCTATCCATTAAAACATAGGGTGACTTGAAACTTATCTAAGACCATGACTAGGAACAATGTAAACCCCTATTTTGGTGATAACAGGGGGTACCCACCTACATCTGCTGGTACTAAAGGTAGTGCCTCATCTACCTTGTCCTTATGTCAGGTTGTAATGCTTTGTTAGGGTGCCATAGATAAAGAGTGATATATGCCGTAAGAGAAATATTTGTGATTGTTAGTGCATATTGAGTATGATGATCTGATTTTTCCTCCTCCTCGACACTATTTTCCTCTTCAATGGGAAAACGTCCAGAATGCCCTTTGAACATATGAAATTTCCTTGGGAAGCTTTTGGAGTCCATGTTCATAGAATTTTTGTTGATTCTCTCAAAGAATGTTCCACTCGCAGGAGTTAATGAAGGTGAAATCTTAATCTTTGGTCCATATCCCACAACTCCATTAAACCCTGACCTCGTCTAAAATTTATCTTTAGGGAGCACATGGGTTGCCATATAAGAGTCATTTATTGCATATCTCTTTCCTAGATATTCTCCAGGGCTTTCTTTATATTCTTGAAGTCCCATGGCATGAGACGAACATTCATTTAATGGCGCAAGTGTTTTATACTTCGAGATATGATTAGGGCCTACAATAAGGGAGTGAATAGATTTTCACAATTCAGTTAGCTTTAACACCCCCCTCCGTAGTAGAATATTTCCCATTCTTATCTCCAATTCTTTCATGTTCCATATCTATCTCCTCACACTCGTTCCCCTTCACCGAGTTAAATTTTTTGTCTTTAGATAAAATCTCATTATGAAAGCCTTCAAATTCCTACAACATTTTAAGATCATGCAAGGACGTTAATTGCATACTTTGAAATAGCTTTCCATAAGCAACTGAATCAACAATTTGATTTGTTGATGAAAAACTGCAACTTGGTTGCACTAACTTTGACATCCCTAACCTTCCTGTTGTACCCTTTGCAAATCCATTGATTGATGAATTAACCTTGGGTTGACAATCCACTTCCAAACTAGGTCTTTTATTCCTCTGTGAAATTTTTTAAATACTCACATCAACCTCATCTGAAAGGTTTTCATGAGACTTCAGTCCAGCTGACTTTAACTGATCAAGAGGCTTATGATTAAGTAAAATGACTTAGCTAGACTACATTGAACCTACTCCATAACTACACCTCCTTTTAGTAAAGGTGTACTCTCCATGTCATTTTTTTCCATCCCACTTAGTTCCTTTTGGAAAGAGAAGTCTAAAATAATGTCATCTTCAAGTAAAATCTTGCAGTCACCTTTTGCACCATGATTTTGGGGACTTCTCACTTCAAAACTAGATCGAAAAGAGCAGGATTTTAACGAAGCAACATGAAGGTGAACCTGGCCCTATAAACAAGTAAGAGAGATTTTATTTTTGGTAGATTGAAAATGCATACCATTAACTCTCACTTGAGATGACCTTGTATAAGCAAAGGCACCATCATTAGTTGTGGAAGATGATAGACACGAAGGTGAGCTTTTCCTAACATTTTCATTTCCAACCTGCATTTTCCCTTCCCAAAGTTGTTAAGAATTGCCTTGGAAAAGTGCAAGATAGAAGGATTGCACTTTTTTGATATGGAAAAGCCTTTGAACTATTACTTCCTAAATAAGAGAAATATTTTAGTAAATGAATGTTTTCATTATGAAAGCCTTCAAATTTCTACAACATTTTAACATCATGCAATGATGCTAATTGCATACTTTGAAATAAATTGTCGTAAGCAATTGAATCAACAGTTTGATTTGTTGATGAAAAATTGAAACTTGGCTGCACTGACTGTGACATCCCTAGCCTTCCTGTTGTACCCTTTACAAATCCACTTATTGATGAGTTAGCCTTGGGTTGACAACCCACTTCCAAACTAGGCCTTTTCTTCCTCTATGAAATTTCTGAAATACTCACATCAACCTCATATGAAAAGTTTTCATGAGACTCCAGTCCAACTGACTTTAACTGATTGAGAGGCTTTTGATTAACTAAAAGCGACTTAGCTAGACTATATTGAGCCTACTCCCTAACTACACCTCCTTTTAGTAAAGGTGTACTCTCCATGTCATTTTTTTCCATCCCACTTAGTTCCTTCTAGAAAGAGAAGTTTGAAACAAGGTCAGCTTCAGGTAAAAGGTTGAAACCACCTTCTACAACATGATTTTTGGGACTTGTCACTTCAAAACTAGATTGAAAAGAGCAGGATTTTAACGGAGCAGCATGAAGGTGAACCTGACCCTATAAACAAGTATAAGAGGTGTTATTTTTGGTAGCTTGAAAATGAATACCATCAACTCTCACTTGAGATGACCTTGTATAAGCAAAGGTGCCTTCATTAGTTGTGGAATATGATAGACATGAAGGTGAGCTTCTCCTGACATTTTCATTTCCAATCCTACATTTTCCCTTCCCAAAGTTGTTAAGGAATGCCTTGGAAAAGTGCAAGACAGAACTCTTGCACTTTGTTGATCTGGAAAAGCCTTTGAACTATTACTTCCTAAAGAAGAGAAATATTTTAGTAAATGAATGTTTACCATGTTATCATTCCTTGGCTCAGTGTTTTCCATATCACCATTTATTTTTGAAACATAAGCGCATGATTTATCCACTCCATCACATCGAAATATATCACCAACATCATTAGATGTAACTTCAATTCCACCATTTGACAGCCTTATAGATGTCTCATAGTTTAAAACCTTTGAACATGACTCAGTTCACCATAACCTTCATCGGCCAATAGAGTGAAATTGTTGTTGCGCCTGAGAACTTCTTTTCTGATATTTAGGCCATGAGTAATGTTGTAACTTCATACCTCCATCTTCTTTCACCCCACCCATGTTTCTGGAAAACAACTTGCCACTGCTTAGAAGAGTTCTATTGATAAAATCAATGTCAACATCTGGAAGTTTCTTGCTAGGGGCGTTGTACAAGGTTTCAAGCTACCCCTTAGCAGCCTCATCTTGATTGGAAATCACCAAAACAGAATCATGAGCTCCCATCTTACCTTGGGAATCCCTTGATTTTTGAGAGAAAACAAAACATTCATCTATTTCTCCTGTCATAAAATCCATGTCTTCTGGCATCTACAATTCTGCTCACCTCCTGATGGGCTAGTGGCACTTACGTCCACTAGAGATGCTCACCTTGCCCTCTTCAAATTTTGGCCTTCATTGCTTTGTGATGGAAGCCTTATAGATGACCCAACCAAAATTCAGAGCCTATTGAATGATACAACCTTCAAACAATTCTATTATGTCGCATTCACCACAATATTACTACAATTATTAGTTTCTTTCCCTAAAATGTTTTTGCAAAAATCCATACTTTTGTTCCTCAATTTATTTGTTAAATCTTGTGTAATATCATCTCCACTTTTGTGCAGGTTGTAACATGATAATCCCTGAGCTGAGTCAAATGACACCATTGTGCCATGGATAAATCCTGCATTTAAATAAGATTTGACCTTCTCATATATATCTCTTTCTTCATATAAAGTTGTTTCTAGTTCATCTTGGTCAGATATTTTTTCAATGGAACAAATGAAAATTTTTCCAAGACCTTTTCCAATGGCATCAGAGTCCTCTCTTTCATTTCTCAATAGAACATCTGCAACAACCATGTCAATGGCATTAGCTTCCATTGACAACTCATGACCTGCTTCTTCTATAGAAGGGCTATCTGGAATTTCTTGAACCAACCCATTACATAACAAAGGACGAACCAATTGATTACCTAGCAAAGGACTATCTGGAACTTCTTGAATCAACACAATACCAGGTGTTTTCTCATTAGGACAAATGGAAAATTTTCCAAGACCTATTCCAATGGCATCGATGTCCTCTCTTTCATTTCTCAATGGAGCATTTGTAACAGTCATGTCACTAGCATTGGATTTCATTGACAACTTATGACCCATTCCTTCTATAGGAAGTGTTAGAAAATTATATATTACAGAGCAATGGAACACATAAAATATATTGCAGAAATATAAACACAGAAAACACATAAAACAAGAGAGACACAAATATACATGGTTCACCCAATTTGGTATTTATAACTCAGCATGTTTCCTTTAACATTTGATATTAAAAAAATAAAATAATAAATTCATAGAATTTTCTTACACTTCATTTGTGTAAGTCTACGAACCATTAAAGAGGAGGATTAATTTATATAGAATAAATTATTTTTAGTTGGAATTTGTAATTATTAATGGAAAAATAATAATATTTGGTATATAGAGGAGGATATTTATTTTTTGTTGAGAACATGTTGAACAATTTGTAAACTTATTCTAATATGTTTTAATTTTATTTTTTTTCAATTATTTTTAAAAATTTCCTCTTGTTTGAATTTAAATTTTTAAAAAAAGAAGATTGAAAAAATTGAGAATTTTTCTTCCTTCAAGCATGATTCTAAAAAATAGGTATTGTTCCTTTTATCTTGGGAATTGTGATTTGAATTAGAAAATTTTTGCCTCTTTTCCCTACCTTTCATAAAAGGCTTTTATTAACGTTTTCATTTTCAACCAAAATAGTTATTAAAATTGGTTTTCTATTTTTCATCAATAAGGTTTTAAATGTTGAATGTCTTGGTAAGAATTCTTCCATTAAGATGTGTTAGAACTATATATCATGATTGAAATATTGTTATATTTGTATTGGCTCAAAATTGTTAGCATGTAAATCAACCTCACTAGAAAAGGTGGATGCTCCTATCTCTTGAGGTGTACATGTTGTGTTGCTGACCAAGGTTGTATCTATTGGCATGGTATCCATGCTCTTTTGGTTTTCAAATGGCCTTAAAACTGTTGGCATTCTCCCCTCAGCACCTTCTTTGACTGGACTCAAGTTATCCTTAAGTTGATTCTAAAAACCCATTGGGTGTTCTTCTTCTGTCAGTTTTAGTTGAGTACTCTCAGTAACATCTAAGATCTCATGCAGTTGGGCATTTTCAATTGCGAACAAAGTATGTTGTTTCTAGGCAGTTTCAATCACATTTGAGGCCCCTCTCCCTCTAGGCCTACCCATCTTTTCTCCTTCGCCCCCTCTCCTTGACTCGTTTCTCCACACCCTCAATATCTTCTTCCTATGAAACATCATTTTCTTCATTTCTTCCCATTTGGGATTCAAACAAGCGTTGCCCTCCCTCATTTCCTCCATGTTGTACATCAACCAAGTCCCCTCTCTCCTCATTTTCGCCATGTTGGGAATCTTCAAATCCTTGCTCCTCCCGCTTCCCCTCTCTAGGCCATCCACCTTCCAGGGTGACATGAATGTACATCCCACGACCTGTCTGATGTCATTCTTACATCACGATATCATTTAAGGTACTTTTAATCATTGAATATGTAGGCTTTTGGAAATTGAAACTAATTGTCCAAGGTTAATAAAACTCTATGCAATATTGACAATCCACTTGTCTTCTGGTTCTTATTTCGTTTAATTCTCAAATTATCATATGGGCTACCGTTAGATCACATAACATATCACATATGTCTTCATATATGCTCTTCTTCCATATGTTATCCACTTTTCCTTTGCAACATTTGGTACAATCGCAAAGGAAAAATAAAATCAATGGAAACGAAAATTGTTTGTATATAATTCGATATACTCTCACCATTTTTGTGGCACTTATGTTTTATTTAAATAAAATAAAATTAATAATGCATTTAGTTGCTTGAACTGTCAACATGTACTGCAATTGCTAGTTAATTACATGTTCGATTGACCTATAATATTTAAAACAAAAACTATAAGCCAAGGCTTTGCAACATGTAGTGCAACTGCTAGTTAATTACATGTTCGATTGACCTTTATTTAAAACAAAAATACATTATTTACAAGAAAAATATAATTTATATCAACTTTATATTAAGAAGAAATAAAATTATTTAAATTATTTTTTTCCTATATTTTCACTTGTGAGAGAGATGTATAACTTATTTCATATATATATATATATATATATATATATATATAATTCTTATTCTATTAATAGGTACTTTTTTTTTTTTTGAAAGGGAGGGGCTAGTTCCCAAGCAGAAGCATTATAGGGCCCTCTTTTTTTATTACAATATATACATATCAGCAAGCTGATATTTATCACATCAAAGCCATCATATAACCAAGCTGTCACATCCAGAATACATTCGCAATAAAGGCTGCTGCGCAGCTACAGCCTTAATAGGTACTTTCTATTCAAGATATGCAAAGATTTGTTATTCTTTTAATATTTAAAATAGAAATATAGAATTCACATCTAACCTTTAAAAAAAAATATTATATATATATATATATATATATATTTTAGTAACAAAAACAATTATATAGAGAGAGAAATGTTTTGTACTTTTATATGTGAATCATAAATAAAAAATTTCAACATCAACTATGTATATATTATATAAAATCAACTATGTATATATTATATAAAATTAGTGAAAATAAAAAATTCCTTACAGTTAAAACATTTTATTATTATGTTACATCAAAACCAACATAAATAGAGTGGAGAGAAATTTAATTTATGGAAGTGTAAACATTTTCTCAATTATTACACTCAAAAAGAAATTTGCATCTTCACAAATTTGATCCTCTTGACATTTTATAAATCCAGATTTAAATAATTTTTTACTATAAATTTAAAATTAAACCATTATTAATATATATATTTAAAATAAAATAATATTATTTACCAAATTAATATTAACTTTTACTGTAAGATTTAAAATTAAATTATTTTATTATATCATTACAAAACTTAATTTAAATTATTTTATTTTAAAGGTTAAACAATTATTAATATATATTTTAGATAAAATAATATTATTTACCAAATTAATTTATAAATTGATATTAACTTTCTTTACCGAAGGTGGCAAAACCTATCAAACTTAGGTGTCAAACCAACAGTGAGGACAGCCATCTCTGGCTGCTATCGGCGAATGTTGGTTTGACTCATCACCGTTATCAAGGAAAACCACGCCACCTGTAATAACCCGCTGGTGGTCCGTAAGGGAGACTTTCACTCCTGCCAGTTGCCTCTGGGTCTTGGGCCGTTAACCTGTTTCCTTACGTCCGAGGAAGACGAACTCTTAGCCAAACAGAAGCAGTTTTAGGACATACTCCAGGCCGAAAATTGATATTAACTTTCACTCTAAATTTCAAATTAAATTATTTTATTATATACCTATTAAATTATTTTATTAAATACCTTTAAAATAAAATAATAGAAATTGAATTTAGAGCTTCAATATTGCTTAATGGGCGGGACATTTTCTCAGAGCTCGTTTTCGTGCCCGTGCCCATGCCCATGGATTACTGATTTTTAATGCCTTAGTCTACCGGCATTCAAATTAGCCACGAAAATTATGGAAATTTTAATAAAATATGGTAGAAATTATGGAAATTTTAATAAAATTGGGCAGAAATTCTTGTAAAAATAAAAATTTTGAATGTTATGAGTGTTTTGTTGATACTTGAATCCATTTACACCATATTCCAACATTCCTATTGAGAATTTAAAAAAAATAATATTTTTCCTGATTTCAACCATTTTTTTAAACCAGTAAACTACGCCTACTTTAAATACGGTTGTGACAGCCTTCATGGAACAAATGTGGGACAATTCAGCAGGTACAGGCGACAACGAATCGACCGAATCTGGACGGAAATTTAAAGGCATCGGCGTCAGTTTCTTTGCTTTACAGTTCACAGACTGAAAACCCTTCGGTAGCCTTATGTTTCCTTACAATGTCGTCTTTTATTTCCTTACAATGTCGTCAAATCAAGCGAATCGCGAACCAACTCCGACGCAGCAGAATTTCTTCTGAAGCTCTGCGTCTGCGGAGCAAAACTGGATCTCACCCGGTCCGGACCCTTTTTTACTCGGGAGATGTCAATGTCAAATTTTCCAATGATAAGGTTACGTCCCAAATATTTTACAGGCGCAGCCAATAATGAAATTGGGCGGGGCCGGAAATAGTCCGCCATGGTCGACGCGTCAATACAGAATAAAAGGCCGTACGTGCGGCGAATCCATTAAATCCTACGATTGTGCCGTGCACTGAAGGAATAGCGCGCCCGGTCGCGAGTGGCAGCTTGGCAAGTGTTTTGAGGTCAGCCAGCGAAGCATCAGAAGGGTATGGCCCCCATTATTATATTTCCCAATACGGAATGAAACCAAGTCAAAAATTGATCTGAAATGGGATCAAATTTTAGGCATCAGAGCATGATTTTGTTATTTCCAATGCAAAGATCTGATTGCAGAAAAGAGTTTGATACGGTGCCAACACCATACACAGAACGGTGCAGTAATAATCGCAGTGCCCGTGCAGTGTAAGTACTGGGCATTCACATTGTTCGGTTGGGATCCGTATTACAATATTAAAATTGCAGTTCATAAATTTTTGAATCACAAATTTGCATTAAATTACATTTTCACAAATTTCTTGCCAAGATAAAACGCCGTATGAAGAAAACATGAATGAAATTTTTTTACTCCACTGTTACACTATGGCCTAGTTTTTACCGTTTTCCCCGAAACTCAACTCCAGCACATTATTATTGGGAAGGGCCTGATGAAATCTCGAGACCAGAGAGGGTTAATTCTCTCACCAACGGTTTTTTTGCCATAATAATTTTATAATCGAATAATTTTATTTTTTAAATATATATATATATATATTTTCATTTTTAAATAGATTTAGCATAGGTTTATCTTAATGGATAGAATTTTTCTTTTATTTATTTATTTATTTTATGATAATTTAGTTGTCAAACCAATAGTAGGCACAACAATGCAAGTTGACTCATCGTCCTAATTCAAAGGAAACCAAGCCACCTGTAATTATCCTAGTGGTGGTCCATAAATGGTAGGTTTTCACTTCAGATGCTTTTGGTCTTGAGCCTAGGTTTTCACTTCAGATGCTTTTGGTCTTGAGCCAAGAAAACCACGCACCCTGTAATTATCCTGGTGGTGGTCCATAAAGAGTAGGTTTTCACTTCAGATGCTTTTGGGTCTTGAGCCATTAACGTGCCGGAGGAAAACGAGCTCTTAGCCAAGCATAAACAATTTTAGGGCATAGTCCCAAAGACAATTTTAGGGCATAGTCCTAAAGAGCATCGTCTTGAGCCATTAACGTGCTGGAGGAAAACGAGCTCTTAGCCAAGCATAAACAATTTTAGGGCATAGTCCCAAAGACAATTTTAGGGCATAGTCCTAAAGAGCATCAAACCAGTCATGTAATTTTTTTACCTTTTTTGTAAATTGAAATCTATTTTTAAATGCAAATTAAAAAAAAAACCTTTAATCCTTTTGAAGACTTGATAAATTCAAAGTTAAAATAAATTTATGCTAATTAATAAATTTCATATCTCTAACACTTTTATTTTATTTTATTTTATTTTTTAATTGTTATATATATATATATATGCTAGTTTGAAAACTATATATATATATATATATATATATATATATATATATATATTTTGCTAGTTTGAAAACAGAGTTTTAATAAATTATATATATATATATATATATATATATATATATATATATATATATATATATAATTTTGTTATAATAAGTATTAAGTATTTGTATGTTTTTTTGTTGAATTAAGGCTTCTGTGATCCATATTAAGTTTTTTTTAGAAGAGTTTTACGGAGAAAATCACATCACAATTCATTTGTCAACGTGTTTCAAACCAACAAGTGTGGTTCATCACAATTCATTTATATGTTTGTTAACTAGATTTAAATATGAAAATTTGAAACATTATGATTTGTAATATGAATTAGAATTACATAAATTTCTTTTAATGGGACATGGATATTATGAATTTTTTTTTTTATAAATAATTTATCTATAATTTTATTAATAAAAATAAAATTGTAATATAATAATCAACCTAGATCAATCTTAACCCCAGATCTATCAAGCGCCGAGAGGGATCCAATCTCTCGAGGTGAAAACCTATTTTTTCAGTGTGAAACTTGAGGAAAGGATTGCACCTCGAGAGATTTGATCCCTTTATAGATCCGGTGTTAAGATGGATCTAGGCTGGTTATATAATACTATATAATATCTAGATTTGCATCTATGTGTCTCTTTCTTATTCGTTCTCTCTATCTCACCCCCCAAACGCTCACATTCTCTCGCTATATCTATGTATCTCACCCTCTCTCTCTCTCTCTCTTCCCCTTTTCTCCCTCTCTCTCTTCCCTCTTACTCTTCTCTCTCACTCTCTCTCAATTTCCCCCTTGTCACTTGCTCTCTCTCCACCTTTCTCCCTCTATGTATTTCTTCTTCCCTCCCTCTCTCTCCCCCTCCAACTCCAACTCTCTCTTGAGTCCTCTCTCTCTCTCTTCCTTCCTTTTTCTTCCTTTCTCTCCCACCTAACTCCGTCTCTCCCCCCCATCTCTCTCTCTCTCTCCCCTTCAACTCTGTCACTCTCTCTCTCTCTCTCTCTCTCTCTCTCCCCTTCAACTCTGTCACTATCTCCCTCCCTCTCTCCCTCCCCTCCATCTTTGTGTCTCACTCTGTCTCTCACTTCCCCTTCTCCCCTATCTCTCCTCTCTCTCTCTCTCTCTCTCTCTCTCTCTCTCTCTCTCTCTAACTTTGTCACTATCTCCCTCCCTCTCTCCATCTCTCTCTCCCGTCCATCTTTGTGCTTCCCTTTCTCTCTTCCCCTTCTCTTCCTATCTCTCTCCTCTCCTCTTCTTTGTCTTCCCCCCTCTCCTCTCTCAAACAAAATGTAAAACTAATTACATATTATAAAATAACAATCCCGAAGGATTAGTTAACGTTCCCCCCTTAATCCGAAGGGACATCTGACATGCTGAAAAAAATTATGAGCTTTTCAAACTTTCACGTCCTAGTGGTTTTGTAAATATGTTTGTGACCTGCTTTGAAGTAGGACAATGTGTCAAATGAATAACTTTGGCCTCTACATAATGTCGAATCAAGTGATATTTGGTGTTAATGCGCTTGCTTTGATCATGAAACTTGGGATTCTTGGCCAACTGAATTGCATCAGAGTTGTCGACGAGTAGTGGAGTTGAAGCCTTTTGTTTCTCCTGCAAGTCTTCAAGTATTTTGCGAAGCAAAATGATTTCTTTTGTAGCTTGAGATGCTGCAACATATTTGGCTTCGGTGGTAGAATCAATAGGAACAGATTGTTTGTGTGATGTCTAACTGATGGCTATTGATCCAAGACTCATCAAATAACCATAAGTAGAGATTTTATTCTCCTTATCTCCATCAAAATCAGAATCTGAATAGCCGATGAGATGGAAATCTACAACTTTGGAATATTTGATGCCATATGTTCGAGTGCCTTTCAAATACTTGAGCGCTCGCTTTGCTACATTCCAATGACCTTCACATGGATTATGCATGAACCTGGAAAGTATCCCTAAAACAAAAGCGATATCAAGTCGAGTAGTAGTTAGAAAATTCAAACTTCCAACAAGTTGCATGTACTTTGTTGGATCTTCAAACATACTTCTTTTAGTGGAAGTAAGCTTCAAATTCTGCTCCATAGGAGTAGCAACAGGATTACAATCCTACATCCCAAATCTGTCCAATAGCTATCCAACATACTTTTTCTAAGAAATAAAAATGTATTTGGGTTTCTAATCATCTTCAATCCCTAAATAATAATGTAATAAACCCAAAATCTGTCATGTCAAAAAATTTCAATAATTATATTTAAATCGACGTTATATAGTCATCATTGTTTCCTATGATCATCAAATCATCTACATACACAACCAAATATACCACTGACTTTCCAATTTTCTTAACAAAAAGAGTTGCATCATCAAGATCAAATAACTTATAATTCAATTAACTTTTCATACCATGCACGAGATGCTTGTTTCAGTCCATACAAAGCCTTCACTAACTTACATACCTTTTTCTCTTTTCCTTTGACAACAAAACCTTCTGGCTGAAACATATAAACATCCTCCTTCAAATTGCCATTCAAAAAATCTATTTTAACATCCATATGGTGTAGCTTCCAACTATTCTGATCTGCAAGAGAAAAAAAAGTTCTAATTGTGCCCCATTTTGCTGTAGGAGAAAATGTCTTTGTGTAGTCAACACCTTCCTTTTGAGCGTAGCCTTTTGCTACAAGCCTTGCCTTGTATTTATCAAGCGAACCATCTACTTTGTATTTGATCTTATACACCCATTTGCAACCAATGGGTTTGACACCTGCAGGAGGATCCACTAACCTCCAAGTTCCATTCTTAATAAGTGCATCATATTCCTTTTGCATTGCATCCTTCCATTCATCATAATTAGCAACTTCTTCAAAATAACTAGGTTCGCTAATTGTACAATGATTGAATTCACAATCATGAGAAACATTACCTGAATCACCTTTAGAAGACTTTCCTATTTCAAAATCATCATACTTGCTTAGAACTTTTTGAGCATGTGTAGATCTTCATAAAGGTTGCTGAAGTGGTTGTGATACTGAAGTGGTTGTGATAGTTGTTCATCCTGAAGTACAGGTTCTTCAAGAACACTTTATGACCCTACAAAAACAACACTATCCTCCAAATTTTCTTCAACAGTAACATCCTCATCATTCTCATGAGTCAAAGATGGAAAAACCACAGACTGATCCAGAATGGGAACCCCCCCTTCAATGTGTGGAACATCATTATCAGATTCAAAATAGAACTTCTTAGATGCAAATTTCTCCAAATGAGCCAGTTGCCTATCAACAGTGGAATTATCCTTATCTGATTCAAGGAAAATAACATCTTTGGAAAGAATGAACTTCTTGTTCTCCTCATCATACAACCTGTAAGCTTTGGAAGTAGCAGAATATCCCAAGAAAATACATTTGTGACTCCTAGCACCCAATTTGTTGCGTTGATGTTTAGGAATTAATGCATAACATAGAGAACCAAAGACTCTAAAATGTTGAACAACAGGAAGACGATTATACCACATTTCATAAGGAGATTTATTATTGATGACAGAAGAAGGACAATGATTGCGAATATAAGCTGCACAAAGAATTGCTTCTCCCCAAAACATCAACTTAACATTCTTAAAGAACATCATAGATCTAACCATATTAAGCAAAGTTCTATTCATACGTTCTGCGATGCCATTCTGTTGTGGATTATAAGGTATGGTAGTCTGATGTTTGATTCCATTGTCCTTCAAATATTGTTCAAAAACATGAGAAGTGTACTCGCCACCATTATCAATTCTGAGAATGCCTATATTCTGTTGAGTTTCATTTTTAATCATCAAATGAAATTTTTTAAAAACATCAAACACTTGTGACTTATTCTTCAAAAAATACACCCAACACATTCTCAAGTAATCATCAATAAATGTCAACACATATTTATTTCCATTTGCAGTTGCAACAGACATAGGTCCACATAAATATGAATGTATGAGACCTAATTTTCGTGAAGATATGAAAGAAGAACTATGAAAAGGTTGTTTACAATGCTTTCCTATAATACAAGCATCACAAGGTATAATATTCCTTGGAGCTGTCGGAAGACCTTTAACACCTTCCTTTTTCATAATTTTGATGCTGCCATAATTGATGTGACCAAATCGAGTATGCCACAATAAGCTGGGAGATAGGATATCACTTTGCTGCACCAAAAGAACAAAATTTTCACGAGAATTAGTAGATGAAGTACCATTTAATTTTAAAAGCATACCTTCTTCCACACCAGTCATAAAAACTACATGATCAGATGCTCTTCTTATCTTGATGATGCCATCAAATATATGAATAGAATGCCCCTGTTGCCGAATATGGATAAGAGACATCAAATTTCGCTGAAACTATGGAATATAAATTACATCCTGTAGAACATAATCTGCAAAATTTAGTATCTTCAATCGAATAGACCCAATGCTAGATGGTTTAATTTGAGACTTGTTAGCAAAGTAAATAACACCATCGATATCATCACTGAATCTTCCAAAAAATTATCGCCTAAATGTCATATGAAAAGTGGCTCTTGAATCCAAAATCCAACTATCTCGCCATGAAGAAAATGTAGTGTTGAAAACATAATTCATATTAAAATTACAGTGAGCAACAATGTAATGTGTAGACTCTGATGATTTTCCCTTACCTGGTGGTGGTTGATCTTTCTTTTCATTTAGTTGTTCTCTCCTTTCATCGACTTTCTCCCAAGGGATTTTACAATTAGTAGAAATATGACCAATTTTAATACATCTAAAACATTTGATAATTGGTCTATCATTAGAATTCCTTTGTTGTATGTCTCCCTAATTATTCCCCCCCATGCTTCTATAATTTCCCCTACCACAACCTCTACTACTTTTATCACCTCTAGAAGTTTTGGCATGAGACTTATGATCTTTTTGTGCAAGGCACAAAGTTTCTACATTAGAGTTAGGTGGATACTCTTTCTTCCCAAAGGCCTTTTCTCTCTCAACTATTTTGCTTACTAGTTTATCAAATGCAATGTCTTTTAGCTGCCCACTAGCTTGGAGAGATTCCAAATAGTTTGAATAGACAGGGTGAAGGACTTTTATAAAAGCTATAAGTTGTAAAGCTACTTTAATTCCAGTGGCTTATATATCATGAAAAATGGATTTTATTTCAGAGGCACTCTTGAAAGGATCATTATCCTTTATCTCCAAATTAAACAACTTTAACAATAACTGAATAATTTTGAGTTTTGAGTGTGAATCATAAAATTCTTTCAACTTCTTTAATGTTTCAAATGCAGTACCACAAGAAACGATATATTGAATTACCTCTTCTGTCACCGATGCAATTATTAATGCATATGTTTTATTATCTTTTGTATCCCAAATTGCATGTTTCTTCTCATTATCAGGTGGCTCTGATGCAATTTCTTTTCCATCACTATCCTTCTTGCCTTGAAAAACTTCCCACAAATCGTTAAAAACAAGGGAACTTTTAAGATTTCTAAACCACCCTTGATAATTTTCCTTTCCATTAAGAACAACTCCAACTATGTAGCCAAATATTCTTCAAATCCTTTCAAATTCAAAATACATGCAATACTTCCGAAAAGATATAAATCCGTTTCTCCTCTTGTTTTAACAAAGTTGGCTTTGTGGTTTAGTGGTAAGTTTCAAAAATAGCCTAGCAAAGAGCTAGATTCAAATCTTATTAGCCTCTAAAAATAAATTTTATTTTACCAATGACCTCTAAAAAAACATGTATTTCAAATCACCAGAATATTGACCACTCTTCAATTAAAAATTTAATTCAAACCACCAAAAATATATATCCTAACCAGAAAATTGACCACTCTTCAATCAAATTTTTTGTTCAAGCCAACAAAAAACATATCCTCGCCAGAAAATTGACCTCTCTTCAAGTAAAAGTTTTATTCAACCAACCAAAATATATATACTTCATTTTAATTATCCTTCAGAAATTTATTCACTGCAATAAACATAAAGACTATCCTTCAGAAATTTTACTGTCATTGAACTCCTGTTTACTGCGGTAAATGCAAATAATATCATTCAGAAATTTTACTGTATGTATTTCAAATCACTAGAAATTGACCACTCTTCAATTAAAAATTTAATTCAAACCACCAAAAATATGTATCCTAACCAAAAAATTGACCGCTCTTCAATTAATTTTTTTATTCAAGCCACCAAAAAACATATCCTTGCCAGAAAATTGACCACTCTTCAAATAAAAGTTTTATTCAAGCCACCAAAATATATATACTTCATTTTAATTATCCTTCAGAAATTTATTTGCTGCAATAAATATAAATACTATCCTTCACAAATTTTACTGTCATTGAACTCCTGTTTACTGTGGTAAATGCAAATAATATCCTTCAGAAATTTTATTGTGATTTAACTCTTGTTTACTGCCGTAAATGCAAATAGTATCTTTCAGAAATTTCACTGTAATTAAACTCTCATTTGATGCAGTAAATGCAAATAAAACCTCCCAAAAATAAAATAACAAGCGACCCTTAGATGTATAGAACTTAAATCCAACAATTGAATATTGGAAATTTGTATTCTAACTTCAAAAGCTATGTTAAAAAAAAATAATGCCACTCAATTTCTCCAAAATTTAATTCAAACTATATATATATATATATATATATATATATATATATATATATATATATATATATATATATATATATATATATATATATATCCTTGCTAGAAAATTGACCACTCTTCAGTTTTATTCAAGCCACCAAAATATATATACTTCATTTTAAGTATCCTTCAGAAATTTATTTGCTGCAGTAAATATAAATACTATCCTTTAGAAATTTTATTGTCATTAAACTCCTATTTTCTATGGTAAATGCAAATACTATCCTTCAAAATTTTACTGTGATTAAACTCTTGTTTACTGCCTTAAATGCAAATATTATCTTTCAGAAATTTCACTGTAAGTAAACTCTGTTTGATGCAGTAAATGCAAATAAAGCCTCCCAAAATTAAAATAACAAGTGGCCCTTAGATGTATCGAACTTAGACTTTTAGCAAGAAATCCAACAATTATTGGTACTGGACTAAGTATTGGAAATTTGTATTCTAACTTCCAAAGATAGGTTAAAAAAAAATTGTGCCACTCAATTTCTCCAATCGTCTTTCATTATGACTAAAATATATGAAATGGCATCCCACTGCATTGCTCCACTGGATTAACATTATGTTGCACTCTATCTTCACAGTCTTCATGCACGCCCCGCATCTCCTTTACCTCATAGACTTCAAATACATGGATTTTAGGAACAATTCAACTAGGGATCTGATACGTATCACTGTACAAGCCCAAATAAACCCCACAATGAAATAACACAATGAAAACGTATCGTATTAATGATAAAATTACTTATTTATACATGTGCAATCTCCATCTCTCCAAGGCCACTCCCTCTCTCTCTCCACCTCTATCTCTCAATGTATTTGTTCTTTCCTCCATCTCTCTCTTTCACCCCTTCTCTCTTAAATTCGATCCCATTGTATAACTTAATTGGTTGTAAAATATTGAACCTATATTTTGGATCAATGCCAACTAAAATACAATAATGAAATACTTAAAAAAATCATGCACACTTTTTCCTCTATTAGGATGGAGCTATACTGGTTTTTAATAATATTATTTATATTAGATAAATTTCACGTCTCTATATATAAAAGTATTCTCATTTTTAACTTTATTAAAGCCTTAATTTAATTTCTATGGGAATATTTTTAGTAGTAGTGAGGATACAAGATTTAGATATATTTCAAATTAGATTCAACTAAAAAAATGTTATAAAATTAAATTAAAATAAAATATTTTTATTGTGAAATAAATTATGGCTTTTTGGGCATGTGGTATTGATAAGCCATGATATTGTAACAAAACCTATTTACAAGATAATAATATCAGTGGTTAAGAATCTTGTCATATTGTTATAAAATATTTTGATTGTGAAATAAGTTATGTTTTTTGGGCATGTGGTATTGATAAACCATTGTATTGTAACAAAGCTTATTTACAAGTTAATAAGATCCATTAGTAAAGTGGGGATGAATATCCATGGTTAAGAATATTTTCATACTGTTACAAAATATTCTGATTGTGAAATAAGTTATGTTTTTTAGGGATGTGGTATTGATATGCCATGGTATTGGCCCATGGTGTTGTAATAAAACATATTTTCAAGTTAATAATATCCATGGTAAAGTAGAAGTGAATATCCATGGTTAAGAATATTTTCATGTGTTATAAAATATTTTGATTGTGATATAAGTTATGTTTTTTTAGGGATGTGGTTTTGATAAGCCATGGTATTGTAATAAAACAAATTTGCAGGTTAATAATATCCATGGTAAAGTGGAAGTGAATATCCATGGTTAAGAATATTTTCATACTAATATAAAATATTTTGATTGTGAAATATGTTTTTTGGGCATGTGGTATTGATCAACCATGGTATTGGCCCATGGTATTGTAACAAAGTCTATTTTTTACAAGCTAATAATATCCGTGGTAAAGTGGGGATGAATATCCATGGTTAAGAATATTTCCATACTGCTATAAAATATTTTGATTGTGAAATAAGTTATGTTTTTTAGGGATGTGGTATTGATAAGCTATGGTATTGTAATAAAACATATTTGCAAGTTAATAATATCCATGGTAAAGTGGAAGTGAATATCCATGGTTAAAAATATTTTCATACTAATATAAAATATTTTGATTGTGAATTATGTGTTTTGGGCATGTGGTATTGATCAACCATGGTATTGGCCCATGGTATTGTAACAAAGTCTATTCTTTACAAGTTATTTATATCCACGGTAAAGTGGGGATGAATATCCATGGTTAAGAATATTTTCATATTGTTATAAAATATTTTGATTGTGAAATAGGTTATGCTTTTTGGGCATGCGGTATTGATAAGCCATGGTATTAACCCATGGTATTGTAACAAAGCCTATTCAAAATTTAATAACAAAATCAAAATATAACAAACTGAATTTTGTTATTATTATTTTTTTTGCTGAAGCAAGATTCGTACCTTGTATTTCATTAAATCTAAAAACAACTTACATAAAATACAACAGTCCCCAAGGAACTGTGGGCCCCGAGCTAAAGGCTTAAACACTGAGCTTCAGTCCCTCAAACAATCAAACAAGTAAAATTTAGAGTCGGACCCAATGAGGAATTAGGGACCCAACTAAAAGGATTTCGGTTCCGAGTGGGGGATAACCCTCGAGCATGAAGAGCACGTGAAAGCCATTGATTTCCACCAAGATGCGAAACTTGCCCGGAAGATATTCTTCCCCAGATCAGCACCATTTTCCTTGATCGTCGATCCTCCATGCCAGATCCAACGATGGAGGATAATATCGCTATACCTAGTAGCCCGACGATTAACCACGCGATAGCCATCCTGGACCCACCAACCTGCTCGCTTGTTCCTGACCGTAGATCCTCCACGCCAGATCCAACGACAGAGGATAATATCGCTATACCTAGTAGCCTGACGATTAACCACGCGATAGCCATCCTGGACCCACCAACATGCTCGTTTTTTCCTGCTCTTGGACCCACCAACATGCTCAAGATCCGACGGTCGAGGAGCATATCACATGAGCCTAACATACCGAATATTACCGCGTGATGAGGGCGGTATTCCTTCCCCGTACTATGCCACGTGGAGCAAGGTGAATGGAATCACTCCCAACTCTGCAAAAATGCTTCTCGCGTGAAGGGCGTGTGATGGACGTTAAACCACCTTTCGAGTGGTATTGCAGCTACAAAAAAAAGCACAAGGGGTTTAAGGCTGCCAGAAAAGCCGGAATTTCGGCCCCACTCATCATCCCATCTCCACGGGCTCATGAACCAGTGCACGATGAAAATCCATCTATTTAGCTGACCATCCACAGATCTGAGCTTGCCCAGCAACTTCCAATTGAAACTTCTGTGTTCGTACTATCGAGGGTTGGGGAGGTCAACAGTAACCTGCATCCCCAGAATGTTCTTACTTCAGAAAAAACTTTGCATAAAGAATCCACTTTAGCTAGACCCCGCCTCTATGTCTTTGTTTCGGAACACCATTATGTCCTCATCCGCCTGGTCGTGACAATGTGCCTTTAATCTATTCAGAGGCATCTTAGGCCAACTCAGCACAACCCTGCTTTTGGTACAGAGCACTCCTTGATTGGCCAAGATGTCTGCCAATTTATTTGCTGTCCTTCGCACATGGTTAAAACTCACAGTGCGTAAGTCTCAGAGATGAAGTTGAATCCTTTGAAAGACCTGGAGTAGCCTCCATTGTTTTGAGACTTTTTCTGGCTCTGTGCCATAGTTGATTCTTTTGACCGAGTTTATGATTAACTCTGAATCAGCTTCGACAATAACATTCTAGAGATTATCCTGCTTCATGAATTATAAACATTTTTCAAGAGCCATTAATTCCGCCATATTGTTAGTGGCTCTTCCCAAATGGCAATGGAAAATGAAAAGGAGACTGTTGTTTTCATCCCTTAACACCCCTCCAAAGCCAGCAATACCCGGGTTATCTTTGGAAGCCCCATCAATGTTGTATTTCAAAAAACCCTGAGGGGGAGGATGCCAATAATCCTGCTTAGTATCAAGTTTCAAACCCTTCTTGACCAGGCCTTGTGGTATAAGCCCCTGCATACCCAACTTAAGAAGAATCTGCGTTTCAGCTTTAGACGATGGATTCTTAGGGTAAGTTCGCACTATGGTACTTACCGTCTCCTTAAGTTGTCTTAAGATTTGCTCAAAACGGCGATGGGAGTAACATTTTACATTCCTAAAGATTTTGTTGTTCCTTTCTTTCCAGATCATCCATATTATGAAGCTTGGTGTTAAATCATAGGCAGAGCCTAGAAGTTCAAAATTAGAGAAGTTGCTTCTCCAATTGTTTAGGGTATCTATGATGCTTCCTTTGTCCTTGTTTTTCTGTTGGAAGATAGTGGTAAAAGTATCCCACAACCAAGAGGTGAAAATGCAGTTATTGAGAAGGTGCTCCATTGTTCCTCTTGGGCTTCATAGAGCTGGCATCTGGAAGGGCCCATAACACCCCTCTTCCGAATGTTATCCCAAGTTAGAATTTTCCTATGATGAACCAACCACATGAAGAGTTTAATCTTCATCCATCCTTGTGTCTCCATATGTTCTGCCAAACCCTGTTCGGTTCATTGGAATCCAGCTCTAGAAGAATGCGTTTTGCTTCCTTAATATTGAAGGTACCTGCATTATTGTTGCCCCATCTAAGTTGATCATGCCCCCATGTCACTAATATTTTCCTTTGTTCCAACATTGTAAGGAGTGCCTCTGCTTTGGCTTTCAGTGGGCTGTCTTCCCTTTTATCTAGATTCTTCCAGGTTCTCCATTTTCCTTCACTATTGGTTTGATCCAAAAATATTTTACCTTAAATAATCTTTGGGTATCTTTATCTTTCTTGAGGTCCAATAGGTCCTCTCTTAACAGTGTAGGTTCTTGTTGCCATTTATCCTCCAAAACAAAGCAAGATCACCATCTCTGATCTCCCAGAAGTTGTTCTTTTGTACTAATCCTCTATTCCCCCAGGCCTTATTCCAGATGTGTGAGCCCTTTATGGTGCTAGACATCCTTATGAGACCATTATCTTGCCAAGTGTTGGCATATTTTTCTTTCTAGATGCTAGCCCACTGTGCCTTAGGGTCTTTTACCCAGCGCCACCATAATTTTGCCCCTAAAACTTGACTTAGTGCTTCCGGATCATCCAGTCCAAGACCCCCATATTTTTTAGGTTTGAAAATATTCTCCCAGGCTACCAAGGCTCATTTCTTTCTTTCCTCCCCCTTCCCCCAAAGAAAGTCTCTTTGAATGGTTCTAAAATGTTGCAAAACTCCTTTTGGAGCTAGAAGGGCTGATAGCATGAAAACGGGGATTGATTGGAGAACAACTTTTGTGAGCACCAACCGACCAGCCAAGTTTAAAGATCTAAAGGTCCATTTCCTAATTTTATCCTACATATTATTAATCACCGGCTCCCAAATGCCCTTGTGCAAAGGTTTATTAGTAAGAGGAACTCCCAAATATTTGGAGGGAAGAACATCCCTTTGAAAGCCTAGAATCTTGGAGATATTTTTCTGAATAGCAATATTTGTATTAAAGAAAAAAATCTTAGATTTGGAGAGATTAACTTCCATATCTATAGCCATGGAAAACTCAGATAGGAGATGTTTATACGCTAGAGCTTCTTTAACCGTGGGGATTCCTTGCAGCATAGTATCATCAACAAATTGTTGATGGGTCAAAGCCTGACCATTCTCTGAAAGTTGGAGGCCTTTGATATCACCAACTTCTTTCGCATGCTTGATAGACCGACCCAGTCCTTCCATCATGAGGATGAAGAGAAAGGGAGAGAGCGGATCACCCTGCCTGAGGCCTCTAGAAGGAGTAAAAGTCCTGGAAGGAGAACCATTAACCAGAATTGAAAAGCTGGAAGAAGTTACTAGGGCCATTAGCCATCTTACTTAGTTATGATCAAACCCAAAAGTAATAAGGACCCTCCTTATATAGATCCAATTCAACTTATCATAAGCTTTGGCTAGGTCTAATTGCATAATCATACCAACCTTCCTATTTCTTGTCAAAGAGTGCACCACCTCATGCACTTGAATGATGTTATTAAGAATTTGTCTGCCCTCCACATAACCAGATTGCTCCACAGAAACTAGAGTAGGAAGAAGTGGTTTGAGTCTGTTAGCAACAACCTTGGATATTATCTTATATACCACATTGCACAAGGCTATGGGTCTAAACCTGTCTGGAGTCTGAGCATTGTCCTGTTTGGGGATCAGGGAGATGAAGGAAGTGTTAAGCACCTTCAAAATAGTTCTATTCAACCTGGAATCTTCCACTACGTTCAGAATGTCTTGTTTAACAATATTCCAACAAGCTTTAAAGAAATCCACATTGAAACCATCAGGGCCTGGTGCTTTACCATTCTGCATTTCTTTGATAACCTCACTAACCTCCTCTTCTGTCACTGGCCTATTGAGATTGAAATTATCCTCTCTAGTAACCAGTCTAGGAATATGTCCTGTTAAATCCCTGATAAAATGCTCTCTGTCGGAAAAGGTTTCCTGTGCTATTCCATGAAAGTGCTGAACTAACACATCTTCTATATCCTCATGGGAATTATGAAGATGACCGCCCTCGTCCTTGATCGAAGAGATCCTGTTATGAGATCTGTTTGCTATGGTAGATCTGTGGAAAAATCTAGTGTTACGCTCCCCTTCTTTCAGCCATTGAACTCTGGATTTTTGTCTCCAAAATGTTTCCTCTTGTTTACATAAATTCTCCCAGTCTTGATGGTGTTTGTTGACTAGGTCATTTCTATCTTTATCAAAGCCATTCGTGATAAGGGTTTGATTGAGTTCCCTCATTTTATCTTCAATAGCTTTTTTCACTGCAAAAATATTGCCAAATTCATTCTTGTTCCAATCTTTAAGTTTGAGCTTGATGTGCTTTAGTATTTTCTGTAATTGGAACATTCTTGTACCCTGAATATGCATATCTTATGTCCACCATTTTGTAAAGTTGCTGATGAAGTCTGGGTGGGTGAGCTAGATATTCTCAAATCTGAATGGTCTGCTCTTGGGGGTACCAATGCCCTGAACCTCAAGTTGAACATGCCAGTGGTCTGAGCCTCCAAAGGGGATAATTCTCGATATCATTTCCTTGTTGGTAAGCATAAGGTCCTCTAAGATTATGAATCTGTCTAACTTTGAGGCTACTCGCGACCCTCCTCCTCTTTTATTGTTCCAAGTAAAGAGACCATTATTCATGTCAGTATCAACAAGCTTCATATTGTCTATAAAAGTTTGAAATACTGAAGAGTCTCTACTTAAAGTTCTAGTTCCCCCTTTTTCTCTGAAAGTGATTTGATCATGTTGAAGTCCCCACCCAAGATCCATGGTACATCTACACGTCTATCTCTAAGCTCCATAAGAGAATCTAGAAACTTGAGTTTATCATCCATTCTTTGACGGCCATATACATTCGTGACCAGATAGGTCTCCCTATCTCCCACCAGTTGAATAATCACTGATAAATAGTTTCTAGATGCCTCAACATCTATTATGCCAATCTTTTGGGGGTTCCAAAGAGTAAGTATGCCCCCTGCTGTATTATCTGCTTTGACTTCTAGAAACTCAAATCTATTGAGCCATTTGTTATGAATTTCTCTTATTTTTTGAATGGAACATTTAGTTTCCTGGATAAAGATCATATCCGGAGCTTCTTATTTCATTCTATTACTAAGAATTCTTTGCTTTCTTTTACTACCTAGACCTCTGATATTCCAAGATGTAAACTTCATTATTAAAGATTCGTAAAGGAGTAGCTTGTTAGATCTTTCATCTTACCTGAATCTATCATTAGCTTTCCACATTCCATCAATAACTCGTTCTGCTTTTTCCTGCCTCTTTTCTTTCTTGGGTTTCTGGGTGCTAATCTAGGTGTGATCTTCATAGTCTTTACTCCTTCATTGCCCTACCTTTCATTTTTTCTTTGTCTATCCAACCCTTTATCTTGAGTTTTCCATAGGAACGGCTGCTGTACTCTATTGAACTCTTCTTGCGGTAATGAGTCTAACCCACTAATCGTCCCCTGCTTCAAGAACCCTTCTAGATCTAGGTGTTCCCTGTCAAGAATCTCCTGCAGTTCATGATCCTCCATTTCCATCTCACTCTGGGTCATTTCTAGGTCCATCTCTAGTTCTGCTTTGCTCAGCATAGTCTCTTTCTGTTTGTAACAATCATGTGTTTGTGCTCTATCTTCTTCTTTCTCCTTCTTCACCGGGCTCCCTTCCATAACCTGATTGACTTTTGTTATTTCTTCTTCTTCTTCGAGTACTTGGAACTTGTTCAGGTTAGCCTGTTTCCCTTCTGTTTGATGTTGCTTTGGCCCCCTCTTGCCCCCTTTTCCTCTATGTACCACTTTGTGAAAGCCTTCAATATCTTTCATTATGTTCGCTTTACTTCTATTCTCTATTTTATTGAGAAGGCAGTCTCTAAATAGGTGCCCATGCTTATGGCACCTCCGACATCTAAAAGGAATATGTTCATAGTCTATTGTTTGCACCCATTATTCATCAAAAACTTCCAAGATGACCTCATCCGGTAGAGCCCCAGAGAGATCCATCTCCACACATATTCGTGCAAAGGAAGTGTACTTTCCCCTTTTGGTGGCCTCAGAAGCTTTGACAAAGCGGCCTAATTTGTTTCCTATGGCAGATAACAATTCCGTTTGCCAATAATCAAGAGGTAGAGAGTAGAGTCTTACCCAGATTGGGACCAAAGTGAAGGCTTCTCGCTCAGGGAAAAAATTCATCATCCACGGTTGCATGTAGAGGCCTACTGCTGCATAGAAGTATGGCCCTCCTTCAAACACCCTGTCTTTATCCTCAATATTTGTGAAGACCACAGTGAAGAAACCCTTTGACCCAAGATGTAGGTCAATGCTTCCTTTTGGTTTCCAGTTGTATTTAATCCATGTCTGTAAAGCCTTTTCAGTGGGCCATAATCCCATGAATTTACAAATGATAGCATATGTCCGCATGTGATCCCTGTGCGCCTGCAGAGCAGGATCATTTAAAACTACTCTGGGTGTTACCTCAGCTTTGGGTTTACATGGCCCCTTTTGTGCTTTGTTTTTCACTGCCTGTTCCTTGTCTTCTTCCTCATTTTCTTTATTTCTCTTATTCTCCCTTGACTTGTTTAAATCTTGCTCCTCTTTCGTATTCCTTATCCCTTCACCTAAAGGACCTCTGACGCTCTCTATTGGTTTCTTTCCTCGGCTAGCCACTGCCTGCCTGTAGGAGGGAGTGGAGCTCCCTCCTTTGCGTGCATCCATGGAGTTCTACACCTGCGAACGCTTGAAAACCCTAGCACTTCCAGGAAGCTCCTCGTCTCATTAATCACAATCTAGAAGACTTGGATGATCAATTTAATTTTATTATTTTTATTACTTCAAATTTTTATTATTAATTGAGCCAACATTTAAATGTTTACACTCATCCTCCATACTAGGATATTACTTTTAACTTTTGATTTATTATTTTAACTTCTTTTTTATTACTTTTAACTTATTAATATTATTTTACCCAACATTTAAATGTTTATTCAATTAAATCAAGTTGACTTATAGCTTTTATTTTTTAATTGAGTTTATATTATGTTTTATTTATTCATTATTTTTTCTCTAATATTTCATTATTCATTACACCATCTCCTCTATGCTTGGATGTATAGTCTCTCTTGTGCAATTATAAGAATTTTGATGATTATATGTATATAGACAATGATAATAATGGTGTTTAAGGTCCTGTGAAATTGAAATGGTCTATTGGACCTTAAGAAGGTAAGAGACTCCTTTGAATTTTTAGAAATTTATTTTTGTACTTGGAAAACATTAAGAGAAGCATTCCAAGGTCACTATAATTTAGTTGATTTAAAAGTTCAAGAAGGTTGGTAGTGTGACAAATATTTTAAAATTTAGAATTAATGAAAGTATAAAATGGACAATATAAGAGAAAATACTTTTCATTTTCAACCCTCTTAGCAACCCATAAGTGAGAACACTTTCATCCCTTAGTATTTTGAGAATTGATGGAACAATATTTTTAATATTCTCCTTATTTTGTAAAAAAATATCCTCCTTTATCTCTCAATGCTCTAGCCAAGACTGGGCATCCTTATGACGTCCCTGCTGTTGGAAATAATACTGGGGGGGGGGTGAATCAGTATTATCAAATCAATATAACTTTTTCATTTCCATATTAAGATTCATATACACTATTTCAGTTAAGGCAAACTGCGTGTATACGCCACTATGTGTAATGCAACAAGCATATACCAGTAAACTTATGATTCAGTTAGTTGATCCTTTAATGAGTGCATCAGAACATTATTAACCATATGAACAGTAAACAGGAGCAGTAAAATAGAATAGATCATCACACATAAGCGACACACATGAACACCGAGATGTAAGGTGGAAACCCAATGTGGGTGAAAACCACCTACTGCAATTTGTCTCTATCTTATTTTAATAAGAAACTTCTTACTAGTACATAGGCTTCTACCTGCAGAGGGCTACAACCTTCTCTCATTCTCCAGCTTCTCCTAGAAGGGAGCTGCAACCCCCTTAGCTCTTGTACTAGCCGATCCTTTTACTAGTACGTAGGTGCTGGCCTACTAAATGCTCCAATCTTCACTCGTTTTCTAGCTGCTACTGGAAGGGAGCCACCACCCCCTTAGCTCATGTACTAGATGATGTACTAGTACATAGGTGCTGACCTACAGAAGGCTACAACCTTCTCTTTCTTCCTCCAGGTACCACGTTTCATAAATTTTCAGACTGGATACTCATGGAACACATCATCATAATCTGAAGGCCACGTTTCATCCAATTTTCATATTGGACACATCAATATCATTGAAGCAGACAATCAATCAACACTAGTATCATCAATCTCTGAATCACCCAATACTGAATCACTGAAACCCAGTCAACAAATTGCAATCACCAGAACACAGAGCAGAACACAGAACTCTCCAACAATGTTCAGATCTAACTGTATCATCAAAAATCATGTATCAGAGTGCATACACTACTTGGAAGAGCCGAACCAGCGTGTATACACAACTTCACCAAAGAAAACTAGCGTATATGTAATTAATTACTTACTTATGTCTTCACTGCACATCCTGACTTCAGACATAACCAGATCATTACATATACAAGGATAATACGCATGTTAGCAACCAGATCTAGCCCATCATATCACATAAAGATAAGTCATTATGATCCTGATCCATTATAGATCTCATCCATCAACACTAAAGCTAAAAATAATCAACCAATCTGAATATGCAAAATAATGACACCAGTAAACATTCACCAGAACTCAAACTTTGCATCAACTATCAAAACCATCTGTAACTTCAAATATCATAGTGTATATGGTATACGCTACTTAGATGTATATAACTTGCGTATGTACGTGATTTTATCAAAGCCAACCAGCATATACATCTGTAAATATTCATTCATGAATTGCAGCTATTTCAAACTTAAGTTATACCCAAATCAGAACATTACATGCGTTAGTATACAAATCTAGAATAAGCATAATCAAACCATATAGTGATGATTCATTCCAAACCATTTGATCTCGATATATCCTTAGATCTTGTGCTCCATCAACTGGTGAGATTCCTCCTTATCTCAGATGAAGCAAAGCATCATGAACCCATAACCTGCATACTGGATCTCATACTTCATCAGATATTAAAGACTTTCTCAGTGCATTTTCCTAATGATCTTCTCCTCCTTTTATAGTCTTAGGCCTTACTCAATACCATGGTCCAAAACCATTTTGAACAAATACTAGGGACCCAATACCTGGGTTCAACACTTCGGACGCAATACCAAGAACCAAATATCAAAATACCATGGACCAAATACCACGGACCCAAAACTTAGTTTTCTGACATGTACGCGCCTTTCCTTGCGTGAAAGTGCGTGTGTACGATATACGCACCTTTGTATATAGTGATCTTGCGTGTATACACTACCTGGTATATAGCGAAGCTGCGTATATACACGACTTGGTATATAATGAACCTACGTGTGTACATTACTTGGTATATAGTGAACCTGCGTATATACTTTTCTTTCTTCATTCTTTGTAGTCTGATCATCAATTCTTTGCTACTGACCTGTTGCACTATGATTTGTCATCTGTGTGAGTTGCCAGAGAACTGTCATCTTAACGAGTTGTCCTTGTTCATTACATCTGAACTAATTCCTTTGAGCTGTCCTGCATCCCATGTATTCTGTCACATCTGATATCTCTTCTGTAGATTCATCTAGTTATATATAAGTGAATTGTTCTTCTACAAGTGGGTTGCCATCAAGTACAACACATGCATCATAATGCCAACAATCTCCCCCTTTAGACTTGATGGCAACAACCATACCAAGTCACTCTCCCCCTTTGACATCAAGGGCAAAGGGCGGACCAAGATATTCTCTTCCTTGATATACATTCTATTGTCCATACTCCCCCTGAGTACCTGCTGAAATCGCTGATTGAGCTCAAGGTGTACCAGTCTGTCCATGCTCCTTCTGAGTACATGCTGAAATCTCTGCTCTGCTGAAGTGTGTTGTTCATGCTCCCCCTGACTGTAAGTAATGTCTGCAAAAAGATGTTCTATAGAAAGAACATGACACTATACATCATAAATGACCTTCCTATCACCAAAGACTCATACATACATCCATCTCCCAACCAAGTGGGGATATACCAATATTGACTCATCCACCCAACCAAGTGGGGATATACCAGATACCAATTGTTTATACATGACTGAAATATTACATCATTCTTCCCATGCATAGTGGGGGTACAATTTACATCATATGACCAAAAGGGACTCATCAAATGACTACAATAGACAGAGATAAACTATTACATCATGAGTCTTGATATGACCTTTACATTGAATGATATACATGACATTGTTGGCATTATGTTTCTGCTATGGCTATATGTTACAGATGTTGTACTTGATGGCAACTCCCGTGGCAAGGCTCTCAATATGTCGAAAAATTAAGAAGTACGCAGGAGATCAGTTCAGAAGGTGCGTACCCGCAGGTACACCGTGAAGGGACCGTGGCCAGACACGCAGGTCAGACGTTCAGGAGGTGCGTACCCCTAGTGCACTCATTTCAAGGCAAAGAAAAGCACACGTGGGGTTTCTTATGTTTAACCCTTGGTATTTAGCCGACGATATTTGTGTTATTATGGTTTTGGCTCGTGGTATTGATCCATGATTTTAGGAGGAGCTTGCCTATATAAAGCAAAGGAGATCTCTTGGCTAAGTATCTTTTGCAATTGAATATCTTAAGATCTGAAATATTGGGTTATGGTCTTAAAAGCTTGATCTATATGAAGTTAAAAGTGAATCTGTGAAGGGTGATCTCTCGAGCGCATGATCAGATCTGGGCATCTGAGCATCTGTGCCACTCTGGTGGACTGCCTATTCGGCCCTAATCAGAAGTACGCAGGTGTTTAACAGGAGAGCAGCGTGGGTACGCAGAGCAGAAATAGAAGATCTGCGTGGGTACGCAGAGAAGAAACAGGAGATCTGCGTGGGTATGCAGAGCAGAAACAGGAGAACTGCGTGGGTACGCAGAGCGACGAAGGTTTAGGTGCGTACGCACAGTAACTGTACGCGGCACGATAGTATCTCTGGGCACGTACCTGCAGCAATAGTACGCGGCGTAATAGTGTCTCTGGGTGCGTACTTGCAGTAACAGTAAGCAGCGCGGTTGAAGAAACAGTGCGTGGACACGCATTGCGGCAGAAGGGTCTCTGCGGGTATACGCAGCGGAGCAGAAGGTGAAGTGCGTACGCATGCAGACCAGAGAAAGAAGAACTGCGTATCTGTCTTAAGACATTTTGTTTGGCTGTATTTTTCTGTTGATAAGGTGTTCTGGGTTTGGTTCTATTATTGTTGATCTGGTTACTACAGTTGACTGGGTGATTTTCTTATACTTGATGATCATTTGATGCTTATGGATCCAGTTTGAAAATTTATGAAAAGTGGTCCTTGTAAGAGAAAAAAAAAGGTAGGGGGTTGTAGCTCCCTTCCAGGAGAGACTGGAAAACGATAGAGAGAGTTGTAGCTCTCTGCAGGTTGCAGCCTGCGTACTGGTAAAGGACTGCACCAGTACAAAACCATTGTAAAAGGAGTTTCTAATTTGAAAGAAGATAGAGACATATTGCAGCAGGTGGTTTTCACCCACATTGGGTTTCCACCTTACATCTTGTGTTCTTTGGTGTGACTATCTGTTTTCTTTGTTCATGTTCATGATTTTATGGTACTGACATGCAAAAATAATTCAAAGAACAAATAAGGAATATTTATTAAAAGAATTAGATAATACTGATTCACCCCCCCCTCTCAGTATTATTTCCAACAATTGGTATCAGAGCAGGTCCTTTAGAGAAGCTTGATCGCTTGAAGGTAGATCGTTCATCATGAGAAACTATGAGAGAGAAGCATCAATCAGGCCACCGATTTTTGATGGGACAAACTTCAATTATTGGAAGGTAAGAGTTACTGCCTATCTTCAATCTCTTGGTACAGAAGTTTGGGACATCGTAGAGACAGGCTACACTTTTCCTTCAGCTACTCCTACAGATGCAGCCGAGAAAAAGAAGTATGAAACAAATGCGAAAGCAGTCAGTACCCTATTAGGATGTATATCCCAATCGGAATTCATGAAGGTAATGCACTATAAATCCGCAAAAGAAATATGGGACAAAATTGTCACAAGCTATGAAGGAGATGAACAGGTAAAGCGTGCTAAACTTCAAACTCTCAGGATTCAGTATGAGACTTTCAAGATGTATAATGATGAAAGTGTGGCTAACTATTTTCTTCAGGTAGATGAGATTGTTAACTGTATGAAAAATTTGGGTGAAGAAATAAAAGAGGCTATTGTGGTTGAAAAGGTTCTAAGATCATTGTCCCCCAAGTTTGAATCTAAAGTATCTGCAATAGAAGAAAAGGAAAATCTACGAATTCTTACTATGTCTCAGCTACATGGAATTCTAACTGCTTATGAAATGAGAAAGGGAGGTCCATCAGACAGAAGAGAAGCTGCTTTCAAGGCATCAGGCAAAGGAGATTATTATGAAGCAAGCCACGTCCCAGAAGAAGAGGAAGAAGAATCAAATTTTGTCAGAAATCTTCAAAGGGGTTCTGGAAGGTTCAGAGGTAAGTTACCTTTTAAATGCTTTGCTTGTGGAAGAGTAGGTCATTATGCTGCAAAATGTCCTTATAAGGATAAAGGAAAGGAACCTGCTAGATGGAACAAGAAACATAGTGCAAATAAGAAAAGCTACTACACTCATGAAGATAGTGATGGTCTATCAAACAGTGATGAAGATGAACGAGGTAATGAATATAAATTGTTAATGGCATTTGAAGATGATGATTATATGGATGCTATAGATGTGGATAACCTTTATGAAGAAATTACTAGACTCAAGAGATGTATAGAAGAAAAGAATATGATCATTGATACTCTACAATTTCAAATTGATGAAAAGGAAAAACATCTTGAAAAATTAGAAGGTGAAATTGTTGGTCTTAGAAAAGAGATTGAGAAAACAAAAGCTATTAATCTTAAGTTTGTCAAAGGATCTGAAACTTTGGATGAGATTATCAATGTGCAGCGGTCTCCACTAAACAAAACAGGTCTGGGCTATAATGGAGAAACTTCTCAAGCATCCACCTCAAGAAGTTATCTTGATGCAGCAAGAAGAAATGAGCAAAAGCACAATGAAGACCATCAGGTAAAGCAGGGACGAATTGCAAACAGAAACTATCAGGGGCAATCCATCTTAAGGGTGAACAAAAGCTACAACCAGCCACAGGTAAAATCTTCTCAATTTGGTTCAAGAATAGATGACAATAGAAATTACAATCAATTGGCTGGTAGATTCGATAATCGCAAAAGTTTCTTCAATGGACAATGCTTTTCTTGCCATAACTTTGGTCACAAAGCAGCTCAATGTGTTGCATATAAAACGATCATGACTAGGGAAGCTCAAAAACAAATAAGTATGACCGGGATTACAAAAAGGACCTATAACAACTTTTCAGTTCTTGAAAATGAAGTTGAATGTTCTATTTGCAATAACTTTGGTCATGAAGACTCTGAATGCAGGAGCAGGTTTCAGCAGAAAAAGGAACAAAGCTCAAGCACCAAAACATGGAGAATAAAGGAACCACAAACAGAAAGATGTGGGATAGCATTTTATGCAGAGGGACAGGAAAATCTATGGTACATTGACAGTGGATGTTCGAAGCATATGACAGGTGATAAAGAAAAACTTGAGTCATATTCTGCTCTAGAAAAGGGAAAGAAAGTTTCTTTTGGAAATGATACTCCTGCAACTATAAAAGGAAAAGGCATTGCTCGTTAAAAGAAAAGGTCAAGGCTGGAAATGTTTTGTATGTTGATGGATTGAAGCATAATCTTCTAAGTGTCAGCTAGATGTGTGATCAAAGAACCGAGGTTATATTCAGATCAAATGGATGTCTTGTTCGTGATCTTGATACAGGTAAAACAGTGATCAAAGGCAAAAGAACTCCAAATAATCTGTACATATTCGAAGAAGGACAACAACAATGCTATCTAAGCAAGGATGATGAGCACTGGTTACGGCATCGGAGGTTGGGACATCTAAGCTTTTCAAAAATAAGGAAAGCATGCAAATATCAGGCAGTTCGCGATCTTCCAGATATCAAAATTCCTGACAACACCATATGCAAATCATGTCAATTTGGAAAACAAACCAGAACTAACTTTCCAGAGAAAGAAGGATCAGCTAGCATGCCTCTTGAGCTAGTACATACAGATACATGCGGTCCTTTCAGTAAAAGAACACCTCGAGGAGAAGAATACTTGATATTATTCATGGACGATTTCTCCAGGTTTGTCTTGTTAGGACTTATGAAGCACAAAGATGAAGCATTCGAAAAATTCAAATCCTTCAAAGCCTTGGTTGAAAATGAATCAGGTCACAAAATTAAGTGCCTCAAATCCGACAGAGGTGGGGAATTTACCTCAAATGAATTTTTCGATTTCTGTGAAGAACATGGGATAAGAAGAGAATTCTCTACAGCTAGAACTCCTCAGCAAAATGGAGTTGTGGAAAGAATGAACAGAACAGTCCAACAAATGGCTCGTGCTATGCTTGATGAGTCAGGAACTCCCGCAACTTTCTGGGGTGAAGCTGCACATGCTGCGGTTGTTATTCTCAACAAAACAAATGTCCGGGTGAACAACACTCAAACTCCTCATGAGCTCTGGAGTGGTAGGACTCCTTCGGTAAAGCACTTCAAAATCTTTGGGAGCAAATGCTATATCAAGAATACTGATGAGCAGCTTGGCAAACTTGAACCTAGAGCAGATGAAGGCATTCTTCTTGGTTACTCTCCACATAGCAAAGCATACAAATGCTACAATAAAAAACTTGCAGAATTGTTGACAGCATTGATGTAGTGGTTGATGAGAAGGGATACATTCCTAGGCAAGTACATCATGAAGACATCGAAGAAGATGAAGGCTACCCTCAACGACAGAATGATGAAGAAGAAGAACCTCAAGAAGAACCTCAAGAAGAACCAGAGGAGCAAACAAGAATAGAAGAAAAGACTCCATCCAGATATGTTCAGAAGAATCATCCAGAATCTCAGATTATGGGGCAGAAAGAAGCAGGTGTACAAACAAGAAGAACAGTTGCAGAAGCTTCAAGCTATTTGGCATTACTCTCCTCTACTGAACCACAAAATGTGAAAGAGGCATGCAAAGATGAATGTTGGGTGAAAGCAATGGATGAAGAACTTGAGCAGATCGAAAAGAACAACACTTGGGAGCTGGTTCCTAGACCAAAGGATAAGAATGTTATCGGAACAAAATGGGTCTTCAAAAATAAATTGAATGAAAATGGAGAAGTAATTAGAAACAAAGCCAGACTTGTTTGTAAAGGGTATGCGCAGCAAGAAGGAATAGACTTTGAAGAAACCTTTGCTCCTGTTGCAAGACTTGAGGCCATTCGAATGTTCCTTGCTCTCTCAAGTTTTCAAAACTTCAAAGTATTTCAAATGGACGTGAAATCAGCCTTTCTGAATGGAGACTTGGAAGAAGAAGTATACATTGAACAGCCAGATGGGTTCATTCTTGGAAATGATCCAAATCTTGTATGCAGATTGAAAAAGGCTCTCTATGGTCTCAAACAAGCTCCAAGGGCTTGGTACTACCGTTTGGACAAATATCTTCATCAACAAGGCTTTTCAAAAGGATCAGCAGATAGCAATCTTTATATAAAAGTTGAAAATGACAAATTGCTAATACTTGTTGTGTATGTAGATGACATTATTTTTGGCAGCAATGAAGAAGCTATGAGTCAAAGCTTTGTCTTGGTCATGCAGAAAGAATTTGAAATGTCCTTGCTAGGAGAACTGACATATTTCCTTGGTTTGCAAATCCAACAAAAAGAAGGAGGAATCTTTTTATCTCAAACCAAGTATCTCAAACAGATTTTGAAGAAATATGGCATGGAAGATGAAAAACCAGTATGTACACCCATGGTCACAGGATGTAGCCTCAGTGCAAATGATGAATCTGCAGCAGTACATCAACCAACCTACAGATCTATGATTGGAAGTTTACTTTATTTGACAGGTACCCGACCGGACATCATGCATGCAGTTGGAATAGTTGGAAGATTTCAGGCAAATCCGAAGGAGACTCATCTTCAGGCAGTGAAGAGAATTTTCAAATATCTTCAAGGGACTCAAAATTATGGCTTATGGTATCCTAGAGATACAGATCTTACACTTCATGCTTATACAGATGCAGATTGGGCCGGAAGCGTGGATGACAGGAAAAGCACAAGCGGTGGTGTGTTCTTTATGGGTTCCAGACTGGTATCTTGGTTCAGCAAGAAACAGAGTTCGATTGCCTTGTCTACAGCTGAAGCGGAATATGTTGCTGCTGCATCTTGTTGCACCCAACTCCTTTGGATGATGCAGACCTTGCAGGATTTTCAAATCACTTGTACACCACCTATCCCCATCTTATGTGATAACACAAGTGCAATCGACATCTCAAAGAATCCTGTTATGCATTCAAAAACCAAGCACATACCAATCAAGTATCATTTTCTCCGGGAACAAGTGCTTGAACAGAAGGTCAAGTTGGAGTATGTTCCTTCTAAGGAACAAGTTGTTGATATACTCACCAAACCATTGCCCAGGGACACTTTTGAATACCTCAGGCAAAAGCTGGGGGTTGTTGATGCATCATCTTATTGTTGAACCTCTTCTGATTGATGGTACAGGTTCAGGGGGAGCATATAATGCATTGTTGGCATTATGGAGGATGTGCAGAAGGAGATCTTGGAAGTAGCTGCAATATGTCTCTATCTCTTTCATGGTGGATTATGGTTCTTCGTTGCAGATCTGGTTCATATTCAGGGGGAGCATGTTCTTAGGGGGAGCATAACCCTTTGCCCTTGATGTCAAAGGGGGAGAATGAAGCTGAAGTTTGTGAGGAATGAAGCTGAAGTTTGTGAGGTTGCCATCAAGTCCAAAGGGGGAGATTGTTGGCATTATGTTTCTGGTATGGCTATATGTTACAGATGTTGTACTTGATGGCAACTCCCATGGCAAGGCTCTCAATATGTTGAAAAATTAAGAAGTACGCAGGAGATCAGTTCAGAAGGTGCGTACCCGGAGGTACACCATGAAGGGACCGCGGCCAGACACGCATGTCAGACGTTCAGGAGGTGCGTACCCCCAGTGCACTCATTTCAAGGCAGAGAAAAGCACACGTGGGGTTTCTTATGTTTAACCCTTGGTATTTAACCGACGGTATTTGTGTTATTATGGTTTTGGCTCGTGGTATTGATCCATGATTTTAGGAGGAGCTTGCCTATATAAAGCAAAGGAGATCTCTTGGCTAAGTATCTTTTGCAATTGAATATCTTAAGATCTGAAATATTGGGTTATGGTCTTAATAGCTTGATCTATATGAAGTTAAAAGTGAATCTGTGAAGGGTGATCTCTCGAGCGCATGATCAGATCTGGGCATCTGAGCATCTGTGCCACTCTGGTGGATTGCCTATTCGCCCCTAATCAGAAGTACGCAGTTGTTTAACAGGAGAGCAGCGTGGATACGCAGAGCAGAAACAGAAGATCTGCGTGGGTACGCAGAGAAGAAACAGGAGATCTGCGTGGGTACGCAGAGCAGAAACAGGAGAACTGCGTGGGTACGCAGAGCGACAAAGGTTCAGGTGCGTACGCACAGTAACTGTACACGGTGCGATAGTATCTCTGGGCGCGTACCTGCAGCAATAGTATGTGGCGTAATAGTGTCTCTAGGTGCGTACCTGCAGTAACAGTAAGCAGCGCGGTTGAAGAAACAGTGCGTGGACACGCAGTGCGGCAGAAGGGTCTCTGCGGGTATACGTAGCGGAGCAGAAGGTGAAGTGCGTACGCATGCAGACCAGAGAAAGAAGAACTGCGTATCTGTCTTAAGACATTTTGTTTGGTTGTATTTTTCTGTTGATAAGGTGTTCTGCGTTTGGTTCTATTATTGTTGATCTGGTTACTACAGTTGACTGGGTGATTTTCTTATACTTGATGATCATTTGATGCTTATGGATCCAGTTTGAAAATTTATGAAAAGTGGTCCTTGTAAGAGAAAAAAAAAGGTAGGGGGTTGTAGCTCCCTTCCAGGAGAGACTGGAAAATGAGAGAGAGAGTTGTAGCTCTCTGCAGGTTGCAGCCTGCGTACTGGTAAAGGACTGCACCAGTACAAAACCATTGTAAAAGGAGTTTCTAATTTGAAAGAAGATAGAGACATATTGCAGCAGGTGGTTTTCACCCACATTGGGTTTCCACCTTACATCTTGTGTTCTTTGGTGTGACTATCTGTTTTCTTTGTTCATGTTCATGATTTTATGGTACTGACATGCAAAAATAATTCAAAGAACAAATAAGGAATATTTATTAAAAGAATTAGATAATACTGATTCACCCCCCCCCCCCTCTCAGTATTATTTCCAACACATTTATAACAGAGACCAAACATCTAAATAAGACCATGATACTCATCATCAACTATCATACACAACGTATGATCTGCTCCATAAGCATCTATCAAAAGCATCTAGACCAGCAACATGTATATGTCCATTAGTGTAGATAGCATCAACCTGTGACAAGATATGTCTGCATATAGATATCAATTCATCCTCTTGATATTGAGCATTATAAAATCATTCACATTATATCATATGTGAAAGACACCATAGCCATCTCATCAACATCAAGATCTGCATGATCTTATATATATCATCCATGTATCATCACTCGGGGACATCCCTCATCTATATCAATCAACATATGTAAATATCAATTTGTCATCATATGGGTAAGAACTCATCATCATCATGTCTCCAACAATGCAACTTTAAGTAATGTATCCAGCATACTATATATAACACTATGTATCTTGAGCTCAAGATCTTTTGTCAAGACTTCTTGATATCATCAACAACAACAATCCTCATCCATGTGGACACCAAGAACTATAGGAATCCTGCATCATAACTGTATTATATGTCGACAACAACATATGAGTGACTCATCATCAAGTAATGAAATTGTGTATTCAAGCAATGTACTTTTCCTTATCCTTATGAAGATCACCATGTAAGCACCATATATGCATCATCAGAGGATCAACCACAAATCTGATCTGAACACCAACTATGTAACCCCAAGAATCATATGAGATTTTATCATGGAAAACTCATAACCATGTCATAGCAAGATGTATCATTTAGCCATATAAGCATCATCACCAAGGACTACTAACCATAATGCTAACAATGCATTATTAAAAGCATATGCTCCCCCTGAACCTGTGCCATCTTGCTTACTATTAGATCTGATCATGGATATATCAGCAAGAAGTATCAAGGCATCATCAACATTAATTTAGGATCAAAACAATTTGAAACATCTTACAAGTGTCAAGACATTTCCACACATCATCAACAGATTGTAACCATTATCAAACAGAGCAAATAATGGACTCAATCATATCAGACCCTTTTTCCTGAGCCTGTCCCTACTGCTTTTCCTCAAACTAACATATACACGACTGTGCACTAACTAACTCGAGTATATATGTGACTTCCCTTTATGAAACTTTTGTGTGAGATTTAGGACACCGAAGCTTTACACTTTCAGCTCCCTCTGAGTCTGTACATTGTGCTATGCCACATCTTTCAAACTGTGCTTCCTTTTTCTTCCATATCTTCATGTGTGATGATGTTTTCTCCTTTTGGTATGGTGCCCGTACTTTGTTCCTGCATTCCTTTGCTATATGTCCCAACTTGTTACATGCATAACATCTTACATTTTTCATATTCCTTCTGTAGCAATAAAAAGCTTTGTGACCAAACATATTGCAAGAAAAACACTATCCCTTAAAGTACCTGGAACGTGATGATCTTTCTGTGTGATGGTCTTTAACCATTCTACTTCTGCATCAGGCTGCAACATGTCCAAGATTATGACATACATAACATTCAACCTTATTCATTGGAGGAGTAAAAGATTTTCTTTGAAGAATTTCTTTCCTTGGTTGTTGATGGGATTGACCTCTCATCTCCTTGTTGAGTATTTCAGATTGTGCATTAGAGTTCCTTGTTTTATTTTGTGAACTAGATTCACTTTCAACAGATTCATGAAAACCAAGACCAGTTTTGATAGTAGGAGATCTTTGACTACTAAGAATATCATCCAAGTTCTTAGTACTATCTTGAAATCGTAAGAGCTTATCCTTTTCTTCTAATTTATCATTTAGAATATTTACCTCAACTTGATGTTGCTCTTCCTTTTCAAGATACTGCTTCTTCACAATTCCTTCAACTTTTCTTCCTTCTTCCAACTGATGTCTTAATTGAAGAACTTCATTTTCTTGTTTTTCAAGAGCTTGGAGTAGTTCTTTATTCTGCTTATTTGATTCTTCAAGATATTCTTTTAGCGAGAGGATCTTAGCTTCAAGACTTTCATAGTAACTGGATCTATCTCTGAGTTTCTTGATTATTGTGCTCCTTTCATTCACTTTGTTTATTAATGATGTCACTTCATTCTGCAACTTTTGACATTGATCTTCCTTTTCCTTGAATAGCTTCCTTACCTTGTTTCCTTCCTCTAGTTTAGCTTTTAGTTTGGTAGCTTCTTCTTTGAAGGCACATTCTCTTTTGTTCAATAGATCTTGCTGATCTCTAATTTTGTCTGTAAGCCTTTTAAATTCTGCCTCTATTTGATATCTTTCTTTCTCACCCATAAGAGCTAATTCAGTTGTTTCGCTATCACTTTCATCATCTTCAAATGGATGGAGAAATGTATCACCAGAAGGTAACCAATTCATAACTGATAGTTATTTTGCTTATTCATCTTCATTCTGAGGTGATTCTGAATCTGAAGTGTTGCTTCCACATAATCCCCAATAGATTCTTCCACTGTCATAGTTCTTCTGAGATGTCTTCTTCTTCTTAGGAACTTTCTTCTTTAGCTTCTTTCCCATTGTTCTACGGATCTCCTTCAAGCGATCAAGCTTCTACCAAAGGACCTGCTCTGATACCAATTGTTGGAAATAATATTGAGAGGGGGAGGGGGGGGGGGGTGAATCATTATTATCAAATCAATATAACTTTTTCATTTTCATATTAAGATTCATATACGCTATTTAAGTTAAGGCAAACTGCGTGTATACGCAACTGTGTGTAATGCAACAAGCGTATATCCAGTAAACTTATGATTCAGTTAGTTGATCCTTTAATGAGTGCATCAGAAGATTATTAACCATGTGAAAAATAAACAGGAGTATTAAAACAGAATAGACCATCACACATAAGCAACACACATGAACACCAAGATGTAAGGTGGAAACCCAATGTGGGTGAAAACCACCTGCTGCAAGTTTTCTCTATCTTCTTTTAATAAGAAACTTATTTTTACAATATTTCTGTACTGATGCAGTCTTATACCAGTACATAGGCTTCTACCTGTAGAGGGCTACAACCTTCTCTTGTTCTTTGGCTTCTCCTGGAAGGGAGCTACAACCCCCTTAGCTCTTGTACTAGCCGATCCTTTTACTAGTACGTAGGTGCTGGCCTACTGAATGCTCCAATATTCACTCGTTTTCCAGCTGCTACTGGAAGGGAGCTACCACCCCCTTAGCTCTTGTACTAGCTGATGTATTAGTACGTAGGTGCCGACCTACAGAAGGCTACAACCTTCTCTTTCTTCCTCTAGGTACCATGTTTCATAAATTTTCACACTGGATACTAATGGAACACATCATCATAATCTGAAGGCCACGTTTCATCCAATTTTCATACTGGACCCATCAATATCATTGAAGCACACAATCAATCAACACTAGTATCATCAATATCTGAATCACCCAATACTGAATCACTGAAACCCAGTCAACAAACTGCAATCACCAGAACACAGAGCAGAACACAGAACTCTGCAACAATGTTCAGATCTAACTGTATCATCAAAAATCATGTATCAGAGTGCATACGGTACTTGGAAGAGCCGAACCAGTGTGTATATACAACTTCACCAAAGCGAACTAGCGTATATGTCATTAATTACTTACTTATGTCTTCGTTGCACTTCCTGACTTCAGACATAACCAGATCATTACATATACAAGGATAATACGTATGTTAGCAACCAGATCTAGTCCATCAGATCACATAAAGATAAGTCATTATGATCCTGATCCATTATAGATCTCATCCATCAACACTGAAGCTAAAAATAATCAACCAATCTGAATATGCAAAATACTGACACCAGTAAACAGTCACCAGAACTCAGACTTTGCATCAACTACCAGAACCATCTGTAACTTCAAATATCATAGTGTATATGGTATACGCTACTTAGATGTATATAACCTGCGTATGTACGTGCTTTTATCAAATTCAACCAGCGTATACATCTGTAAATATTCATTCATGAGTTGCAGCTATTTCAAACTTAAGTTATACCCAGATCAGAACATTACATGCGTCAATATACAGATCTAGAATAAGCATAATCAAACCATATAGTGATGATTCATTCCAAACCATTTGATCCCGATCTATCCTTAGATCTTGTTCTCCATCAACCGGTGAGATTCCTCCTTAGCTCAGATGAAGCAAAGCATCATGAACCCATAACCTGCGTACTGGATCTCATACTTCATTAGATATTCAAGACTTTCTTAGTGCATTTGCCTAATGATCTTCTCCTCCTTTTATAGTCTTAGGCCTTACTCAATACCATCGTCCAAAACCATTTTGAACCAATAATAGGGACCCAATACCTGGGTTCAACACTTCGGACGCAATACCAAGGACCAAACACCAAAATACCATGGACCAAATACCACGAACCCAAAACTTAGTTTTTCGGCATGTACGTGCTTTTCCTTGTGTGAAAGTGCGTGTGTACAATATACACGCCTTTGTATATAGTGATCCTGTGTGTATACACTAGCTGGTATATAGCGAACCTGCATATATATGCGACTTGGTATATAGTGAACCTGCGTGTGTACATGACTTGGTATATAGTGAACCTGCGTGTGTACATGACTTGGTATATAGTGAACCTGTCTATATACTTTTCTTTCTTCATTCTTTGTAGTCTGATCATCAATTCTTTGCTACTGACCTATTGCACTATGATCTATCATCTGTGTGAGTTGCTAGAGAATTGTCAACTTAACGAGTTGTCCTTGTTCATTACATCTGAACTAATTCCTTTGAGCTGTACTGTATCCAATGTATTCTTTCATATCTGATATCTCTTCTGTAGATTCATCTAGTTATATACAAGTGAGTTGTTCTTCTACAAGTGGGTTGCCATCAAGTACAACACATGCATCATAATGCCAACAATCTCCCCCTTTGGACTTGATGGCAACAACCATACCAGGTCACTCTCCCCCTTTGAAATCAAGGGCAAAGGGCGGAACAAGATATTCTATTCCTTGATATACATTCTGTTGTCCATACTCCCCCTGAGTACCTGCTGAAATCTCTGATTGAGCTCCCCCTTTGTATATGCCAAGGTGTACCAGTCTGTCCATGGTCCTTCTGAGTACATGTTGAAATCTCTGCTCTGCTGAAGTGTGTTGTTCATGCTCCCCCTGACTGTAAGCAAGGTCTGCAAAAAGATGTTCTACAGAAAGAACATGACTCTATACATCATAAATGACCTTCCTATCACCAAAGACTCATACATACATCCATCTCCCAACCAAGTTGGGATATACCAATATTGACTCATCCACCCAACCAAGTTGGGCTATACAAGATACCAATTGTTTATACATGACTGAAATATTACATCATTCTTCCCATGCATAGTGGGGGTACAATTTACATCATATGACCAAAAGGACTACAATAGACAGAGACAAACTATTACATCATGAGTCTTGATATGACCTTTACATTGAATGATATACATGACATTTATAACAGAGACCAAACATCTAAATAAGACCATGATAGTCATCAACAACTATCATACACAGTGTATGATCTGCTCCATAAGCATCTGTCAACAGCATCTAGACCAGCAACCTGTATATGTCCATTAGTGTAGATAGCATCAACCTGTGACAAGATATGTCTGCATATAGATATCAATTCATCCTCTTGATCTTGAGAATTATAAAATCATTCACATTATATCATATGTGAAAGACACCATAGCCATCTCATCAACATCAAGATCTGCATGATTGTATATATATCATCCATGTATCATCACTCGGGGACATCCCTCATCTATATCAATCAACATATGTAAGTATCAACTTGTCATCATATGGGTAAGAACTCATCATCATCATGTCTCCAACAATGCAACTTTAAGTAATGTATCCAACATACTGTATATAGCACTATGTATCTTGAGCTCAAGATCTTTTGTCAAGACTTCTTGATATCATCAAGAGCAACAATCCACGTCCATGTGAACGCCAAGAACTATAGGATTCCTGCATCATAACTGTATTATATGTCGACAACAACATATGAGTGACTCATCATCAAGTAATGAAATTGTGTATTCAAGCTTTGTACTTCTCCTTATCCTTATGAAGATCACCATGTAAGCACCACATATGCATCATCAAAGGATCAACCACAAATCTGATTTGAACACCAACTATGTAACCCCAAGAATCATATGAGATTTTATCATGGAAAACTCATAACCATGTCATAGTAAGATGTATCATTTAGCGATATAAGCATCATCACCAAGGACTACTAACCATAATGCCAACAATGCATTATTAAAGGCATATGCTCCCCCTGAACCTGTGCCATCTTGCTTACTGTCAGATCTGATCATGTATATATTAGCAAGAAGTATCAAGGCACCATCATCATTAATTTAGGATCAAAACAATTTTAAACATCTTACAAGTGTCAAGACATTTCCACACATCATCAGCAGATTGTAACCATTATCAAACAGAGCAAATAATGGACTGAATCATATCAGACCCTTTTTCTTGAGCCTGTCCCTACTGCTTTTCCTCAAACTAACATATACGCGACTGTGCACTAACTAACTCGCGTATATACGAGACTTCCCTTTATGAAACTTGCGTGTGAGATTTAGGACATTGAAGCTTTACACTTTCAGCGCCCTCTGATTCTGTACATTGTGGTGTGCCACATCTTTCAAACTGTGCTTCCTTCTTCTTCCATATCTTCAAGTGTGATGATGTTTTCTCCTTTTGGTATGGTGTCCGTACTTTGTCCCTGCATTCCTTTGCTATATGTCCCAGCGTATTACATGCATAACACTTACATTTTTCATATTCCTTCTGTAGCAATGAACAGCTTTGTGACCAAACATATTGCAAGAAAAACAATATCCCTTAAAGTACCTGGAACGTGATCATCTTTTTGTGTGATGGTCTTGAACCATTCTACTTCTGCATCTGGCTGCAACATGTCCAAGATTATGACATACATAACATTCAACATTATTCATTGGAGGAGTAAACAATTTTCTTTGAAGAATTTCTTTCCTTGGTTGTTGATGGGATTGACCTCTCATCTCTTCGTTGAGTATTTCAGATTGTGCATTAGAGTTCCTTGTCTTATTTTGTGAACTAGATTCACTTTCAACATATTCATGAAAACCAAGACTAGTTTTGATAGTATGAGACCTTTGACTACTAAGAATATCATCCAAGATCTTAGTACTATCTTGAAATCGTAAGAGCTTATCCTTTTCTTCTAATTTATCATTTAGAATATTTACCTCAACCTGATGTTGCTCTTCCTTTTCAAGATACTGCTTCTTCGTGATTCCTTTAGCTTTTCTTCCTTCTTCCAACTGATGTCTTAATTGAAGAACTTCATTTTCTTGTTTTTCAAGAGCTTGGAGTAGTTCTTTATTCTGCTTATTTGATTCTTCAAGATCTTCTTTTAGCGAGAGGATCTTAGCTTCAAGACTTTCATAGTAACTGGATCTATCTCTGAGTTTCTTGATTGTTTTTCTCCTTTCATTCACTTCGTTTCTTAATGATGTCACTTCATTTTGCAACTTTTGACATTGATCTTCCTTTTCCTTGAATAGCTTCCTTACCTTGTTTCCTTCCTCTAGTTTAACTTTTAGTTTGGTAGCTTCTTCTTTGAAGGCACATTCTCTTTTGTTCAATAGATCTTGTTGATCTCTAATTTTGTCCATAAGCCTTTTAAGTTCTGCTCTATTTGATATCTTTCTTTCTCACCCATAAGAGCTAATTCAGTTGTTTCGCTATCACTTTCATCATCTTCAAATGGATGGAGAAATGTATCACCAGAAGGTAACCAATTCATACCTGATAGTTCTTTTACTTGTTCATATTCATTCTGAGGTGATTCTGAATCTAGAGTGTTGCTTCCACATATTCCCCAATCGATTCTTCCACTGTCATAGTTCTTTTGAGATGTCTTCTTCTTCTTAGGCGCTTTCTTCTTCAGCTTCTTTCCCATTATTCTACGGATCGCCTTCAAGCAATCAGGCTTCTACAAAAGGACCTGCTCTGATACCAATTGTTGGAAATAATACTGAGGGGGGGGTGAATCATTATTATCAAATCAATATAACTTTTTCATTTCCATATTAAGATTCATATACGCTATTTAAGTTAAGGCAAACTGCGTGTATATGCAACTGTGTGTAATGCAACAAGCGTATATCCAGTAAACTTATGATTCAGTTATATGATCCTTTAATGAGTGCATCAAAACATTATTAACAATATGAACAGTAAACAGGAGCAGTAAAACATAACAGATCATCACACATAAGCAACACACATGAACACCGAGATGTAAGGTGGAAACACAATGTGGGTGAAAACCACCTGCTGCAATTTGTCTCTATCTTCTTTTAATAAGAAACTTCTTTTTACAATATTTCTGTGCTGGTGCAGTCTTATACCAGTACATAGGCTTCTACCTGCAGAGGGCTACAACCTTCTCTAGCTCTCCAGCTTCTCCTGGAAGGGAGCTGCAACCCCCTTAGCTCTTGTACTAGCCGATCCTTTTACTAGTACGTAGGTGCTGGCCTACTAAATGCTCCAACCTTCACTCGTTTTCCAGCTGCTACTGGAAGGGAGCTACCACCCCCTTAGCTCTTGTACTAGCTGATGTACTAGTACGTAGGTGCCGACCTACAGAAGGCTACAACCTTCTCTTTCTTCCTCCAGGTACCATGTTTCATAAATTTTCAGACTGGATACTCATGGAACACATCATCATAATTTGAAGGCCACGTTTCATCCAATTTTCATTCTAGACCCATCAATATCATTGAAGCACATAATCAATCAACACTAGTATCATCAATCTCTGAATCACCCAATACTGAATCACTAAAACCCAGTCAACAAACTGCAATCACCAGAACACATAGCAGAACATAGAACTCTGCAATAATGTTAAGATCTAACTGTATCATCAAAAATCATGTATCAGAGTGCATACGCTACTTGGAAGAGCTGAACCAACGTGTATATGCAACTTCACCAAAGAGAACTAGCGTATATTTCATTAATTACTTACTTATGTCTTCGCTGCACTTCTTGACTTCGGACATAACTAGATCATTACATATACAAGGATAATACGTATGTTAGCAACCAGATCTAGTCCATCAGATCACATAAAGATAAGTCATTATGATCCTGATCCATTATAGATCTCATCCATCAACACTGAAGCTAAAAATAATCAACCAATCTGAATATGAAAAATACTGACACCAGTAAATAGTCACCAGAACTCAGGCTTTGCATCAACTACCAGAACCATCTGTAACTTCAAATATCATAGTGTATATGGTATACGCTACTTAGATGTATATAACCTACGTATGTACGTGCTTTTATCAAAGTCAACCAGTGTATACATCTGTAAATATTCATTCATGAGTTGCAACTATTTCAAACTTAAGTTATACCCAGATCAGAACATTACATGCGTCAGTATATAGATCTAGAATAAGTATAATCAAACAATATAGATATGATTCATTCCAAACCATTTGATCCCAATCTATCCTTAGATCTTGTTCTCCATCAACCGATGATATTCCTCCTTAGCTCAGATGAAGCAAAGCATCATGAACCAATAACCTGCATACTAGATCTCATACTTCATTAGATATCCAAGACTTTCTCAGTGCATTTGCCTAATGACTTCTCCTCCTTTTATAGTCTTAGGCCTTACTCAATACCATCGTCCAAAACCATTTTGAACCAATACTAGAGACCCAATACCTGGGTTCAACACTTCGGACGCAATACCAAGGACAAAATACAAAAATACCGTGGGCCAAATACCACGGACCCAAAAATTAGTTTTCCGACATGTATGCGCCTTTCCTTGCGTGAAAGTGCGTGTGTACGATATATGCGCCTTTGTATATAGTGATCCTGCGTGTATACACTACCTGGTATATAGCGAACCTGCGTATAGATGCGACTTGGTATATAGTGAACCTATGTGTGTACATGACTTGGTATATAATGAACTTGCATATATACTTTTCTTTCTTCATTCTTTGTAGTCTGATCATCAATTCTTTGCTACTGACCTGTTGCACTATGATCTGTCATATGTGTGAGTTACCAGAGAACTGTCATCTTAACGAGTTGTCCTTGTTCATTACATCTGAACTAATTCCTTTGAGCTGTCCTGCATCCCATGTATTCTGTCACATCTGATATCTCTTCTGTAGATTCATCTAGTTATATATAAGTGAGTTTTTCTTCTACAAGTGGGTTGCCATCAAGTACAACACATGCATCATAATGCCAACAATCTCCCCCTTTTGACTTGATGGCAACAACCAAACCAAGTCACTCTCCCCCTTTGACATCAAGGGCAAAGGGCAGACCAGGATATTCTCTTCCTTGATATGCATTCTTTTGTCCATACTCCCCCTGAGTACCTGCTGAAATATCTGATTGAGCTCCCCCTTTGTATATGCCAAGGTGTACCAGTCTTTCCATGCTCCTTCTGAGTACATGCTGAAATCTCTGCTCTGCTGAAGTGTGTTGTTCATGCTCCCCCTGACTGTAAGCAAGGTCTGCAAAAATATGTTCTACAGAAAGAACATGACTCTATACATCATAAATGACCTTCCTATCACCAAAGACTCATACATACATCCATCTCCCAACCAAGTGGGGATATACCAATATTGACTCATCCACCCAACCAAGTGGGGCTATACCAGATACCAATTGTTTATACATGACTGGAATATTACATCATTCTTCCCATGCATAGTGGGGGTACAATTTACATCATATGACCAAAAGGGATTCATCAAATGACTACAATAGACAGAGACAAACTATTACATCATGAGTCTTGATATGACCTTTACATTGAATGATATACATGACATTTATAACAGAGACCAAACATCTAAATAAGACCATGATACTCATCAACAACTATCATGCACAATGTATGATTTGCTCCATAAGCATCTGTCAAAAGCATCTAGACCAACAACCTGTATATGTCCATTAGTGTAGATAACATCAACCTGTGACAAGATATGTCTACATATAGATATCAATTCATCCTCTCGATCTTGAGCGTTATAAAATCATTCACATTATATCGTATGCAAAAGACACCATAGCCATCTCATCAACATCAAGATCTGCATGATCTTATATATATCATCCATGTATCATCACTCAGGGACATCCCTCATCTATATCAATCAACATATGTAAGTATCAACCTGTCATCATATGGGTAAGAACTCATCATCATCATGTCTCCAACAATGCAACTTTAAGTAATGTATCCAGCATACTGTATATAGCACTTTGTATCTTGAGCTCAAGATCTTTTGTCAAGACTTCTTGATATCATCAACAACAACAATCCTCATCCATGTGAACACCAAGAACTATAGGAATCCTGCATCATAACTGTATTATATGTCGACAACAGCATATGAGTGACTCATCATCAAGTAATGAAATTGTGTATTCAAGCTTTGTACTTCTCCTTATCCTTATGAAGATCACCATGTAAGCACCATATATGCATCATCAGAGGATCAACCAAAAATCTGATCTGAACACCAACTATGTAACCCCAAGAATCATATGAGATTTTATCTTGGAAAACTCATAACCATGTCATAGCAAGATGTATCATTTAGCCATATAAGCATCCTCACCAAGGACTACTAACCATAATGCCAACAATGTATTATTAAAAGCATATGCTCCCCCTAAACCTGTGCCATCTTGCTTACTGTCAGATCTGATCATGTATATATCAGCAAGAAGTATCAAGGCATCATCATCATTAATTTAGGATCAAAACAATTTTAAACATCTTACAAGTGTCAAGACATTTCCACACATCATCAGCAGATTGTAACCATTATCAAACAAAGAAAATAATGGACTGAATCATATCAGACCCTTTTTCCTGAGCCTGTCCCTACTTCTTTTCCTCAAACTAACATATACGCAACTGTGCAGTAACTAACTCGCGTATATATGCAACTTCCCTTTATGAAACTTGCGTATGAGATTTAGGACACTGAAGCTTTACACTTTCAGCTCCCTCTGAGTCTGTACATTGTGCTGTGCCACATATTTCAAATTGTGCTTCCTTATTCTTCCATATCTTCAAGTGTGATGATGTTTCCTCCTTTTGGTATGGTGCCCGTACTTTGTTCCTGCATTCCTTTGCCATATGCCCCAACTTGTTACATGCATAACATCTTACATTTTTCATATTCCTTATGTAGCAATCAACAGCTTTGTGACCAAACATATTGCAAGAAAAAAAATATTCCTTAAAGTACCTGGAACATGCTGATCTTTCTGTGTGATGGTCTTGAACCATTCTACTTCTGCATCTGGCTGCAACATGTCCAAGATTATGACATACATAACATTCAACATTATTCATCGGAGGAGTAAAAGATTTTCTTTGAATAATTTGTTTCCTTTTTTGTTGATGGGATTGACCTCTTATCTCCTTGTTGAGTATTTCAGATTGTGCATTAGAGTTCCTTGTCTTATGTTGTGAACTAGATTCACTTTCAGCAGATTCATGAAAACCAAGACCAGTTTTGATAGCAGGAGACCTTTGACTACTAAGAATATCATCCAAGATCTTAGTATTATCTTGAAATCGTAAGACCTTATCCTTTTCTTCTAATTTATCATTTAGAATATTTACCTCAACCTAATGTTGCTCTTCCTTTTCAAGATACTGCTTCTTCATGATTCCTTCAGCTTTTCTTGCTTCTTCCAATTGATGTCTTAATTGAAGAACTTCGTTTTCTTGTTTTTCAAGAGCTTGGAGTAGTTCTTTATTCTGCTTATTTGATTCTTCAAGATCTTCTTTTAGCGAGAGGATCTTAGCTTCAAGACTTTCATAGTAACTGGATCTATCTCTGAGTTTCTTGATTGTTGTGCTCCTTTCATTCACTTCGTTTCTTAATGATGTCACTTCATTCTGCAACTTTGGACATTGATCTTCCTTTTCCTTGAATAGCTTCCTTACCTTGTTTCCTTCCTCTAGTTTAGATTTTAGTTTGGTAGCTTCTTCTTTGAAGGCAAATTCTATTTTGTTCAATAGATCTTGTTGATCTCTAATTTTGTCCGTAAGCCTTTTAAATTCTGCCTCTATTTGATATCTTTCTTTCTCACCCATAATAGCTAATTCAGTTGTTTCGCTATCACTTTCATCATCTTCAAATGGATGGAGAAATGTATCACCAGACGGTAACCAATTCATACCTGATAGTTCTTTTACTTGTTCATCTTCATTCTCAGGTGATTATGAATCTAAAGTGTTGCTTCCACATATTCCCCAATCGATTCTTCCATTGTCATAGTTCTTCTGAGATGTCTTCTTCTTCTTCTTAGGCGCTTTCTTCTTTAGCTTCTTTCCCATTGTTCTACGGATCTCCTTCAAGCGATCAAGCTTCTACCAAAGGACCTGCTCTGATACCAATTGTTGGAAATAATACTGGGGGGGGTGAATCATTATTATCAAATCAATATAACTTTTTCATTTCCATATTAAGATTCATATACGCTATTTCAGTTAAGGCAAATTGCGTGTATACGTAACTGTGTGTAATGCAACAAGTGTATATCCAGTAAACTTATGATTCAGTTAGTTGATCCTTTAATGAGTGCATTAGAACATTATTAACCATATGAACAGTAAACATGAGAAATAAAACAAAACAGATCACCACACATAAGCAACACATATGAACACCGAGATGTAAGGTGGAAACCCAATGTGGGTGAAAACCACCTGCTGCAATTTGTCTCTATCTTCTTTTAATAAGAAACTTCTTTTTACAATATTTCTATACTGGTGCAGTCTTCTACCAGTACATAGGCTCCTACCTGTAGAGGGCTACAACCTTCTCTCATTTTCCAGCTTCTCCTGGAAGGGAGCTACAACCCCCTTAGCTCTTGTACTAGCCAATCCTTTTACTAGTACGTAGGTGCTAGCCTACTGAATGCTCCAATCTTCACTCGTTTTCCAGCTGCTACAGGAATGGAGCTACCACCCCCTTAGCTCTTGTACTAGCTAATGTACTAGTACATAGGTGTCGACCTATAGAAGGCTACAACCTTCTCTTTCTTCCTCCAGGTACCACGTTTCATAAATTTTTAGACTGGATACTAATGGAACACATCATCATAATCTGAAGGCCACGTTTGATCCAATTTTCATACTGGACCCATCAAATATCATTGAAGCACACAATCAATCAACACTAGTATCATCAATCTCTGAATCACCCAATACTGAATCACTGAAACCCAGTCAACAAACTGCAATCACCAGAACACAGAGCAGAACATAGAACTCTGCAACAATGTTCAGATCTAACTGTATCATCAAAAATCATGTCTTAGAGTGCATACGCTACTTGGAAGAGATGAACCAGCGTGTATACACAACTTCACCAAAGCGAACTAGCGTATATGTCACTAATTACTTACTTATGTCTTCGCTGCACTTCGTGACTTCAGACATAACCAGATCATTACATATACAAGGATAATACATATATTAGCAACCAGATCTAGTCCATCAGATCACATAAAGATAAGTCATTATGATCCTGATCCATTATAGATCTCATCCATCAACACTGAAGCTAAAAATAATCAACCAATCTGAATATGTAGAATACTGACACCAGTAAATAGTCACCAGAACTCAGACTTTGCATAAACTACCAAAACCATTTGTAACTTCAAATATCATAGTGTATATGGTATACACTACTTAGATGTATATAACCTGTGTATGTACGTGCTTTTATCAAAGTCAACCAACGTATACATCTGTAAATATTCATTGATGAGTTGCAGCTATTTCAAACTTACGTTATAGCCAGATCAGAACATTACATGCGTCAGTATATAGATCTAGAATAAGCATAATCAAAGCATATAGATATGATTCATTCCAAACCATTTGATCCCGATCTATCCTTAGATCTTGTTCTCCATCAACCGATGAGATTCCTCCTTAGCTCAGATGAAGCAAAGCATCATGAACCCATAACCTGCGTACTGGATCTCATACTTCATCAGATATTCAAGACTTTCTCAGTGCATTTTCCTAATGATCTTCTCCTCCTTTTATAGTCTTAGGCATTACTCAATACCATGGTCCAAAACCATTTTGAACCAATACTAACGACCCAATACATGGGTTCAACACTGCGGACGCAGTACCAAGGACCAAATACCAAAATTCCATGGACCCAAAACTTAGTTTTCTGACATGTACGCACTTTTCCTTGCGGGAAAGTGCGTGTGTACGATATACGTGCCTTTGTATATAGTTATCCTGCGTGTATACACTACTTGGTATATAGTGAACCTGCGTATACAGGCGACTTGGTATATAGTGAACCTGCGTGCGTACACGACTTGGTATATAGTGAACCTGCGTATATACTTTTCTTTCTTCATTCTTTGTAGTCTAATAATCAATTCTTTGCTACTGACCTATTGCACTATGATCTGTCATCTGTATGAGTTGCCAGAGAGCTGTCATCTTAACGATTTGTCCTTGTTCATTACATCTGAACTGATTCCTTTGAACTGTCCTGCATCCCACGTATTCTGTCACATCTGATATCTCTTATGTAGATTCATCTAGTTATATATAAGTGAGTTGTTCTTCTACAAGTGGGTTGCCATCAAGTACAACACATGCATCGTAATGCCAACACCTGCTTGAGGTGAAGGTGGTGAATTTGGCTAGAGTTGGAAGCAATTTTGGGAAACCTTTTGTCTTCCATGTTATTTAACTTTTCTTATATAGGTACCTAGTCATAGTTGTGATTTTAATGTGGAGAAAACTTGCTTCAATAATGAGGATAGGATTTGGTCTATTTCCTTTAACAGTTTATAAATTGATTTTGGATCTATTTTATCTTACTCCATGATAGTCATAGTTGTGTTTTTAATGTGGAGAAAACTTGCTTAAATGAGGAGGATAGGATTGGGTCTATTTCCTTCAATAGTTTATAAATTGATTTTGGATCTATTGTATCTTACTCCATGACTCTATGGAGATACTGCAACCTCAAACTTCACATCCATATAAAATAAGAAGAGTGATGGATTTCAAGGAAGAGTGTTTTTTTTTTTTTTTTAAATTCCATATCCAAAAATCTACTAACTTACAATTGCTTTCAATTGTTTTAAAGTTGATAACAAGCTTTCAATCCTCCATTTATCCTTTTCTCAATGCTATAATTCTAATTGAGCTTGGGAAAGATATCAATTCCAAGATATTTGTATGAAGGTACTTCCTCGAAATTGTCATATATGAAAGTATCGTATATGATCTTTCAGATTTGATTATCTTAACTTTTGTATTATCAGTATTAACAATCATACTCAATTTTGGAAACAAATTGAAGGGTTCTTAATTGTTTTCTCTTCACAAAAAAATGATACTCTTTAAAAAAAGTGTGTTGAAGAATTCTTAATTATTTGTTCAGCACTTAAAAACTTATATTGTCAACATAAAGGGGATAGAATATTAGAAAGCATGCCTACTTTTTCTAAATACCTTTTTAACTTATCAATATATTTTAATTTTAATTTTTTAATTAAAATTAAAATTAATATATATAGAGCTATTATCATTGAAATTTTTATTATGTTGGGAACGTGAACTAGGTTTAGATTCATTACAAGTTTTTAGAATTCATTAAGTGTTATTAATTGGTTTAATGCAGTGCAAAGATGTCAAAAAGCATACTTTGATCCCACTCATTGAAGAAAATTTTTCTATCCAACATGTTTTTTATTTTATATTTTTTTCCACATATACAGGGAACAAAATACAGAGGTGGATCTCTTATCCAAAGATGGTGTTCAACACGTTTTGGGCAAATGGGCACATTCGAGAGACCAGAGATGTGAGGATTCAAAAATATGATCACCTTCCTTTCATCACTTGACAAGTCTTTTTTTTTTTAATTCCATATCCAAAGATCTACTAACTTACAATTGATTTCAATTGTTTTCAAGTTGATAAAAAGCTTCCAATCCTCCATTTATCCTTTTCTCAATGCTATAATTCTAATTGAGCTTGGGAAGGATATCAATTCCAAGATATTTGTATGAAGGCACTTCCTCCAAATTGTCATATATGAAAGTATCATTTATGATCTTTCAGATTTGATTATCTTAACTTTTGTATTATCAGTATTAACAATCATACTCAATTTGGGAAACAAATTGAAGGGTTCTTAATTGTTTGCTCTTCACAAAAAAAAGATACTCTTTAAAAAAATAATCTTGAAGAATTCTTAATTATTTGTTCCCCACTTAAAAACTTTTATCGTCAACATAAAGGAGAAAGAATATTAGAAAGCATGCCTCCCTTTTCTAAATACTTTTTAACTTATCAATATATTTTAATTTTAATTTTAATTATTAATATTTTTTTAAAAATTAAAATTAAATTTTTTATATATAGAGCTATTATCATTGCAATTTTTATTATGTTGGGAACGTGAACTTGGTTTAGATTCATTACAAGTTTTTAGAGATTCATTAAATGTTATTAATTGGTTTAATGTAGTGTAGAGATGTCAAAATCATACTTTGATCCCACTCATTGAAGAAATTTTTTCTATCCAACATGTTTTTGATTTTATACCTATTTTCCACATATACAGAGAACAAAATATAGAGGTGGATCTCTTATCCAAAAATGGTGTTCAACACGGTTTGGGCAAATGGGCACATTAGAGAGACCATAGATGGGAGGATTTAAAATATGATCACCCTCCTTTCATCACTTGACAAGTCTTTTTCTATATACAGGAAGCAACCATCTATCTAGTTTATTATGATATCAACTCTTTATATACTTTTTGTTCCCTGATGATAGTTTGATACAATATAATTTTTGTGTCCAAAGTCTGTTTCGATTTTTGCACAATGATATATATGTTCATGAACATGGATTTAAGAGGGTTGTCTTCTCTATGTTGAGAGGCACGAGTTTGTCTTTTTTTGTGCACTACAACACTCTGTGGACTTGGTCATAGACTATTTATGTTTCTCTCTGTCTCCCGAGAACACATAGAAACAATAATACTTTTGCATCTACATATGTAACTGTTTATTATCTTAATAAAAAAATCGATTATATATATATATAAATAAATTATTAATATTATTGAAAATTAAATTTATAATAATAAAAAAGTAAATAAATTCTTAAAAAAAATTATTTATTTATTCATACTCCCTTTTTTAAAAGGTCCATGTAAATTTTCAAATAAGTGATTTGATGTCATTCATGTTCATCATAATGTAATCATAAAGGAAACATGTAGGAAAGATCTCTACGTAACCTAAGTTAACACCATACATAATGTAAATTAACAATGTGTATATAAAAGAGAAAGTAAATTCTCATATAATAAGAAATGTTATATATACTATATTATTATTATTATTTATTTAGTTAATTTTAAATGTAAGTTGGTTAATGGATTTTTTTTTCTTCGCTAAACTCAACTCCACATGATTATTGGGAAGGGTTGATGAAATCTTTGATACAAAAGAGGTTAATTCGCTTACCCACATTTTCTTACTAGAATAATTTTACTTCCCCCTCTCTATTCACCTCGCTTTGGCCCTCTTCCCTACCCTGACATCTTGCAAAAAACCTAGCTTCAATGGCATCTGGGGAGGGGGCTCCTCTCCCTTCCCCTCCTCCCCCGCCTCTCATCTCGTTGGAAGAAGAGGTTGTGACCTTCCAAGCTCTGGTGGCCTCACTGCCAAAGCATCAGAAATCAACTGAAACCCAATCGAAATTTGTAAAGAGGAATGATGAGATCCGAGACATTCCTCTGCCACTTGGTGCCAGGCGAACCCCTCTAGCATACTCTAAATGAGCTCTGATTTGCAAGTTCACTAGCATATGGCCCTCACCGAGAAAAATAGAAACATGGATCGATGATACCTGGAGGTCTAAAATGAAAGGTAATATAGCAATATTTGCAATAGGAAATGGGTTTTTCACTTTCTTATTCGAGCTTAGAGAGAATACATACGTGATATTTCACAATCACCCTTATTTTCTCGGCTCCTAGGGGATGTACCTGAAAAAATGGACTCTTGATTTCAAATTGGATGAGGATGTTCCAACTGCTATTCCGGTTTGGGTTAAACTATCATGACTCCTTTTGTCATGTTGGAGTGACGATTGTCTCAGGGCAACTGGAAATAGGGTGGGAAAATAAATAGACAAAGCCAAGCCAAGAGGCTCATAGTTTGCCCGTGCAAAGATTTGTGTGGAGGTTGACTTGGAAAAAGGAATTCCAATAGAAGTAAATCTAACCCTGGGGGAGTGGAAGCATAGGTAGATTCTGGATTATGAGAAAATCCCAATAAAATGTTGTCACTGCCATGAATACTGCCATTTTTCTTAGGACTTCTCGAAGACACCTTCTCCTAAAGGTTCTGAGAATCCCCCACAACCTAAAGAACAATGACAGACCCAATGCAGGAAAGGAAACCACAGTCCTACCTCTGGTCCCAAACCTCAAGCAATCAAAGGAAACTTCTCGGACACTACTTTGTCCAATCCCTTCAATGCATTGGGGAATATGGGGGAAGCGGTTGAGAATGAGAATAGATCCAAAGGAGATAATAGAAATTGTCAAAATGAAGATGAATAAGAAGATTCAAAGGAGGGAGAAATGAAAGAGGATGCTCTTCCATTGGAAGGATCGAAGGAAGGGTTGAATAATTAAGCTAAGGATCAATCTCAAAACCTGAAAACCCCTCTTTAGCGGCAATCCTCCCCCTCTAGTATGGCAAAGGAAATAGTGGGAGTTCTCATGCGTCATATGGCCCAAAATTTAGATTGGGAAAATGAGGAAAGTAGCTAAGAGATAGAGAGTCCTCGGAGAGGGGAAGGCAGAAACATAAAACCATAAGAGAAAACAAAGCTAAGCATAAAAAGAAATTGAGAAATCAACTTGTAATGTCAGAAATTAAAAAAATAAAGGAGTAAAAATAAGGATGGAAAGGTTGGAGGGGTGCCCGAAATCCCCATCTTAAATTGATAATTCTCTCTTGGAATATAAGGGGTGTTGGGAGCCCTGGAAAGTCTTTGGATGTAAAAGATATGAGTAAGCAAGAATCTCCATGGATTCTCTTACTGCAAGAGACTAAAATGGAGGAACAGGAGGTGAGTAAAATAACAAGAACCTTTTGAAAGAAAGTGAAGGCATCATTCAACACTCTCGGGGAGCCTTAGGGGGACTTGGTGCCTTCTGGTCTCCAATACATTTCTCCTTAGTAGACAGTGTAAAACATCAATCTTGGACTTTGGTGGTGTTGGAAAATAAAAAAAATGGTGAAATGATTACAATGTTTAATGTGTATATACCAATCCTATATGGGATGAAGGTGGAGTTTTGGGATTCAATAGAAGAGATTAAGAGGCGGGATAGGTATCAAAATTGTATATTTCGAGGCGAATTCAATACAATTCTTAATGCCACAGGAAAAAAGGCGGGCTCAATAGTTCAAGATCCTTTTAGGGATCAAATGGAAGAGCTGATTTCGGACTGGGATTTGGTCGATGTGGTCCCAAAAGTGGGTAAGTATACATGGAAAAATCGACGGGTAGGGGAAAGCCACAATGTAGTGTGTCTAGATTGCTTTTTGATCCATAGTAGCTGGCTTCTAAAAGGACTTGAATGTTCATCTTCTATCAAATCAAATGGCACCTCAGATCATCATCCAATTAACTTTCAAATAGATAAAGTAAGAAATTATGGGCGGATTCCGTTTTACTTTAATGTAGCATGGATTTAGGAAAAATGCGTGTAGGAATTAATCTTTCTGACATGGAAAATTCTGGTTCAAGGCTCTCTAGCCTTTGTATGTGAATCCAAAATTCACAATTTTAAAAGGACTCTCAAAAAATGGTTAAATGAATCCTTCAAACCTATGGGTCAAAAGAAGAAAGATTTAATTGAGTAGTTGGATTATCATTATAAAATGATAGAGAATTCACTAATAGAAGATTGACATATGTGGAAGGAAATAGATTTGACCAAGGTATCTTCTCTGCTAGTCGCTAGGAGGAGGCTCTATAGCAACTCAAATATAGGAGTCTTAGCTTAAAGGAAGTGGATCTAAATACTATCTTCTTTAAAAGAACAAGCAAAGGAAAGGGAGCCGCAAAATCGGGTCAAAGAAATTGTGCCAACAGGTAAGCCAAAAATTTCAGACTTTGAAGAAATAAAGAATGAAGCATATCTTAACTTCATTGATTTATACATTGAAGAGAAGATCTGTCTTGATCAAGCAAGCGAGTTTCTCAGGAACATGGCAAAGGTAATCTCCCCCTCTTCAAATTCAAATTTGATCAGACACATAATCGAGGAAGAATCTCTTGAGCTTATTAGATCTTTATATCCATATAAGACCCTAGGACCAGATGGATTTCTTATAAGCTTTTATCATGCTTGCTGGACATTAACCAAGTTCAATCTTCTGAGAATTTTAAACCACTCCCGAGTGAAGAAAAATCTAAGAGGTGGTACAAACTCCTCTTTCTTGGCACATATTCCAAAGGAATCTAATCCTGTGAAATTATCTAGATTTCACCCTATTTCCCTTTACAAAGCATCCTACAAAATTTTGACTAAAATCATAGCCAAGAAACTAGAACCCTCACCCCCTTCTTTATCTCATAGAATTAGGGAGGATTAATGTAGCATAGAAATATTCTGGATAACATTGTACTGGTTTAGGAAGTATTTCATTCTTGAAAGGAGGCGGGAAATGAAGGAATGGTCATTAAGTTAGATATAAAAAATGCATTTAATCGGGTAAATCATTCCTTTATTATTGTACTCTAGTTAAGTTGGGTTCCTGTCAAGAATTTATTTAGTGGATAAACACATGTATTGGTTTCCCTTGGATCACCCCTCTGATCAACGGGATTCAGAATCCTTTTTTCTCGGCTTCTTGGGGTCTAAGACAAGGATTCACTTTATCCCCCCTCCTCTATATTATTATGGGAAAAAGTATTAGTATAATATTCTAAGCAACAAGGGATACAGGGTATCTTTCCGGGCCTTAGTATAGCCAAGAATGTGAAAGAGATTAACCATTCACAGTTTGTTGATGACACTCTCCTTCTTGGAGGGGCATCTAGAATCATCACAACTCGATTCAAAGAGGTACTAGATAGCTACTCGAAGGCTTATGGAGGTATGGTGAATAAGAAGAAAATCTTGATATTAGGATGGAATTGCCCAGGAAACACATTGCAAGAAACTTTTCACACCTTGGGATTCCCTCTAGCCAAAATATAGAGAGAATTTCCTTACCTTAGACTCCCAATATCCTTGGGGCCATCCTCTAGAGAGGAATGGAAAGTGGTCCTAAAAAAAAATCCAAAAAATAATACAATCTTGGGGAGCTAGATGGTTGAATGTGGCTTGGAAAACAATTCTCATAAAATTAGTTCTCTTTTCTCTTCCCATTTATATTGGATAAGGCTTATTGGCTCCCAAAATCATAATCCACAGAATCAGTAGCATGATCAAGAAATTATTGTGGCGAAGTGGGAAAAATAATGAGAGAATGTTTCATTTGATAAATTGGAACACTGTTAGGCTTCCAAAAAATTTGGGGGGTTGGAAATAAAGGACCCAAATATATGAATTTAGCTCTTGGAGCCAAGTTAGTTTGGAGACTGTTGACAGATTCGAAGGAGTGGTGGAAGCAGGCCTTTCTAAGGAAGTACTTTCATAAAAGTCGCTTTCTTAGGCCGAAGGATGAAGTATGTGTAGGTCCTGGGACTAAAATTTGGAAACTTTTCAATGACTCAGCCTCGATGGTGTTAGAATACTTAGGGTGGAGAATAGGCAATGGAAGGTGAATTAGACTCTGGAAGGATTGAATTATTCCTAATGTTACAATGAGGGATAATCAAGAGGTTCAGGATATCACCACGTGGATGGAGGAACATGGATTGAGAAGTTTGGTTGGAATATCTATTTGGGATGAAAATATATTGTTGGCGGATTGGACCTATGCTGATTACCTCTAATAGATTGGACAAACGAATATGGATGGGAGGAAAAAAAACCCATTAATCAATTAAAGAAGGATATGAAACTCTAATCAAGCATATCCCACATCCATGAGCTTCTATAATTTGGAGTAAGGTCTGAAACAAGGATGGTCTTCTGAAGGTGAACACCTTCTGCTGGGAGTTGGTTCATGGAAAAATATTAACAACAAAGAACTTAAAAGAAAGATATATCTAGGGTTTGTCAAGGTGTGTGCTATATGGAAATGCTGAAGAAGACATCTATCATGTTTTTTTTCATTTCCCTTTTTCCATAGAGGTGTGGATATCAACACTACATCTAATAAGTCAAATCCATTCCATCCCTGCAAATTGGATGTAAATGTTTGAGAGTTGGATCTCTCACTCTCCATGGAACCATGTTCCTTCTACAATTATTTCTAGGTGTTGGGCAACAACCCTGAAATACCTTTGCTGGCAAGTTTGTCTTGCAAATAATAATGATATATTCAAGGAAATAAAGTTTGTTATTTCATCCATTGCTTGTAAATGCTCCCAGCTACTATTTGAAGCAATATCTAAAAAAGGTATTTGATTAAGATGATATGCCCAACCTTTCAGGAGTTGAGAGAGATTGATTCAATATTTAAAATACCCCACATCAAAATGGAAATCCTAAACATTGCCAAAGGAAGATGTCCTTCATCATTTGTATTCCAAGTGTCCAATTTGTAGAATAGAGGAAATCGTTGGGAAATTAGCATTTTTTTTTAATGATACTTCGGAAGGGAATTCGGGGGAGGCAGGAGCGGGAGGGGTTATCTTTTTCCCTGATGGAAAATTTGAAAAAAAGTTCGCGTGGTGGTTGGGTTTTGCCTCAAACAATCAGGAGAAAGAGTAAGGACTTTAGCAAGGGCTCAAGGTGCCAGTAGATGAAGGAATCCTCCAACTAAGTGTTTTTAGAGACTATCTTATTACAACAAAAAACTGTTACAAAATGAATCTTTGCAAGGACCTCAATATAAGGCCAACCTTACAAAGAATCCAACTGCTTATGGACAAATTTGAAACCTTGGGGTTCTACCATATCAAGCGAGATAATAACATGTTGGTGGATGCTCAAGCCAACATCGGGGTTAATTTGGAGTAAAGAGACTTGATGGAGGCAAATGACAGAATAATTAAATGTCACATTACATGATTACAAATAATACGAGGACCTCAAAATGGTTGAATGTCATTAAGGAGGATTTAATGATTGACAGGATGCATAATTACAACAGTCATTCCAAGGCACAATTTCTCTATAGTGATCATTCCTGCAGAACAATGGGCCCTTCAATCAACATGTGGATAAATGTGAGGAACAATTCTAAGCATGTGGAAAGGTGGGATGACATAGACATGGATTTAAGGCAGGCTAGCAAAGTAGGATTTGTTAGTATTGTGACAGAGGAAGGACAATCTAGTTCGAGTGTGTGTTTATGGTTCAACCCAAGTAACAATGAATTCTCAATTGTGCATACGGAAGAATAGTGTGAATGGCATTAAATTTGAAGGGATTCCCCCTACCGTCATTCTGGAGTTAAGTCTGGATATAAGAGGATGGTTGTGCAATGGCTCTCCATTTGATCCGTCTGAGTTGAAGAAATGGATTCTTCATCAGGCAATGGCACTGGTGGCTCCCCATATGAGATAGACCAATCTTTTAAGCAAGAAATTGAGGAGATGATTTCCAGGATAGGCGGGCATATAATCTCTGAGGTTCACTCACATTTTTTCTTGGTTTTGAGCTAGATATAAGGCTTGAAAGATGATGTAGAAAACTTGGAGGCAACGGTGGAGGCAATAATAACCAAGATAGAAAACCTTGATTATAAAGTAGACAACTCCAAGGTCAAGGTGGAGACTGTAGTTGTTAATGTGTTAAAGGAGGCATTTGGCCTTAGTGAAAATGGTGAACAAGACATGGAGTTTGGTGATGGAGGGGCTCTCCCACTGGTGTTTCTCGACCAACAGGCATTGCAGCAGGTGCAAGGGCAGTAAGTTCCAGCGAAACCATCCCATCAGGAGGAAGCAAACAAGGCAGAGATGGAATAATTGGACAAGTACAATGAGGAGGGAACTGAATAGTCAATTTCATAGCAATAGTTAGATTATGTTATGTAGGCATGTTAGTATTAATGGGGTATTTTGAGAATTTATAAGCATAATGATGTAGTCAATCTGGAAAATACATCTCTGCATATCAAAATACATTGGTCAGAGAAATTTTGGAGGACTGTGGAAATTCTATTGCTTTTGAATGCAATGGAATCAACCATGTTCTAATTTGATTAATAAAATTATAACCATTCCTTAAAAAAATAGAATTTTTTCCCTTTTAAACATGTTTAGTATAGGTTTATTTTAATTTCATAAAGGTTTTATCTTAATTCTGAATTATTGTGAGAGAATCAAATTTTGTTTTTTGTTTATTTATTTATTTATACATTTTTTATTTTATTTTTATTATTATTATATAGTGGGCAAACCTATCATATCTCAATTTTCAAATCAATAGTGGGACAATCATTACAGGCTATTATCTGCTAATGTAGGTTGACTCATCACTTTTATTCAAAGAAAACCATGCCACCTATAATTACCTCGCTGGTGGTCCATAAGGGGGCATAAGGGGGTAGACTTTCACTCCTGTCATATGCCTCTAGGTCTTGGGCCCCTAACATGTTTCCTTAATTGGGAGGAAGACGAGCTCTTAGTCAAGCAATTTTTTTTTTAGGTTATACTCTAGGTCGAAGAGAATCAAATCAATCACGATGTAGTTTTTTTTTAAATAAATTAAAATATATTTTTAAATGCAAAATAAAAAAAATTCCATGTGGACACTTGATAAATTCAAAGTTAAAATGAATTTATATTGATATATAAATTTCATATCTCATTTTTTTTATATGTTTCATATATATATATATATATATATATATATATATATATATATATATATATATATTAATGTAATAGATATAGTATAAAAATATATATTTATATATATTTTAAATAACACGGATAGAATTTCGTAATGGCCATCCTTGCTGCTGGTTTGACTACTGAATTTGATAATTTCTTTCTCTATATATATATATATGGAATTATGTTATAATAAGTATTAAATTTTTATATATTTGTTAACTAAATTTAAAGATGGGTTTTGAAATGTTATGATTTATAATATGAATTATAATTAGTTAAATTTAATTTAATTTGATATGTATATTATGAATTGTTTTTAAAATAAATTGTCTATACTTTTATTAATAAAAATAAAATTGAAATACAATAAATTGAATTGAGTTGATTTATTACTTTTACTTTTTATTACTTTTTAATTGAATTTATATTATATTATTATATTATTATAATTTTTATCTAATGCTTCATCATTCACTACAATTTTTCCTCTATGCTTGGATGCAGAGCCTCTTTTGGTGCAATTATAATTTTTTTGACGATTATATGTATAAATGATGGTTAAGTTCCACTAAAATTGAAATGGTCTATTGGACCTTAAGAAGGTAAGAGATTACTCAAAATTCTTTAGAGTTTTATTTCTATATTCTAAAAACATTAAGAGAAGCATTCCAAGATCATTGTAATTTAGTTGACTTAAAAGGTAAAGAAGGTTGGTAGTGTAAAAAATATTTTGAAATTTATAATTAATGTGAGTATATTATGGACAATCGAAGAGAAAATACATTTCATTTTCAACCCTCTTAGTGTCCCAAAAGTGAGGGACTCTTTCATCCCATGGTATTTTGGGAATTGGCCAATGTCCACAATTACTATGAATCTCATGATAATCTGTTTTTATTTTAGCAATGCTTATTTTCTTCTTTACACTAATCAATATAGAGACATTTTTTTTTTTTTAAGATTTGGGTTGATCACCTCCTTACAATATCTTAGTTTTCTTGTTCTCTCTAAGTCTTTATCACTCCACTTTTTTTTTTCTTTTTCTCCTTAAATTTTGATGTAACAATATTTTTAATATTCTCCTTATTTTGTAAAATGATACCCTCCTCTATCCCTCATTGCTTTAACCAAGATTGGGCTTCCTTATGGCACCCCTCCTTGAGTCAAAGGTGGTGATTTTGGCTACAGTTAGAAGAAATTTTGGGAAACCTTTTGTCTTCCATGTCTTATCTTATACATAAGGTACCTAGTCATAGTCATGTTTTCAATGTGGAGAAGACTTGTTTCTATGAGTAATACATGATAGGGTCTATTTCCTTTAATTTGAATATTGTAGGTTACAAATTGTTATTGGATATATTATCTCTTCTTTCATGAATCTCTCGAGATACTACAACCTCAAACTTCACATTCATATAAAATAAAAAGAATGACGGGTCTCAAAGAAGATTGATGACTAAGAAGCACTCGTCATGCAACACGACAATGAAGCAAGATAACAACCAAATAAAGAAGCCAACTCACGTGTCAATTTTCGCCCAGCTGATCTAAGTAAGCATTTGAATGATGTTTGCCAATTTCTAAAAGAGTCATTATATATGGATGAACAACCTAATCTGCATGACTATCCATCCATCCTTTTGCTCAATTTTCATACTAAAAATAATATATAAATACACGACTTCTCTCGAAATGAGGGGATGAGAATTTTCTGGTATTAAAATATAATTATGGTATTTTCTACGAGAAAATCCACTCTGCTTCATTCATTCGATGGTGCAATAGTGCTCGTGTGATTTAAGGTTTTTAATCATTACCTCGCCTGCCCCCCTCCTTAGTTCGATACCTCCTATGATAGTAGTATCGAATTAGTATTTCGATTCTATCTCATTTTTTTTTATAGTTACTTTGTTTTCTATTACTTCAACTCTGATTTCCCTTTTGCTGCAACTATGTTAATTAACAATTGCTGCAACTCTAGGTTTTACGGTTATTGTTGCAACTTAAGCACTAACACTATGTTTAATCCCTTATATCACTGATTTGTTACAGATTTGTAGCATTTCGTGAGTTTTGGTAGTCGTTACAACTCTGCTTGTAGCTTTCCTTCTACTCCATTTCTAGATTTATTACCATTATATGTTTGAGGATAGTTTGGATATGATATTTTAATGATCATATTTGATTCCCAAATTATCATTTCTTTATAAGAAATCAAGTGGTTCATTATTAATTACATCATAGAGCATGTGCAATTGCACAATTGTTATGTCAACTCAATACTATTATAGCACTTGGGAAAGTCACCCTTCATTGTTGGTGTGTTTACATTTTTTCAAATGTGTTTACTTTCCATGCAAATGCGATATACTTTCCCTACAAATTATTTCCCCGCAAGTGTGGTGTGTTTTAATTAATTGGTGACTTGTAAAAACACCTATATCTTGCACTATGACAACATTAAAACTCCTACAACTTTAGGACACATACTATAACATACTAGCATATATGATGCATAACAATTTATAAGTTCCAAATGAATTCCAGATTGATAATTAACTGAGCAGACCTTTGGTTGTCTTTTTGACAAATTACAAAAGTAATTAAAAGGCTCGTTATTTTTGGCATTGTTTCTATGGAGCTATCAATAGTGCATTCCTTGTTGTACCAATTTTTGTGTGAGATTATTTATTTTTTTCTTTCTTTTAATAATTCAATCATTGTTTTGACTTTTTATATTTTCAATAATTTGTTTTTTTTTTTTTTAGAATGATTTTTTTGATGCCTAGGAGTAGAGACCAAATTGGGAGATTTGTAAAGATTATCCCCCGTACCAATAGTGCAGGTTCTAATGAAACAAGGCATATCTAGCCACACTATTTGATTCCTGCAACAAGTTCGCTGGACAAAAAGAATCAGAATTTTTTGAAGTAGAGTTTGAACTTGTGAAACCTTCTTCTATTTCTATAGAAGAAATATTTCCAGAAGACTTCTCTAATGAATAAATTTACCCAAAGCCGATATTTTTTGAATCTCCCAAGGTCTCCTTGGAAGAGGAAGAAAAAACTTTAAATGAAATGGAACCCCACATTAAGGAAGATAAATTCTTGTCCTTTGGATTCCCCATCAAAGAATCCAAGGAGCAAACAAAAATGAAGAACATTTGACACTCAACCTTGCCCAACTTTCACGATCTCTCAAAGGAAGATCTAGACACTTTTCCTTTTGAAATCAATGTTCATCGAAGAATTTATGACTATGTTCTAATGCAAAAAAGTTAAAATTATTCATTTCCACTCTCAAGGGAGTAGTGTTACAATGGGTCATGGGTTTGGAGGAAGGAAGCATCAAAACATGGGAACAAATGTTTTTTTTTTGAAGACATACCAATATTATTACAAGGATAAGAAACAAAGAGAAGAAGTCTTTTGAACCCAATATGATGATCAGAGCTTGGAATACCATGTCAAGATATTCTGTTATAAATTTGCAGTGATGAAGGAAAAATAACCTAACTCTGGAAACACTTCAAGTCTTGCTACTACATGGAATTAAAAGAAGACTGCAAAAACTCCTAAAATTTATGGGTGGAGGAGACATTTCACAATAAAACTTAGAAGATGTTGTGGAACTTTGTCAACGATACTCCAAAGGAACATCCAAGACTGGTAAGGGACCCAGAGACGTTGGCTAGAATAGATAGAAATGTTGGTGGAGGTGTTGCCAGAGAAGAAATTGGTGACCTGTTAAAGAAAGTCAAAACCAACATCCTAAGCACATTGATTTCTCAACTAAATATTTTGCAAGCGAAGAAGAAGAAAAAAGACACAAAACTGTCACTAGCAATATTCTACTTGAAATGTAGAAGAAAACATCCACTAAAATAGTTCCTATTGGATCAAATTGACATTTGAGCCATATAAAACAAGGAACATCCTACAAGAAGTTGTCCATATTGTTGGTAGAATGGTCTTGCCATTGATGTCAACTATGGGTCCAGTTGTGTTAGAATTGATGTTAATAGGATTAACTGGCTTGTGCATGAAAATCAAACGTGTTCTTCAGGTGTGTATAGGTCCTAGAGTTACCTTGCAAATGTTGAAGAAGGTTGGAAGAAGTTGTTGCAGTTATGGGTTAGAGAATGTGTAATTTTCCATATGTTAGAGCAGTTCCACAGTCCCCCTATTGTCATGGGGAGACACTCAATTAGTGTTGTGATTTGCACCTTCTATGCCTATGTCATATGTTCCAGGGTGGCAGTTTAATTCCAATGACATTATCCTATAGATGAGAAAACAATACATCGACAAAAACTAGGGAAATTTCCCAAGGTAAGTTATTGATCATATCATTTGAGTTTGTGTCTAACATTCCAATTGGATTTTGTCAAAGGAATAATTTATAACACATTGATTAAATGGTTGAGATAGGGGCTTGATCGAGTCACAATTGATTGTTGAGCATCATGGAGTGAATTAAATGTGTGTGGTTATGGTCAATCTGGTCTAACATGAGCACTGGAAATTGATTATTATATACTTATCACTGTTGATCATTGTAAAGGTTACACACTCAAAGAAATTGATGTGAAAGCATGTTCCATGCACTTGGACAAAGAGAGAATGCAAATGTTGTAAAGCCATGACAGAGTTTGTCCATTGAAAGTGAAAATTATGGAGGTTGATCTATGACAAAGAGATGAATATATGTGCATACCTGTAGCTAATTGTAGGGGGTGTATTCTGACAGTTACTATGTGCATGGAATAGAGTGCTTAGTGTAGAAGATAGATGGTAGAGCACATGAATTGTGTGCATAGACTTTGATGAAGTGTGTGGGATAGAGCTAGATCATTGGTTTGGACAGAGAGAGAGAGAGAGTGTGATGTTTGAGTGAAAATTGCACAACAATGTATGTAGATATATGATGAGAGTGTTAATAGGTAAAAGAAAAAGGTTCCTATAGCTAATATGTTTGATATGAGATCAAAAGGAATGATATGGAGGTTAGGAAGGCCTAGAGATGTCATTTTGTATCATCGGCTCATAAAATTACTAGTGGAAGGGTATGGGAGGACGTTTCTTTGAGAACCTGTTATAATTCCACTACTTTATCCATAAACTGATGTGGATATTCCACTGGACAATCTGTCACAATATATATGATAATATTATATTAGGAATATGAAAATTCTACACTATTATAGTTTATTTAGACTTCAAGATATGTAGATTTAATTATAATTAGTGCATGCATGTGAATGGAAATTATGAAGGAAAACAAAGAATGAAAAAATAAGCTCACAAACACACATAAGACACAAGATATGCTCTAGTAAACCCTTTCTAGGAAAAACCCAGTTGGAAGGTGAGGCTGCTTCCCTCTCTTTCTCTCTTTGGAAATATGGCTGCAGGTACAAAGAAGTAAGGCTTGTGGCCCATGGGCTCCTACAATGCATAATTCCTCTATGTGTGCTCTACCTCCTATCTCTCTTAGCTATCTTTACTTAACTATGGAACAAAATTCTCTCGAAAGAATGGAATGCCTCTTTCTCCAAGTGGCCCGGTTATAACACAACCCGATAGCCTACTAGTGGTTAAGTTTGACTACATCAACTCTTAACTACAGTTACAATATATAATCTTATAGAGTCTTTTTCAATCACAAACACATGACTAGCCTGGTCTTTTTACATTACAAACACGTGACAACTGGAATTTTATTTCAACATCCATCAGATTGAGGAAGGACAAAAAATCTCATTTACACAGCTGAAATTGGAGGGCCATGCAACTTAGATATGGATGAGAAGATCGTATATACATCTATCCTTTTATTTTCCCCCCTTTCTACTTCCATAGCATACCCACTCACATCTGTCTCCACTTTAAAGGGTTTCTGCAAGTTTGGAAATGCCAGCACTTGTATTTGGTTGATATTCTTTTTTAGCTCCTCAAAAGCCTTCTACTAACCTTTTCCCCACTGGAAACTCTTGCCACTTGTTGTTATCGCATGGAGTGGTGCTAATACAGTGCATAGTTCCTCTTTATGTTCTCTACCTCCTATCTCTCTTGGCTATCTTTGCTAAACTATGGAACAAAATTCTCTTGAAAGAACGGAATGCCTCTTGCTCCTAGTGTCTCGGTTATAACACAACTTGATAGCCTACTAGTGGTTAAGTTTGACTACATCAAATCTTACCCGGAGTTACAATAAATACACTTCTAGATTCCTTTTACATCACAAACATGTGATATGATGTAGCTTACTCTGGGCCTACATGTACTATAACAACTGGTGATCTGTGTGGATTACTGTCTCCTTTCCCATCAGATAATGCTTCCACTTCTTCACAGTTTGCACCATAACATATAGCTCTTTGTGGTAGGTAGGTTAGTTAAGAAATTCCCCATGAAATACTTCAGAATGGTAGCATACCTACCTTCCTCCCTGCATCAAGACAACTTCCATAGCATACACACTCGCATCTGTCTCAAATTCAAAAGGTCGTTGCAATTTTGGTAATGCAAAAACTGGTGCTTGGATGATATTCTTCTTTAGCTCCTCGAAATCCTTTTGTTTATCTTTTCCCCACTGGAAAATATTGCCACTTGTTGTTATGGCATGGAGTAGTGCTGCTATAGTGCACAGTTCCTCTCTGTGTGCTCTACATCTCTCTTGGTTATGTTTTCTCAGTTATGGAACAAATTACTCTTGAAAGAATGGAATGCCTCTAAGGAGAGGGAGAAGAAGAAAAAAGGGGGAAAGATAAAAATATGGACGTACAAATGATGTTTGTGCTTCCCTTATTATAGTTGATCACCAAATGAAACTACTATAAAATCTCCATCCACTTGTAATGCCTGGTCTGCTGTAGCTTACTCAAGTCCTCTAAGTACTGTAACAGTTGGTAATCTATGTGGCTAACTATCTCCTTTCCCATAAAATAATGCTTCCACTTCTTCGTAGCTTGCACCATGGAATATAGCTCTTTGTCGTAGGTAGGGTAGTTAAGAACTGCCCCATGAAATACTTTAAAATGGTAGCATACAAGCCTTCCTCCCTACATCAAGACAACTTCCATAGCATACCCACTCGCTTCTGTCTCCAATTCAAAGGGTAGCTGCAAGTTTAGTAATGCCAAAACTAGTGCTTGGTTCATCTTCTTCTTTAGCTCCTTGAGAGAATTTTGATGTCCTTTTCTTCGCTGGAAGCTCTTGCAACTTGCTGTTTTGGCATGGAGTGGTGCTGCTACAGTGCATAGTTCCTCTTTGTGTGCTATACCTCCTATCTCTCTTGACTATATTTTCTCAGCTATGGAACAAATTTCTCTCGAAAGAATGTAATTCCTCTAAGAAGGGGAAGAAGAAGATAAAAGGGGGAAAAGATAAAAAGATGGATGCATAGACAATCTTCTCATCGAAGCAGAAGGGGAAACATGATCTAGGTGGATATTGGTGGCCACCCGCCTATTCCACCTAGACCCTCAAGTCAATTTTATATCTTTCCTTGTTTATTTCAACATTCACTATTTTTAGCAATTTTTAAGATCTTGAACTTCCAGAGGAGTTTTGACCCCTAAACAACCTTTTTTGATGTCCGCTACAAGCCCATAGCCATAGGCAAGGGCCTTTGGTGAAACTTGTAGTACTCAGAGAGACCTTTCCAACAAGGTATCGTATGCACCAAACGGAGATAATATGACCAAGTTACGACCCCGGGAAGTTGGCTACCCAACTAACCCCAACGGGGCTCACAAACTCTTGGTGTTTCATCTCCTAGGGTTAGGGTTTTGGTTGTTTAGGGTTTTATCATGTTTTTCAATAATAAATAGGCACCTGAGCCTCATTGTAACACAATTCAAAGGCATGTAGCCGCCACATCTCTTCTCAAAGATAAGCTACCATCGCCCGAGCGATCTTATTTCCATTCTATTTGCAAGCATAGTTCAATATTTTTCTATTGATGAAATGAAGTGTTTTTCTGCTGCATCTCTGTATTTATGATTATATCTGTAATTTGTTGTGTTCATGTTTAAGTTCCTTAAAGGAGTTGTGGCCTGTTGAGCTATGGAGAGATCTGTTGTAGATGTGTTAGACATAAGGGAGATTTTCATCCCATGTGTGTGGATGCTTCGAGTTGTAAATGCGCATAATGTGTACGATCAGCCTATTGAAAACCTCTGTTTGGCCATCAATTTTGGGATGGAAAGCCATGGACTTAGTAAGTTTTTTATCCAGCATCGACCAAAGACTGGACCAAAATGCACTCAAGAATTTGCTGTCCCGATTTGAGAAAATGGATTGTGAGATCCCAAAGTGTACCCATACTTGCTCAAACAAGAGCTTGGCGGTGGCCTCTGCTGTGATACTCTTCTTGCAGGCCGCCATGATGGCCATCTTAGAGAATCTGTTGACGACTACGAAAATGTAATCGTTTTCGTTCTTAGTAGAAGGAATGCTTGACATGTAATCCATGGAGATAGATTCCTAAGGTTGACTAAGAGTAGGTACAAGAGTATACAGGCCTTGCTTCTTGACGGTTGGTTTGGAAATGGCACAGGAGGTGTAGGATCTAATTTACTTGCCAATATCCTGACAAAGTTTCGGCCAATAAAAATAGTAATACCACCCCTATTTTCTCTACTGCAAAATGTCCAGCAACCCGACTGTAGTGTGCCTCCCAAATCATCTTGGTACACTTGCTTGAAGGAACAAAAATGTGTCCTAGGTGGCATAACAGTGCATCCTAAAGGTGGAAATTTGGAACTTGCTACCCTTCCAGGAGTGTCTGGTATGTGCTGCCAAATTCTGGATCACTCTTGTAAAGATGCGGCCACCACGAAGTCTCGTGTCCATAGGAGTTGAACATAGTGATCAACGCGATGACCAGTGGTCGACTGAGGCAATCAACAACATTATGGGTGCTACATTTCTTATATGTAATGCTCAAATGGAACTGTTATAGGTAGGTGGATCATTTCTGATGGCGATCGTTCTGCAACTTCCCTTGTGTCTGTATGAACTGCAAGGGTTGGTGGTCTGTGGATGACTGTTTTCTTCCCCAGAATGTAATTCTTCCATTGATGGCAGGCCTGCACAATGGAATACATTTCTTTGTCATAAGTGGGATGCTTTCTTACTGTGTCTGAAAGTGTCTCACTGTGGTAAGCCACTGGATGCCCATGCTCAGTAAGAACTGCACCAATAGCATAGTCGGAGGCATCTATCTCAATCTCAAATGGTCGTTGCAGGTCTAGTAATGTGAGCACTGGTGTAGATCAAAGGCGATGCTTCAACTCAGAAAATGTCTGCTGTTGGGTTTCAGACAAAAAAACTTTTCTTTCACTCTGCCCTTGGTGACTTGACTTAGAGGCCAAGTGATATGAGGGAACCCCAACACGAACCTGCGGTATAAATTGGCAAGACCCAAAAACGTGTGGATCTCTATTAGAGTGGTCAAGGCTGGCCAATACCGAATGACTTATATCTTGGTTGGGTGCACATGTACACCCTATTCATCAATGATATACCCCAGATATTGAACCTAGGGCAGGAAAAAAGTGTATTTCTCCAAGTTAGGACACAACTTGTGATGTCGTAGGGTTTGAAGGACCTATCGAATATGGTGGAGGTGGTCTTCCCAAATCTGGCTGAAGATCAAGATATGATCTAAATACACCACCACGAATGCATTGGTGAAGGGTCGCAAGATTTTTTCCATCAGTCTCATGAAGGTTGCATGGCATTCGTTAATCTGAACGACATGACCAACCATTCGAAAAGGCCATCCTTATATTTGAAGGAAGTCTTCCACACATCAGAGGGTTTGATAGGCACCCGGTGATAACCTGACTTCAAGTCAATCTTGCTGAAATATTTGGCCCCCTTGAGCTGGTCCAGAAGGTCATCAATTCGTGAGATTGGGTACCTATTCCAGAAAATTATCTTGTTTAGTGCCTGATATTCAATTCAGAGTCTCCAGGTCCCATCCTTCTTTTGTACCAATACAACTGGGCTCCCACAGGGTGTGAGATTGGCCTGATGTTCCCTTTCTGCAATAGTTCCTAAATTTTCTACTTGATCTCATCATTCTCCATAACAGATCGTTGATAAATCAATTCATTCTACAGCATTGCGCCCGAGGCCAGATCGATGGAGTGCTTGATTTCCCTGTAGGTGAGGCCAAAATATCCCTATACTCCTCCACGACCTTGTCCATCTACTGTTTTTGTGTAGAGAAGCCCTGCCTGGAAGTCATGGCCACAACCTTCTTCTTGCCCTGAGGGTGAATCATAAGGAAAACAAATTTCTTGGTCTCGGAAATGATCTTACTATATTGCTTTACAGTGATCAAAGAGATGGCGGTAGGCAGGGCTACCTCCAGTATCCTGTAAAATTTATTAGCCAAATTAATAATCACAGAGCAAGGTCTTAACTCATATACAACATTTCGCTTCCACAAGTATGGTTATCCTAACAATACATCACAAAATTCAAGAGGAGAAACATCACACAACACCTCATCCATGAAGGGCTTGATGTTGTAGGGAAGGCGACATTTCTGGCGGACGTGGAGATCTCGTCCTTAGTGAAGGCACCTGATGATGTACAGCTATGGATGTAGTATAGTCTTTAGGCCCAGCCGTTTCACCACCTCTACTGGAATGAGGTTCTTTTGGCTCCCGCTGTCGACAATGAACTGTAGAGGAGAACCCTTCACCCACATCTGTGAGTGGAAGAGGCGTTTCTCCTCCTTTGGATCTTCAAGCTCAATATTCTAGACCTTGGTGGTGGCCATGTTGGCATTGGGATCCGCATAAATGATCTGCTTCCCTTTTCATTCCCCTTATCAGGTTCTGATTTAGAGTCGAGACATGCGTTTTATTTTGAGGCCTTCAGCTCGGCCACAAGTCACCGCTTGGCTTGACACTCTCTTGTGTTGTGAGTGGAGCTCTTATGGAACTCACCATTTTCCTGTGTCCTTCTTTGTCTTCATGGTGTTTTTCTTTGCTTGCAGCTTCATCGGACTGTCTTAGGTAGCCTCGCCTTGGCTCTGTCCTTTTCCCTGTGGTTTGGGGGCGCCTTTTCCTTGCTTTAGATTTGCAGATCCAAAGTCCCACTTCTTCTATTTAAATGTATTCTTAATATTGACAGCTTATCTGTACGTTGTGCCAAGCGAGGAAATGTACAGGAAATCCATCTCATCCTGGATGTACTTGTGTAGACATTCACGATACTTGAGTACCAAATGTCGCTCAGTATCCTTGATACCCAGCTTCATGCGAAGGGTATGGAAATTATTTGTGAACTCCAACACATCTTGGTCCCTTCCCTACTGTAGCATGGTCCACTTTATGTATCTATCTTCATAGCTCCCAACAGGGTAATATTTTCCCTTGATGGCGTCTCAGAAAGAATCCCAAGTGGGTGTGGTTGAAAACAACGAGGGTTTACTCTCGTCTTTTTGTTCACAGTAGGTTTCCCACTAATCCTTGACATGTGGGGCGGCTTCGAGAAGTGAAAAAATAATCTTTTCCCGATTGGAAAAGTCATGAACTGAAAAATATCATTCTAACATACTTAACCATTTATCTATGACGTCTGCATCTAGCTGGCCCTCAAATATGGGAATATCGAAGTTAACTTGTACCTTAAAAGGAGTGGTTGTTGGATGAAGATGCATCGCCTGTGGGTAGCCATCGAAGGATCTGGGCAAATTTATCCATCATTGCGTTCCTTTGTCGCTTGAGGGCTTCCTTGAGCAACATTTTGAAAGGATCTCTTGCCCCCTCATCTTCCTTTTCTTCCACCATGGGGCGTTGTCAGGGATTTTGAGGCTGATCTTGCAACAGTTCAACCAGATCAAGCTCTAACTCCTTATACCCTGACTGCATTGGGGACATGCACATAAAAACAGAGAAAGAGGATATTTCTCTGATACCACTGATCTGAAATTAAACAAGAACGCACCAAATTACATGTATAATAATAAATACAGAGATGCAGCAGAAAAAAACTTCATTTCATTAATAGAAAAATATTGAACTATGCTTACAAACAAAATGGAAATAAGATCGCTCGGGCGATGGTATCTTATCTCTAAGAAGAGATGTGGTGGCTACATGCCTCTGAGCTGTGTTACAATGAGGCTCAAGGGCCTATTTGTTATTGAAAAGCATGAGAAAACCCTAAAAAAACCAAAACCCTAACCCAGGAGATGTAACACCAAGCGTTTGTGGTCCCCCTTGGGGTTAGTTGGGCAACCAACTTCTCGGGTTCGTAACTTGGTCATATTATCTCCATTTGGCGCATACGATACCTTCTTGGAAATGTCTTTCTGAGTACTAACATATTTTTTGTAGGCCCTTGCCTAGGCCTACAGGCCTACAACGGGCCTCAAAAAACTCCATTTAGGGGGTTAAAACTGCTCTAGAAGTTCAGGATCCAAAAAACTGCTAAAAATAGTAATGTTGAAATAAATAAGGAAACATATGAAACTAACTGGAGGGTCTAGATGGAATAGGTGGGTGTCCACCAATATACACTTGGATAAAAATAAGATGCTTCTAAGGAGGGAAAGAAGAACCAAAAAGGGGGAAAAGATAAAAAGACTAATGTACAAACGATCTTCTCATCCATGGCCGAGCTGCATGGCCCTCCAATTCCAACCATGCAAATGAGATGTTTTTACCTTATTAAATCTAATGGACGTTGAAATAAAATTCAAGTGGTTGCAACCATTGGTTCATCTTCTGAGAGCATCGATCTCGTTGTTGTATAACTTGATATCATCTTTTGCTTCCATTTTATATAGGGACTGTGATTGGTTGACAACACTCAAACTGGGTTGATATTTTCTGGGTTCTTTCTTTGGCTAGTTCTCCATTTCTTCCCAATCTCTTGATTCCAATTCTGATTTGTCCTCGGCATGTGAATCCTCATATTATTTGAATATCCCTAGCTTTTTTCTTAGGGTCGCCATAAGGAAGTTTACATTATGGTTTATATCTGTGACTTGTTGTTCCAGCCGCGAAATCCTCATCTCTGCCGAATCAAGAGTTTCATTTACAGATTCATTGGCCATGATTAAGGTTTTAAGCTTTTCAACCTTGCTGGCCTAGATCCCATGCAAATATCCATAAAACACCCAAAGAAGCCTACTCTGATATTTTTATGAAGTATTTCATGGTGCAATTCTTAACTACCCTACCTATGACAAGGAGCTCTATGCCATGTTGTAAGATGAAAAAAGTGGAAGCATTATATGATGGGAAAGGAGACAACAATCGACACAGATCACTAGTAATTACAATACTTGTAGGCCCTAAGTAAGCTACAACAAACCATACATTACAAGTGGATGGGGTTTTTACAACAATTTCATTTAGTGATCAAGTATAAGGAGGGAAACACAAACAAGTTGGCTGACATGCTTTTAAGGCCATCCACATCAAATATCACAACTTTGGGGACTCTGATGCACATGGATCCATTCACCCATGATTCGTACAAAGAGGCATATTCAGAGGACAAGGACTTCAAGGAGGTGTATCAACGGTTGTAGAGTTAGAGTCATGTGTATGAATGCCACAACACTGTTGATTACCAACTCCAGGATGGGTTACTATATAAGATAGATAAGCTATGTGTTCCTAAATGTGAGGGACTAGAACTGATTACAGAGGATCACACCTCCAAGATTGCAGGGAACTTTGGTGTAGGGAGGATTGTGTCTAACTTACAGAGGTATGTGTATTGGCCCAAGATGCAAGATAAGTAGCTAGGTTCATATGAAGATGCATTCTTTGTTGTACCAACAAGCCTAGCAATTGGAAACAAGGTCTATATTATCCCTTACTTGTACCTACTTTTCCTTGGGAAATCATTTCGATGGACTTTGGGGGAGGTTTACCAACAACCAAGAAGCGACATGACTACCTGTTCATGGTAGTTGACATGTTCAACAAGATATGTATTCTGATTCCCTGTAAAAAAACCATCAGTGGGCAAGAAACAAAAAAGTTGTTCTTTGGATAGGTATGGGTGAACTTTTGGGTACTGAGGAGCATCATTTAAAACAAGGATACAATATTTCTTAGTGCTTTATGGACTACATTGTGGGAGAAGATGGACACAGAGTTGAATAGATCTACAACATTCCATCCACAAAAAAATGGGTAGACAAAAGTAGTCAACAAGACTTTGGTGCAACTTCAGAGGGGATACAACCAGAAGCATTTGAAGACCTAGGATGAAAATATGGTATATGTACAAAATTATTACAATAGAGCAGTCCACACTTATATAGGAAAGTCCCCATTTGAAACTTGTTTTGGATATTTTCCACCTTCACCTTTGGATATTGCATATGGGCAACGAGGAGGAGTTAGGGAAGATATTAGAAGAGATTCTTTGAGGGATGAATAATTTATAGCGAAGACCATGAAGATCCACCTGCAAGTACAAGAGTCATTGTAGAAGTTGCAGGAGAAGTATAAGGCTAGGCATGATCAACACAAAATAGAGAAGTCATTCAAGGTGGCATACATAGTATGGCTATAGTTGTACAATGAGAGGCTATAGGGGCATGGTAAGAAAATCAAGGCTCTGAGGTATGGCCCCTTTTAGATACTAGAAAAAGTGGGTGATGATTCATATTGACTTAATATACCAACATATATGCACATTTACTCAGTTGTGAATGTAGATAATTTGAAACTCTATGAGCCTTCCATGCTAGATTAGGAAGAGGAATAGGTCCTACCTTCTGTGGAGGATTTGGCACCTGATTCTCAGGAAAAGTTGAAAGAAGATACAATTTTGAAAAAGAGGTCCAAAAATACAAGACAGTGGCAGCATGACCTTTGGTAGATTGGATTTAAGGGACAACTTCTAGGCAAATCTAAATGGTACACCAGAGAGAAGGTGGAAGAAACATTTCCTCACCTCATTTAGTAAAATATTATGGGGACCGAAAGCCTCCCAAAATGGAGAGGTGTGATCCATATTTGATAATTATATTGTTTTTAATCCATATTGATGCATTCAGAATGGAAAAAGTGGAGGAATCAACTCACGGGGCCATTTTTACCGGCGGGACCTAGTTTGGCAAAATGAGGTCTCAAACCCTGTGGGAGCGTTTTGAGGCATCAAATGAATTTTTTTTGGGGTGTAAAAATTTTCTACTTTGGTGCAGCACCTCATCATGCTATTCGACACATAAAGACATTCCCAACGATGCAAGAATCATGTCCAATAGAGTTTGTATGCGAAAGTTATGCCACTCATAAGTTGACTTTTCTGTTTTCACCACCATGGTTCAAGAGGATGCCACGTTAGCCCCTATTATTCATGGAAAAGGGGATAGTCAAATGTTTGTAATGTAAAAATACTCTAGAATATTATATATTATGAGTATGGTTAGGAGTTGATGTAGTCAAACTTAACCACTAGTAGGCTACCAGGTTGTGTTATATCTGGGTAATTAGGAGGAAGAGACATTCCATTCTTTCAGGAGAATTTTTTTCCATAGTTGAGAAAATATAGTCAAGAGAGATAGGAATTAGAGCACATAGAGAAGAACTATGCACTGTAGCAACCCACATGCCACATGCCTTACTTCTTTGTACCTACAACCATAATTCCATATAGAGAAAGAGAGCGAAGCGACCTCCCCTTCCAACTGGGTTTTCTCTCAAAAGGGTTTCCCAGAGCATATATCGTATTTTATGTGTGTGAGCTTATTTTTTCATTCTCTATTTGTCCGCATAATTTCTATTTGTATGCATGCACTAGTTACAATTAAATCTACAAATCTTGAATCAAAATAAACTGTAATAGTGTAGAATGTTAATATTCCAAATATAACATTATCATATCTATTGTGGCGAACTATCCAATGGAATATCCATGAAAATTTACGAATCATTCGGAGTTTATGGTTTTCAAGCCCAATTTGGTGGACGAGGCTTGTGTACAGGTGCAATACCTGGAAAACATAAGCCTAAAAAGAGCGCAATCAAGTGGATCGAAGTAGAAGGAGAAACATGGTGCTTCTAAGTAGGGGAAGAAGAAACAAAGAGGGGAAAAAGATAAAAATATGGACATATAGACGATCTTATCATCCATTTTCACTAATGTACATATGATCTTCTCATCCACGTCTGAGTTGCTTTCAAATTAGTTGCTCGAGTCCTTGGCCATGAGATTCTTCTTCTTATTATCTTTCTTCTTATTCTTCGAGTTTAGCTCTAGATGCAAATTCCAACATTTTTTTCTTTGTATGTCCATCAATGTTGTAGTCATTGTAGTGGTTTCTAGGATCTTTGCACTAGTGTGTTGTGGCTGCCATCCTTTTATCTTTCTGCCATTTTTCTTCTTCTCCCCCTCCTTAGAAGCATCCTATTGCTCCTTCTGCTTCGATACACTTGATTGCACTCTCTTTAGGCCTATGTTTTCTAGGTATTGCACCTATACATAAGCCTTGTCCACAAATTTGGGCTTGAACAACATCACTTGCTCATGCATATGGTGGTGCAGACCCCCCAAATACTTGAGGAGTACATCTGGAATTTTGAGAGATATCCAACATTATAGCCATCTTTTTGAATTCCATGGTGTACTCCTACATGCTTTGGCTTGGTTTTTTCTTGAAGTAATGCCACCATATCCAATGGAAATCTTTCCACATAGTCACTGGAGGTTATTCCTCTAAACTTAGGGTTTCCGTATGGCTCTCCTACCAAGTTAGTGCATGGACCTCCAATTTCAGCCGTGCAAATGAGATTTTTTGTCCTTCATCAATATGATGGATGCTAAAATAAACTTCCATTTGCTACAACCAGTGGTTTAGCTTCAGAGCATCAATATTGCCATGGTACAACTTGATATCAACTTTTGCTTCCATTTTAAACAGGGTCTGTGATTTGTTCATGACACTTGAACTGGGTTGATCTTTTCCAGGTTCTTTCTTCAGATGGTTCTCCATTTCCTTATGATCTCTTGATCCCCATTCTGATTTTTCCTCTACATTTGAATCCCCATCTTCTCCAAATATCCCCATCTTATTTCTTAGGATCATCATGAGGAGGTTTACATTGTGGTTTATATCTACGAATTGTTGTTCTAGTTGCGAAAACCTCACCTATACTAGATCACAAGGGTTGTTTACAGATTCATTGGTCATGATTATGGTTTTATGATTTTTGACCCCACCAACCTAGATCCCTGCAAATATCCACAAAATACCAAAAGAAACCTACTATGATAGATCCATCCAAGATGGAGGTAGTTTACAAATCATTTGGTGGAATGAAGTAGAAGCAACAAGACACTTCTAAGGAGGGAGGAAGAAGCAAAAGGGGGGAAAGATAAAAAGATGATAGCTACAAGACACCAGTGTAAATATCCTAGCAACCAATGCAACATTGATGGTCATACACAGGAAAAATGTTGGAAGTTGCATCTAGATCCAAACTTGAAGAACAAGAAGAAATATAATAAGAGAAAGAATCTCATGGCCATGGATTCGAGCAACCAAGTTCAAAGAAGCTTAGACGTGGATGAGAATATCATTTGTACGTCAGTGTAGAAGGATGTGAATCTGAGTAGCCTTGATCAACAAGAATAGAAACAAATTAAATAACCAAATGCTTCCATATAAAGATACATGTCAAGAAGACAAATATTGATGCTTTGTGACTCAGGATTGCAGGAGAATCTCATTTCAGCAGAGCTGGTCAAGAAGTTGGGGTTGGAAGTTTGTGATCATCCAAACCCATATCCACTGGGATGGGTAAATAAGGATGTAGAGCTGAAGGTAAAAAAATAGTATAGAATTAGATTTATTATCAGTGCTACTTTTATTGATGAAGTAGATCTAGTTGTGGTTCCCCTTTATGTATGTGGAGTCGTGTTTGGGAGTCCATACATGTACATGCATGATTCAATATTCATGAAGAGAGCCAACCAGGTTCGGTTAGTTAAGGATGGAAAATCGTTCATCATCAAAGTGCACAAAGGAAATTTGAAAATTTCACTGGTAAGTGCTAACTAAGACAAGAAATTGATCCATTCCAATAAGAAGTATGTTTTACTTTTTTTTAAGAGAAAGTCAATCTGTAGAGGAGTCAATAAGAGGTTAGACATCCCTGGAGGGGTGTACTAAGAAATAGAAACAACAATTGGAGGAGTAGTTACAGACATACAAGGATGTGCTCTGGTCGCCTTAAGGGTTACCGCCTAAAATTGACGTGGAGCACGAGATCCAACTATTTCCATACTCCCCATTTCCAAATATTAGGTTGTAAATGCACTCTGTTATAGAAGCAAATGAGGTGAACAAATAGTTGCAACAGATGCTAGAACAAGGTGTCATTAGACCGAGTACATCACCATGTGGATCACCCATCATCATTGTGCCAAAGAAGGATGCGACTTGGCTGCTGTGTATATATTATAGGGCGTTGAACAAAATCACGTTCAAGAACATATACCCCCTGCGAAAGATAGATGATCTACTGGATTAGTTACAACAAGAAAAATACTTCACCAAGCTGGACTTGAAGTCTATATATCACCAGGTTCAAGTCAAATAAGAAGATACTTAGAAGACCACATTCAAAACTAGGCAAGGTTTGTATGAGTGGTTAGTCACACCATTTGTCCTATGTAATGCGCTAGCTACACTTATGAGATTAATGAATGATGTACTGCGCCTTTTATAGATTCAATTGTTATTGTCTATTTGGATGATATACTCATGGTATATAGTTCTACCTAGGAGGATCATATTTCACATTTGACGCAAGTGTTGGAAACATTGAAGAAGCACCAACTACTAGCAAATCTCAAGAAGTACGAGTTTGTGCAGCAAAATTTGGTGTATTTGGGGTATGTGATCGGTGGAAGAGAAATAAAGATAGATCCTTATAAGATGGAGGCCATCATGAAATGGAGAGTGCCTACTAACATTTCATAGGTCATGAGTTTCATTGGGACAACACAATACTTGAGGAAATTCATAACCTCATTTTTAGTGGTAGCAACGCGATCCATGCCATAACAAAAAGTGTCAAGAGTTTTGAGTGGGGAAAAGGTCAGCAGAAGGCTTTCGAGGAGCTAAAGAAGAATATCAACCAAGCACTTGTTTTGGCATTGCCAATATTGCAATGACCCTTTGAATTGGAGAAAAATGCAAGTGTGTATGCTATGGGAGTTGTCTGGTGCAAGGAGGAAGTCTTGTATGCTACCATTCTAAAGTATTTCATGGGGAATTTCTTAACTACCCTACCTACAACAAGGATCTCTATGCCATTGTGCAAGCTGCGAAGAAATGGAAGCATAATTTGATGGGAAAGGAGACAATAATCCACATAATCACCAATCATTACAGTACTTGTAGGCCCAAAATAAGCTAAAACATATCGGGCATTACACGTGGATGTGGTTTTTACAATAGTTTCATTTGGTGATTAAGTATAAGAAGGGAATAAAAACAAGTTGGCCGACATGCTTTCAATGCCACCCACATAAAATATCATAGCTCTTGGGACTCTTATGCACATGGAGCCATTCACCCATGATGCATACAAAGATTCACATTCAGAGGATGAGAACATCAAGGAGGTGTATCAACAGTTGTAGAGTCAAAGTCATGTGTACGATGGCGACGAGACCATTGAATACCATCTCTAGGATAGGTTATTGTACAAGTTGGATAAGCTATGTGTTCTTAAAGGTGAGAAATTGTAGCTAATAAGAGAGGCTCACATCTCCAAGGTTGTAGGGCACTTTGATGTGGGGAAGAACTTGCAGAGGTATGTGTATTGGGCCAAGATGCAAGAGACAGTAGCTAGGTTCACAAGAGTATGCATGATTTTTCATACCAGTAAGCCTAGCAATAGGAAACATGATCTATATCATCCCTTACCTATACCTACTCATCCTTGGGAAATCATTTCCATGGACTTTGTGGGAGGTTTACCAAAAACTAGGAAGGGACATGACTACCTGTTCGTGGTAGTTGACAGGTTCATCAAAATGTGTGTTTTGATGCTATGTAAATAGACCATTAGTGGGAAAGAAGCAACAAAATTGTTCTTTGGACAGGTCTGGGTGCACTTTGGGATACCAAGGAGCATCATTTCAGACATGGATACAATATTTCTCAATCCATTATGGGATATATTGTGGGAGAAGATGGACACAAAGTTGAAGATATCTACAACATTCCATCAACAAACAGGCTTCTACAGTCCCATTGGCTTGTGGGTGGTACGGTGTACTTTTTTGATGATACACCTGGAATTATTCTGTGAGCGTGTTAGCCTCCTGTTGCGACAGGTGATCATTTTTCATGATTGACATTTTACATGCCAAATATGTCATACTTTGCATATTGCAATGTTCCATATTTCCAGAAGAGACCAAAGAAGAAGCCATGAAGTGTGCTAGTCCAAATGCCACTGCTGAGTTCCAAATTTTGGTGACTTAACCATTTTTAAAAGAATGTTCTATAAAAGGGAAGGCCAAACAGCTTAATCTTGGCCTCCCTAGGTTTCAATTTCCTGTTTTAGAAGATAGAAAATGATATTTGTCCAAACAGCTTAATCTTGGCAGATCTGTAGATAGGTAGAGAATCAAAGGAGCCCAACTGCTTAATCAGGGCCCTTGGCAGAAATAAGTATAGACTTAGATAGGAGAATAGAAAAAAGAAAAAATTGTAAAGCTGGGTCTGCAAGTCTAAGTGCACCCACCAAAAGAAGAAAAAATGTTAGGAAAGTAGGCTGTGTAGGCAGTTTTCGAGGTTGCAGAATGATGATCCATGATCAATTTTGTGTTTCTAAGTGTTATATCTTTTCAGATCACAGTCAGGATGCAGTTTTTCATCTGAAGGAACTCAAACTGGACATAAATAACTCCCCTCTCTTCTTATTCCCCAAATCACTCACTAATTTTCCCAAAGAGGTCAAGATCTGCTTGAGCCTCTTAGTCTCATCATGTTCCATAAACATTGACCTTGGTGAAGATTTGCCTCACTCAAGGATTTCCATTCTTCTTTTACAAAGTTCTATTTCCACAACATAGCCTAAGGCTGCTTACCTTAGCATTTTCTCATAATTTTCATATTAACCACTAACTCTATTATGTAAATCCCTATCTATTCTTCCCTTCCCCTACTAAGTATATGTTAATAACTCCCCTATGTACATACCCCACCTCATAGCACTATAGCTATGTATTTTTCAGTTCTGGTTGTTATAGACATTTTTGTGCCTTACAACATTGAGCATGAAATGTCCATAATCTAAGGGATCCAAATTCCCTAAACATGTTGTTCCTACCCCTAGAGGAACAAGGCTAACAAACCACAGCGATTCACAGAAGTTCTCCACCAAAAACTGCTCAAAACAAGTCAATTCAGGATCATTTCAGTGGCTACACTAGCTGTTTGCGCTGAATGTCAAAGCCAACACTGGCTACCTGCATTGAATGTCAACTGGAACACTGGCTACCTGCGCTGAACGAGAGTGGACAAGTGGCAGGCTCATTTCTCAAGGTGTCAAAACCCAGGAAGCTTCCAAAATGACACTTGCCTCAGGGAATTCGACTGGTGATGAGTAAGAGGTTCCAAATCTCCAAGTGGAAGCAAGAACCTCCAAGTGGACTCAAGAACTGACAGAGGGAGAGGACACTAGTCAGATCTCAAGCTGACTCATCCTCTCTCCAAACATCTATATATGGATCTCTTCTCCATGAGATCTAGAGGCTGGAATTTTGTTATTGCAAAGAATTGCTGTTGGTTTGAGATTGGAATCATTGGGTGCTTAATGCTTTGAAGGGGGTGAAGATAGGAATTCCATTTGTTGGGAAGGAGATGCTGGATTGGAGCCTTCTGGGTTGTATCTCTTCCTGAACCTTGTTATTCATCAATAAAGCTATCTTGGTTTCTCCTATATGCTGATGTATTTTTGATGTATGAATGCATTAGTATGTTTAGTTTATTTCTAATCCTAAACTAGTTATGAATGTGAATATCTGTCTTTGTGTAGTGTTCTTCTCTTGTCGCAAGTAGCTGTTCTCTTGTGATCTTGCAGGAAGTTGAAGCTGGATAAGCAAGAAGGCAAGTAGCTGTGAACTCCCAAAGAGAAGAGAGACCGGATCGAGGGACAAACGGAAGACACCGGTAAGTCCATTTATCTCTCTTCTTTCACATTTCATAAAGGAAGAAACCAGAATAGCTGTCTCTGTTTGTTGCTAAGGCACTGTCACACCTTAGGTGGATAGGATCGTCCTGCATAGGCATTTTTCCCAACAAAAAATTGGCGACTCCACTGGGGATATTTGTTTAGTCATTTTATTTGTGTTTCTATCATTGTTTGTTTCATAGACTTGACAGCAACAATCGAACTGCATCTTCTATTCCCGGATGCAAAGTAGACAGTTGCTACTTTGATCCAATCACTGGACTTGTCTATGATCTGTACAATGGACTCACAAATGATTTGATGATCCTTTGTGATAGATCTTAGTACTCCCTCAAAGCATCTCTTTGATTATACCTTGCTTGTTGCTTTTATTTGGCCTAAAACAGTGAATTAAATAGCAATCTGTGACCCAGAACCCAGTGAGAAACTCTCGTTTCTCCTTCAGCGCGACAGCTGTGAAGAGGTTCTGCATTTCAACGCAGGTCCCGTGAAGGCTACCTGCGCTGAATGTCAAAACCCCTGTGTTGAGGTTGCGCTGAACCAGTTTGGCCTTGTGCAGCTGGGGTTCTCTGCTCTGTTTTGCCTTGTTTTGATCTCTGATTTTTGCAGCCTGTAACCAGCATAGGTACCAGTCTGATAACTCCTTTTCTCTGCTTAGATTCCGCCTCCTCTTGTACAAAAAGACTGTGAGTATTTTTATGTGTTTGTGGCATCATTTGCAGTTTTCCTTTACATGAGTGAAATAATCATCCTGTAGCCCTTGATTCAGATCTGTTGATTGTGATCTTAGGAGAGAGTTCATTGGCTGTTTACAGTTGATTATACATTTGCTTTTGCTTATTGGTTTGAGTTTGTCTCTTTTAAGTGTCGAAACAAGTATTCATTTCGAAAATCGTTAAGTGTTGTAATCTCTTCTACCCTCTCTGATTTCGGAAAAGTAAACTTGTTTGTATTTGTCATTTAAAAGCAAATTCAAAGTTGTACAAAAAGCTTTCTTTGTAGGCATCAATACTAAGAAAGCGGAAAACAAACACCTGCATTGTGCATTAGCATTTTGATAGTTTGCATGTTTGATTTAGCAAAAGTGCATTAGAGTGTGTTGATTGCTCTTTGAGAAAAGATGGTGTCTTTCTTTTCCCTTTGTAGCTAGGATTTTCAAAGTTGAAAAGATATAAAGCTTGCTTATCATCTTTAGACTGCATTTAGGAATTGTATCATACATCTCATGGTGAACCTTGAAATGCAAACTTCTAAAAAGATCAACCTAAAATAAATTGAATGAACTTAACAACGCTTTGCAACATAACGCACAACATAGAGGTCTAGGCTAGAGACGTGTTCCGGCGTCGTAAAGCCTGGTGACTGTCGATCTCGTGGATGGTGGGTGATTCCTCCTGAGGGACGATAGCGCCAGTACGGATTGTGCTCCCACGTACCGTCGCGTATATATTGGGAGACCCCTATAGGCATAAAACCTTTATCCTTAGGAAGCCGTGTCGGCCGCCCTACTGATCGCAATGCACTGAACATAGCATTCAGGAAGATTGACCGCCCGTACCTTAAAAAGTATTCTGCGGTTTTGCGAAAAGTTTGGCACACCCTCTACCTAGAACTCCAGAGCAGTTCCTTTTGGCCTTTTTCAGACTCTATAACGGAAAAAGTCCATCCGAGCATTTGTCACTTCGGGCTCGTTAAAACATCGAAGAAGACTAGAGTCATCTTTAGCTTTTTCTCGACTCTTTAAAATTGAAAAAGCAAGTTGTTTCCAAGCGTCGTTAAAATTGATTTTAAACGGAATAATCATCACCATTCCCTCGTTGATCTTCGAAGTTAGTCTCTTTTCATCGTAAGTTCTTGTAGAATCGCTAGAAAATCTTTTGGATAGACTAAATATGTCTGAACAACCGTCGACATCCAGGACTGTGTCATCCGACGCAGCAGCGACAGAACCTCCTACTGCTACTCCAACGATGTTCGCTGGTATACCATCTGTCCCGGCAAATTGTCAACAACAAGCTGGAGTCCAACCAGAGACTGTTTCGATGACATGGTTAGTTCCTATTTCTTCATCTGGATTATCAGCTGGTATTTCTTATGTTGAAACTCAACAAATTGATCCAATGTGTCTTCAAAGGCCAATCTACCCTTTAAGTACTAGATTGCCACCATATGGAGGGCAGTATGCCTTTTCATTGTTCCCTCCCGAAGAACAACCATATGGGAGTTTACAACAAAGTTCAGGTCAAACTGGAATTACATCCAGCGGTTGGGTAGCAATACTGCCTCAGCAACCAAGGGTTGTATATTCAATGCAACCAGTCCACCCTGTGTCGAATATTACCACTATACCTGCTATGGTGACTGCGTCACAAGTACAAGCGCTACCTGTTGTATGTCAACCCCAACAGCCTCTGGTTGTGATACAACAGCCTCTTGTCTCAACGACTCAATCACAACCTCAGGTTAGTGCCTCCTTATCTGGAGCGACTAAGGATCAAACAAGTACTGTGACTCCTCATCTTGGTCAATCATCCAGTATTGGTCAACAACAAATGGTTCAACAACCAGAGCTGGTTCAAACTCAACAACCCCCATTCCAGCAATCATATCAAGGACCTGAGCAACAAGTCTTTGTAAGTAATGGGCAATTTCATTTCCAAAGCAGTTATCAACAACCATATTATAATGGTTATGCCCATCAACCTTGTCAAAGTTTCCAGCATCAAATACATTATGCTGGTATGCAAAGACCCACTGCTCAGGCGATTCCATCTTATCCTGGGTATGCTTCGCCTAACCTGAATCAACAGTTGCCCTTTGTAGCAACTCTAGAATTACCAGATCTAAACCGGCTGACGAATGATCCAATTGCTTATACCCCTTGGTGGCCAGCGATTCCGCATAAACTTCCATCAGATATTCCTAAATTTAATGGAAATCCAGGTGAAGATCCGTCGAATCATGTGATGACATTTCATCTGTGGTGTTCATCAAACACCCTAAACGATGATTCGATTAGGCTTCACCTTTTTCAGAGGACGTTAACTGGTCTAGCGGCAAAATGGTATATTGAATTGCCTAGAGCTTCGTTCGGCAATTTCAGTACCTTAGCCACAACTTTCTTAACCCATTTTCAATTGCCGATAAGGTATGAAACGGGAACGGAAATCTTAACCAACTTCAAATAGACAACGACCACTCACATATCTGATCATATACATGAGTGGCGACGTCGTCGTAGGATGGTAAAAACGTACGTTCCCGATCAGCTATTAGCTGAATGGTTTATCAAGTCGTTACTTCCTGCTATAACGGAAGATGTGGCAAAGGGGGGAGTCGTAACAGAAGAGCAAGTTATCGCTCGTGCGCAATATCTGGACTTGGTCTATACTCAGTCTGGCACGCTCTACGAAAAAATACCTGATGCCCCTAGACCAGAATTCTCAATTCCTCCTCCTCCTAAATCGAACAATGACTCTCACGCCGACGATGGCGTGATTGGCAAAACAGACACGAAATCGACAAAGGATACATCTAAAAAGGCCTGTAAGATTTCTACTCAAAATGCAAATGAGGAACTTCTTGCCTCGGAAGTAAATGACGTGTCGATCGACAAGGGCAAACAACTGAAGCAACCAGGGGGCAAGAAGAAAAAGAAAGGGAGAAAAAGGAAAACCCATGAGGGGTGTCATATATGCGATGAGGATCATTGGACGAGAGATTGTCCACATATAGCTGAAGTTAAGAAACTCTTTAAGAGTTCAAAAACCCCAGCAGTATTGATTGATCCGTTTCCAAGCCCGGGAACCAAACTAGTTGCTAATCAAAATGCTTCCCGATCCCAAGTGCTTATGTTGTCTATCTCAAAGCAGAAAAATTATGCTTTGACAAGGAATAAAGATTACGGGAATCCACAGGTGTCGAATAACAAAGCTAATGAACGACCTAGTAGTTCGACAACAACTTTGACCAAAGTTGTGCCACCCATCATTCCTGAACAAATGATAAAGTCGCCAAAGGGAGTAGTACACAAGTCGACATTTAATCCTCGTGCAAAAATAGCACAGAATTGTAATATAATAGAGGACCTGGCCCAATCGCCGTCCGCTATGTCGACGCTTGAGGTACCGCAAAATTGCCTCTCCCAAGAGCAAGCTTTATTTTCAGCAATAGGTGGGATTGACCCAATGGATTCCAATCTTGTGGCCTTTAATCATAAAGGATATGACCCTCAGTTACCAGCTCAACTAGCTTTCCTTATTCAAGTGAAAGCCCTCAACAAAACTGTTCGTCGAACAATTATTGATGAGGGGGCATCTACATGCATTATGTCGATGAGTTGCTGGAAAACTTTAGGATCTCCAACCTTGTCGCAATCTTCGACGACATTAAAAGCATTTGATGGACGGACATATACACCATATGGTATTCTAAATAACTTGAAAGTTGAACTAGGAGGGAAAACAATAGAAATAGATGTTAAAGTCATAGATGGGAATCTTGATTACAACATCCTACTAGGAAGACCATGGATATATGCCATGGCAGCTGTTGTGTCGACCTATTTCAGAAAGATTGCATTTCCCTTTCAAGGAGGGATTACAATCGTCTATCAGCAAAACTTCCTCCCCAATGGTTCTCTTGTTACGGGAAGCATTCCAATGATCCATGGAAATAATCATTCGCTCCAAAATATTAGAGTAGGTCTCCTAAAAGACCCTGCCTTAATGGGTACTTTTTCCCTACCGCCTCCGAGTAATCTGGCGGAAGTGGCCGCAGTGGAATATGAAACCTTCTATATCTAATGGATTTGGACTCCGAGGATGGTTCTTATCTCGTGTCAACCTCGTTAAAAAATGAAACAAGGAGTCTTGAGGATGGTTCTTTTACCGTGTCAACCTCATTAAAAAATGAAACAATCCCCTTTCCAAATCTCAAAGGTAAACCTTCATTCCAACCACCGAGTTGAATGCAATGAAGCTTGGGGGGCATGCACCTCGATTTGCGTTGTATGCTAGGGGCATGCAAACTTATCACGAGCAGTGTTACTGCAGGGTTCAAGCTCGTTAAAAAATAAACCTGCACCGAGCAGTTTTAGCGCATAGTTCATGCTCGTTAAAAAATAAACATAAGATCGAGCAAATGTTTCCACCCGCGTTTAAGCTCGTTAAAAAATGAACTATCCCGGTAAATAACGACTGTGAATGTAATATCATCAGCCATTAAAACCTTGGTCGTGTTTGCACCGTCACCTCCACTTTTCCATTGGCCGATCGTTCACCTCCATATGATTGTTTACCCATTTTGAGGAACAGCTGCGAAGAGTGATTTCACCTAGCCATCCTTGTGACACTGCCGTGATTGGAAAATTCCAACCTGTACCTGGAATCAGCTGCTAACCCTGTTTATCACTCGTTCCTCAAAAGACGAGTCTTCTTGAAGCTCTTTTCAACTGACTCGTAAAATATGAAAAGATTGTCGAGTTTTGGCCTTCCAGCTCGTTAAAGCGACCGGAAGAGCTATCCCTCCTCTAGATTTTAATCTTTTTGGACTTGAGGGATTATTGCACAAAAAGATCGAGCGCTTGTTTTGTTCGGCTCGTTAAAACTATCGAAAACTCATCCCTTCTGTATTGTTTTATACCTTTTAGGACTTAAGGGATTAGATGACGAAAAAGGAAATTTGGAGTTGACTTTATGTACCTTTTCAGACTCTCTAAAAATGAAAAGGACCGAGTTATCCTTGTCGTCAGACTCGTTAAAATCATTAAATAGCGGCAAACTTGTCTTTAGACGAGAACGAGTTTCACTATCGCTAGGCTCGTTAAAACATAGCGATGGGCTTGCCCGAAGGGCAGGTTATAGAACAAGCATATGTTATCCTCCTCAAGCTTGATAAAAATAAAGAGGTACTGGTCAGCAATGACTGGGGAAGAATTGGGAGAAACTAAAGAAAACTTTGATGGTAGCAAGTCGCTCTTGAACATGACACTTTTCCTCCGTACCACAATCGGGTTGGGTTGTTTCATTCACCAGTCACATCCATGGTTTCGCCATACCATCCATATTTGGGGTAATGCTACCAATCCATCGCATCAGTGTCACCACATGTTCAAGAGAATTCGTTCAGAAAAATTCAACCGTGTCCCATCCACTGCCATACATTATCCTTCATCCTTTCATGACCGCCACCCTGAATCATATGTCACAGATCGTTTTCACCTCCATTAAAATCATTAACTCCGTTCCGTGTCACTGATGTGGGATTCATCAAGGCCCTCCTTTGACGGATCGCTTCTTGTCGACATCAGCTCATTATCCAAGAAGTTGATCTAGGAACACCCCCTTCAGTACTTTGAAGCTTGCATGCCACAATGGCAAGTTTCTCACTTCCGGCGACAGGTATACATCAATGACCTTCGACCGAAAGATTTTGCGTGGTGTTCGACGCCAAGTCCTTTATTCACACCACGTGAATTGTACTGCAGTACCTTGAGGGTCATTATCATTATCGGTGATTCCTCTCGCGCTTGTTAACGGTTTACATCATCGACCGGTAATCAAGCGATGTCTTTCCATGTTCGACTTCAGAACATTTCTCACATGGATCGACTTGTACTTAGAGTGAAGATCGAACGAGTTTGAAGACCCCGGATCTAGTTTCATCCATCCGGGCTGCGATATATATTCAGGAAAGATAAAGACATTGACATGTACATCATTGCAGCAGATAATCATCCTACTGAAAGGATGATAATTTCATCAAAATTATCAGTCTATCATCAAACGATTGTCTGTTCTATGTACAGAAAAATGAATTTATGAAGCTGAGCATGGGAATGCCCACCTCAGCTAGATCATGAAAGCAGTATGAAAAATAATTTATTGTATTGTATCTTATTACAGGTTTCCTCTCAGCATTGGATGAACTTCGGATCCCCCTGATAAAGCATTTCACCTGATAAACAGCCTCATACTTTAGGGGGCAACTGTTATAGACATTTTTGTGCCTTACAGCATTGAGCATGAAATGTACATAATCTAAGGGATCCAAAGTCCCTAAACATGTTGTTCCTACCCCTAGAGGAACAAGGCTAACAAACCACAGCGATTCACAGAAGTTCTCCACCAAAAACTGCTCAAAACAAGTCAATTCAGGATCATTTCAGTGGCTACACTAGCTATTTGCGCTGAATGTCAAAGCCAACACTGGCTACCTGCATTGAATGTCAACTGGAACACTGGCTACCTGCGCTGAACGAGAGTGGACAAGTGGCAGGCTCATTTCTCAAGGTGTCAAAACCCAGGAAGCTTCCAAAATGACACTTGCCTCAGGGAATTCGACTGGTGATGAGTAAGAGGTTCCAAATCTCCAAGTGGAAGCAAGAACCTCCAAGTGGACTCAAGAACTGACAGAGGGAGAGGACACTAGTCAGATCTAAAGCTGACTCATCCTCTCTCCAAACATCTATATATGGATCTCTTCTCCATGAGATCTAGAGGCTGGAATTTTGTTATTGCAAAGAATTGCTGTTGGTTTGAGATTGGAATCATTGGGTGCTTAATGCTTTGAAGGGGGTGAAGATAGGAATTGCATTTGCTGGGAAGGAGATGCTGGATTGGAGCCTTCTGGGTTGTATCTCTTCCTGAACCTTGTTATTCATCAATAAAGCTATCTTGGTTTCTCCTATATGCTGATGTATTTTTGATGTATGAATGCATTAGTATGTTTAGTTTATTTCTAATCCTAAACTAGTTATGAATGTGAATATCTGTCTTTGAGTAGTGTTCTTCTCTTATCGCAAGTAGCTGTTCTCTTGTGATCTTGCAGGAAGTTGAAGCTGGATAAGCAAGAAGGCAAGTAGCTGTGAACTCCCAAAGAGAAGAGAGACCGAATCGAGGGACAAACGGAAGACACCGGTAAGTCCATTTATCTCTCTTCTTTCACTTTTCATAAAGGAAGAAACCATAATAGCTGTCTCTGTTTGTTGCTAAGGCACTGTCACACCTTAGGTGGATAGGATCGTCCTGCATAGGCATTTTTCCCCACAACACTGGTACACAGGAGTCCACCAGGGACTATTGTGAACCCATCCGTGTCATGAAACTGGGATTGGTCTAAACCTCTGGTTAGACCAAGAACCTTTACCCACCTCGTTGTCCTCAAAATCCTATAACTTTATCCCTTCGCATTAATTTGCACAAAGATAATGTTTAAAGTGTTACTAAACATTAAATTTTGTTCTCCCCCGCTTGTATAAACCCACAAAACCAAAGTATAAACCCTCCCCGTGGCGTTTATAAAGATCCGAATATTCGCGTGCCCGTCCATTATTCCCCCGCCGATTCACCTGTTCCGTCCACTGTCGGATCGGGCCCTCCCCATCCGACGGCTCTCGGCGATTTCGGAGGCGCCCCGCTGCTCGGCCGTTAGCTTCCGATGGCGAGGTGGTTTCTCCGCCGTACTAAAGACACATGTCCACTTTCTATTGCATCGGAAGGGCTCTAACGAATACCGCCCTCGTACAGAAAGCGGTCTGATGAAACCGCTTTCTGCCTTCTGTATACGCGCCCCATGTCACTTATCCAGTTCTACGTGTCTGCCTCGTCACTGTGCCACGTTATCTGCACAACATCAGTCTCCTGCCGAGTCACCACTGCCACGTCATCCGCCGTACATGCTGACATCAACCTGCTGACGTCATCCTGCCACGTCATCCGCCGTACCATGTTCCAACCTGCTAATGTCATCATCAATTTTGAGGCGAAAGGTGAAAGTCGTGCTTAGGAAGCCCGGATTCAAATTCCGAGGTAGTTTTTCATGCGCTATTAGCGCCTAGTGCTAATCGAGCATGGCTACGGGAAAAGGGCCGAAGTGGAAATACCCTCATTGCGCAGCCCCTAGCAAGCCCAAAAGGTGCCTAATGACCCGTTTTTCTTCGCGAGGCATGCAGAAAGGATCAAAATACAGTTCTAAAGGAAACAGAGGGCCGAACAGCGGCCATTAAGTTTTGATTTGACCCACAGCGAAAGAGAGATCCGGCCTGATTCATTCGTCAAATAGTATAAGAGGAAGGATGAAGCGGCAAATAGTATCAGTTAAAATTTTTAATGAAATTCTTCAGTTCCCAAAGTAGGTCAACATTGAATGGCCTCCAACAAAGTCAAATCAGGAGGTGGAAGCCCATCCCAGCTCTCAAATCACAGTTAAATCACTTAAAGCCACCGAAATACAATGAAGCAGAAGTCCATGCACAGTTATTGCAGAAGCATTGCACCAAGCCACCAAGGACAACGCATTAATTCAGTTTTGATACGACTGCCCCCAACGCAACCCATAGATATTTTTTTTTGCATTTATTTCTGATAGGTTTAGGTTAAAGTAATCTTTTACTTTCAGACCTGTTTAGGTCACAACTGTAATAAACAAATTTGGAGAAATTTTCCTATATATACCACCCTCTGTATTGTTTCAAGGGTTGGTCGATTGATAACTTTTCATGAGAGACTTGCACTGTATGTCTGAGACTTTTTCTTTAATCAAATATTGCTGAAGAGATTAGAGGAATGACTGTCTGATGTGTTGTTAATGGTCTCTGGTGACTAAATGATGGAATTCTTGTGCGGCAACATGAATCAATAAGTGCTTCTTACCTCTGTTTTCATTTTTCACCATCTAAATAGCAAAAAGAATGATTAGCTTAGAACTTGTTTAACTGCACTCTAGGCTCAATTTCTGCTTTTTCTTTATGTTTTCATATAAAATGAATTGGACATGAATATGAATTCCCCGTGGCTCATATTTACCCTAATTCACATGTGTTTGACAGTTATCTAGGGATTCTTTACTGCCCTTAGATAGAGCTCATCCACCCTTCTGTGTTAAACTGACTGAGAGATTCTTAATTGCCTCTCATTCCTTAGCATTCTTTCCATCCTTTAGACTTTGAAAATTGTTCCGTGTGTAGCTACCTTGCTCCTTATTCCTCCTGTGACCAAGAAAACGCACCAGCAGTCTTACTCCTTGACTCCATGCCCAATGGTTTGAAACTTTCACACTATACCTGCCTCTTTACCTGAAAACATCAATCTTCCCACCAAAACACAAACGAAACCCCAGAACTCAATAGCTAGCCTAAAATCATCATCAACAGAGCTAAATCAGAAAGAGAGAGCCCTCTCTGATTGCAGGTGGGCTAGAACCTGCAGTCCAAAGTTGGTTTGTGGTTACCTCGGCCGTATCCCTTTACTCCAACCTGAGGGACAACCTGAGTGATAACATAATGGCGACTCCACTGGGGACTCCTCAGTTAAATTCACGTAACAGGTTGGAAGGATCCACTGAGAAATCAATTTTCTAATTGCTGTATATTCCTTAAAACTACAGATGAAGCCTGAATGTCAGCCAGGTAGCCTTTGAAACTGTTTTTGCTTTGCACTGACAGAAGTAGACAAAAGCTGCTTCAGTCAATCTTCATGCTAGTTTTAAGCTATACACAGCCATTCTAAAAGCATTCCCAGAAAAATACCAAAAAACAAATTCGGAAGCTGGCTCCTAAGAAGAATCCACGATACACAAGGTCAAATCCAGACCCAAATCCCCCAGTTGCTTTGGACAATCCGAACTTAATCCCAAAGATTCTTAGGAAGCAAGAAAGACAAGAAGATTTTGCTGAGTTGAGTCCTGAAACAGCTCTCCCAAGTTGTGTTCCAACTCCTGTTAAGGTTTTATTTCGTTCAACCCCTACTTCCCCTTGTTCATCATCCACATCTCAAAGCACTCCATCCACACCTCCATTCACTGCACATACTACAAAAACCACAACTGCAATTCCAATTACTTCTGTTATCCCTGTTATCCCTGTTGTTCCTGTTATCCCCGTTGTACCACTTATCCCTGCCAATATGGCTAATAGATATGCACCCCTGCAACTACCCTCTAATCCTGGGGCTTTACCTCAAGAGTACCAATATAAAATTACCTATTTTAACAGTACCGGTCCTTTCACAGCCCTTCAACATACCAAAAAGATGCAAGACTATTTTGAAAACTACAAAATAGATGATGACAGCGTGAGAATGAGAATTTTTGTTCAAAGTTTAACAGGTGATGTAAGAAATTGGTTCAAATCACTTGCTGCAAATTCCATAACTACTCCGGATGAGCTTTACCAATCCTTTACCAACAGATGGGAGAAAAAGAAAGACCCCTTGCACATACTAGCTGAATATGATACAATTAAAAGAGGTCCTCAAGAGACTATTTTGGAATACTGTGCAAGGTTCAACAATGTCTATAATGCAATACCACAGAACTTAAGACCCCCACCCGACCTTGCCTTGTATAAATTCCCTGACGGATTCGACCCGGATATGGCATACCAGTTAAAAGAAAGAGCTCCTCAGACCCTTGCAGACATGCAAAATGTTGTTGTTAGCATAGAGGCCAACCTAATTACCAAAAGAAACAGAGCTAGAGTGGAAAGAAGAACCACCTTTAAGGAAGAACCCTCAGCCTTTTATCAAAAGCTTGATGCTATTATCAGTGGCCTACAAAGGCTGGGAGAAAGAGTAGAAAGTGTTGAGAGGAGATCATCATGGGAAGGAAAACAGTCCAATACCATAAGGAACCCAAATTTTAGGAAAACACAGAACACAAATGTTGGTAGGTCAAGCCCAGACCATGACATAAGACCCCCTTTTCAAGATAACTATGTTGAAGGATCTATATCCAACGAGCAAACAGAAGACACTCACATGAATCTGATGGATCTAAAGGGTGAGAATCAGACTTTCCTAAGCCAAGAAGACCAAGATGAGCATAACCTAAGTCAATTTCAGACTAATTCTGGTGAGTCTTTTGATTTTAAACAAGGCTATGATAATGCTGTGTATGAAGTACACAAATAATACAAGCTGAGAACTAGGACCATTGACATTTCTGAACCTAGCAAAACAAAGGATGGCAAACAGCCCAACAAGATTAAGAGCAAGGCTGTCATAACAGAACCAGCTGATACAACTGTCCCAAACCCGCATCAAGTGACTATAGAAGACATTACAGAAGCGCAGCCTTCTGTAGATCAGTTTTGGCCACCTTCTTCCTCTGAGCAAAACTCGAACAACATTCCAAAAAGCCCTCCTGAAGTTAAAAAACCACAAGCAATCAATTCGCATAACGCTGATAAACAAGAGCGAATAGCAGATAATCCAAATGAAACAAAAAAAACTGTCATTATGAACACCAAGACTCTACTGGAAAAGCCATTTAATTTAGAGGCAGAAATAACTAAGTTAAAGATATCCATCCCCCTCTCAGAACTTGCCAAGCACGATGTATATAGGCAACAAATTCAAAGATCACTTCAAATACCAGAGAATAAGGATGATGTAAATATTCTGGATGATACCCTTGAACTGTTGTTTGGCCCAGAAGTTAATGGAAAAACAACATATGGACCTATTCCGCCCTTTTATGTAAGTTTGCATATACATGACAAAGTTTTGCACAACGCTATGTTTGATTCAGGAGCATCACACAATCTGATGCCCAAAGCAGTTATGGAAAAGCTGAACCTTGATATTACAAGACCCTACAAAGATTTGTACTCATTTGACTCAAGTCAAGTCAAGTGTTTAGGCCTCATTAAAGACTTGTGTGTCTCCTTAGTCCAATATCCCAATAAGACCATCCTCATGGATGTGGTGGTGGCTGACATCCCACCAAAATATGGTATGCTCCTGTCCAGATCATGGGGAGCAAAGCTCCAAGGATCCCTTCAGCTAGACCTCTCCTATGCTACTATTTCAGTCTTTGGGCAACCAAAGAGATTGTACAGAGAAACACTCATGAAATATGTGGTAAGTAGTGAGAGTAAGCCTGAAAATTTTCCCATTCACTCAATCCATTCTGATATGGATTCCTTTATTTTGTTTAATGACAATACAAATTCTCCAACTGATGATGAGCCTTTGGCTCTAGAACAACAAACACAAATCAACAAAGAATCGGTTGCACATACCCATGAGACTGTCACAACAATTAATGCAACCAGCATCCTAGAACAACCTCCCCAAACAGAAATTTCAAATCTGCCCGCTGCAAGAATGACTGAAACTCCCAGTACTAAACACAAGAAAGAAATCACATGGTATTTAAAGTTTGATGGCTCGGTCAACAAGTTAGGAGCAAGGGAAAGTGTATGGATTCGCAATACGCATAATAATCATGCGGAAGGTCATGCCTACAGACTGAATTTCAAATGCACAAATAACATGGCAGAATATGAGGCTCTGCTTTTAGGCCTTAAACTGCTCAAAGCTCTAGGAACTGCAAAAGTGTCTATTTTAGGGGACTCTGACTTAATCATACAACAGATGAAAGGTAATTTTGTAACCAATGACAATAGAATGAGGGCCTATAGGACTGCTGCCACTAATATACTTAATGCGTTCACAGAATTCAAGCTGGCCAAAATTTCAAGAGAGCATAACATTCATGCACACAGCCTAGCCACCTTTGCTAGTACATGTAAGCTTCCTTTTGAGCCAAACCATCACTTTACTGCTGAAATAAAACATAGGCCTGCTGTCCCAAATAACGTTAAAGACTGGCAAGTTTTTGAAAATGATGCCCAGATCAACAATTTCCTCACCCTTGAGCAGGAGTTTTCGAATATCAACATTGACATGGATGCTATGAACGATGTCCAACAACAAACAAATGAAAACCAGCAGGCTGTAACAGCTGCAACAGCCAAACAAATCCTAAACCCCACTGCTTTTGACAAAACAAACATAGAACGGCTAAAACAAATGCATTTGGAAGAAATTGCCAAAACAGAGGCAGAGATCATTGACTTAAAGGACAATTTTCTGCCTGCTGGCCTAACCCCATTAGAAGACATGTTTGACGCTAATGATGTTCCCAGAAAGCCAAAATTACAACCATTGAACGCTGCTATAGAAGAACACAACATTGGGACAGCAGAGAATCCCAAAATGATCAAATTGTCCAAAAATTTACCACCCGATCAAAAGCCCAAGTACATTGATTTGTTTAAAGAGTTCCAAGATGTATTTGCTTGGAGTTATGAGGACTTGAAGTCCTATGACACTTCAATAATTCAACACACCATTCCCTTAAAACCAAACCAGAAACCTTTCAAACAGAAACTTAGAAGAATTAACCCTATGCTTCTTCCCATGATTGAGAAGGAAGTAAAGAGGATGTTTGAAGCAGGCATAATAGCACCCATCAGATTTTCTGAATGGGTATCCAATCTGGTTCCCACAAGAAAGAAGACAGGTGAGATTAGATTTTGGGTAGATCTGAGAAATTTAAACCAAGTCTCCCTAAAAGACCACTATCCTTTGCCCAATATGGATCACATCCTACAAAGAGTAGTGGGGTCATCTAGAATCTCTTTGCTAGATGGCTTTTCAGGTTTCAATCAAATACTTGTTCACCCGGATGACCAAGACAAGACAGCCTTTACCACACCGTGGGGAACATTTAAGTATGTTAAGATGCCATTCAGACTTAAAAACGCTGGTGCTACCTTTCAAAGAGCAATGGATATTGCTTTTGCCAAAGAAATACATGACTTCCTAGTTGTCTATCTGGATGATCTCACCCCATTTTCCAAATCTGATGAAGAACACCTCAAGCACTTGAGGCAAATATTCATAACATGTAGGAAATATGGCATTTCCTTAAATCCCAAGAAGTCCATGTTTGGCCTTGAAGAAGGTAAAATACTTGGCCACATCATATCAAAAGATGGGATTAGAATAGATCCTGAAAGAGTCCAAGCCATCCTCCAAATCCCTTATCCCAGAAACATAAAAGAGCTGCAAGCATTCCTTGGAAAAATCAACTTCTTAAGAAGGTTTATCCCAAATCTAGCTGAACTAATACAACTATTAAACAATATGTTAAAAAAGGATGCCAAGGCAAAATGGTCTCTTAAAACCAAACAAGCATTTGAGAGTATCAAAACGGCCTTAACCCAAACCCCTGTCCTCACCAGCCCACAATTTGACAAAGATTTTATCATTTTTTCTTTTGCATCCGATCATACTATAGCTGCTATCCTTTTGCAAAAGGATGAACAGGGAGTTGAAAAGCCGATTGCATTTTTCAGACGAGCCTTAAGAGATGCCCCTTTGAAGTACCCAATCATGGAAAAGCAGGCCTATGCGCTCGTTAAGGCCATCAAGGATTTCAGAGTGTACATTTTATATTCACATGTGATTTCCTATGTCCCAAGTGCTGTTGTAAAAGACATACTAACCCAAGAGGGATTAGAAGGCAAAAGATGCAAGTGGATAGCAAACATCCTTGAGTATGACATAGAAATAAAACCAAACAAGCTGATAAAGGGACAAGGTTTAGCCAAACTGATGTCCGAAACAAACTTTCAAGCCTTAGACATTAACCAACTGGACAATGAACAGGAGCTGGCGACTCCACAGATCAGTGAGACCTTTTTGCAATCTACATGGTATGCTGATATATGTTTTGTACTGTTAAACCTGTTTGCTCCCCCAGGATTTTCTAGAACCAAGAAAAGATTTTTGAAAATGAAAGCTTTAAAGTTTTGTGTCATAGATGGTGCATTATTCTGGAGAAATCATGAAGGTATATTGCTTAATTGTTTAACCATGAGTGAAACTAACAATGTCATGAAAGAATTCCATGCAGGTGACTATGGGGGACATCTATATTGGAAGTCCACTACTGATAAAATCTTAAGAGCTGGTTTCTATTGGCCCTCTCTTTTTGCAGATGTAAAGAAGTTTTCCATGTCATGTCACAAATGCCAAATCTTTGAGGGCAAAAGAAAGTTGTTGCCCCTGCCCCTGAAACCCATCTCAACTGAAAAGCCTTTTCAACAATGGGGTCTTGACTTCATTGGAGAAATTCATCCCTCTTCCTCTGGCCAACACAAATGGATCCTAATAGCCACCGACTATTTCACTAAATGGGTTGAAGCCGTCCCCTGTAGGCAAGCAAATGACACCATCATCATCCAATTTCTTGAGTGCAATATCCTTTCTAGATTTGGCTGCCCTGAGAAAATTATCACTGACAACGCTGCTGCCTTCAAATCCAAAAAGATGGTTAGTTTTTGCCACAAATTTCATATTACCTTGGGCCACTCTACAACCTATTACCCTCAAGGCAATGGCTTGGCCGAATCATCTAACAAAAGCCTCATCAACATCATAAAGAAAGTGCTAGAAGAGAACAAGAAGAACTGGCACAAAAAGCTGGTAAATGCCCTATGGGCAGACAGACTTTCAAGCAAGAAATCCATTGGAATGAGCCCTTATGAGCTGGTATATGGCATGGAGGCCAGATTTCCATCATCCCTGGGCATTCCTACTATCAGACTGTTACAGGAAATTCAGGCTGAACCAAATGACATTCAAAGAAGGATTAATCAAACCATTCATCTTCAGCAAACCAGAGAAAAAGTTTATGATAGAGCTCAAATTTTGCAAGAAAAACTCAAAAAGATGTTTGATAAGAGAGTTAAAGCTGAGGATTTCTACATTGGTGACAAAGTTCTAAGGTGGGACTCACGAAGAGAAGACAAGGGCAAACATGCCAAGTTTGATTTTTTATGGAAGGGACCATTCGTTATTTCTACTGTTCAGGGAAATAACACTTATTTTCTCAAGTCTGTAGAGGATAGTTCTGCTGAAGAAGGCCCTGTCAATGGCCGTATGCTGAAACATTACCATGATCCCTTTTAAGGGATATAGTGCAGCTTTGTATGTATCTTTTGTACAGTCATATTTGTATATATTAACGTTTTGTTTTATTTTCCTGAATGTTAGAGGAGCAACAATAAATCTTGTGAAGATACAGCCAATACAAGTGTTCCAGTTTTAAAAGCTCTATCTATGTACTAATTTCGACAAAACAGCAAGAGTGGCACAATCACAAACAAAAATTCATGGTAAAGGGGAGTTGTTTACAATCTTCAGTCGAAAATATCAAAACAGAGGAGTATTTTAGTTCATATCAACACCCTTGGTCAAAGCAAAAGTAAAGCAAACACATCAGTTTTTGATCCATGTTTTGAGAATGTTTCAAAGGCAATGCTCAAGCAACATTCTACATAATAGCAAGCACGCAAAAGAAAGCAGGAAGTGCTATGCATTTCACAATATTGCAGTTAAGGAGAAGGGTGTTCATATTACAAAGTTTCAATTATCTAAGAACCAGCATAAAGAAGCTCCTTCAATCCGCAGCAACCACAGAAGATCAAGGCAGTCTGACCTGTTGTTCTTGGCTTTTCACAAGGAAAAGCCATCCCCAAGTGGAGCCACTGTTAGCCTCCTGTTGCGTCAGGTGTTCATTTTTCATGATTGACATTTTACATGCCAAATATGTCATACTTTGCATATTGCAATGTTCCATATTTCCAGAAGAGACCAAAGAAGAAGCCATGAAGTGTGCTAGTCCAAATGCCACTATTGAGTTCCAAATTTTGTTGACTTAACTATCTTTAAAAGAATGTTCTATAAAAGGGAAGGCCAAACAGCTTAATCTTGGCCTCCCTAGGTTTCAATTTCATGTTTTAGAAGATAGAAAATGATATCTGTCCAAACAGCTTAATCTTGGTAGATCTGTAGATAGGTAGAGAATCAAAGGAGCCCAACTGCTTAATCAGGGCCCTTGGCAGAAATAAGTATAGACTTAGATAGGAGAACAGAAAAAAGAAAAAATTGTAAAGCTGGGTCTACAAGTCTAAGTGCACCCACCAAAAGAAGAAAAAATGTTAGGAAAGTAGGCTGGGTAGGCAGTTTTCGAGGTTGCAGAATGATGATCCATGATCAATTTTGTGTTTCTAAGTGTTATATCTTTTCAGATCACAGTCAGGATGTAGTTTTTCATCTGAAGGAACTCAAACTGGACATAACTAACTCCCCTCTCTTCTTATTCCCCAAATCACTCACTAATTTTCCCAAAGAGGTCAAGATCTGCTTGAGCCTCTTAGTCTCATCATGTTCCATAAACATTGGCCTTGGTGAAGATTTACCTCACTCAAGGATTTCCATTCTTCTTTTACAAAGTTCTATTTCCCAAAAATAGCCTAAAGTTCCTTACCTTAGCGCTTTCTCATCATTTTCATATTAACCACTAACTCTATTATGTAAATCCCTATCTGTTCTTCCCTTCCCCTACTAAATCTATGTTAATAACTCCCCTATGTACATACCCCACCTCATAGCACTATAGCTATGTATTTTTCAGTTTTGGGACACAAGAGTCTACCTGGGACTATTGTGAACCCATCCGTGTCATGAAAATGGGATTGGTCTAAACCTCTGGTTAGACCAAGAACCTTTACCCACCTCGCTGTCCTCAAAACCCTATAACTTTACCCCTTCACATTCATTTGCACAAAGATAATGTTTAAAGTGTTACTAAACATTAAATTTTGTTCTCCCCCGCTTGTATAAACCCACAAAACCAAAGTATAAACCCTCCCCGCGGCGTTTATAAAGATCCGAATATTCGCGCGCCCGTCCATTATTCCCCCGCCGATTCACCTGTTCCGTCCACCGTCGGATTGGGCCCTCCCCATCCGATGGCTCTCGGTGATTTCGGAGGTGCCCCACTGCTCAGCCATTAGCTTCCGATGGCGAGGCGGTTTCTCCACCATACTAAAGACACTTGTCCACTTTCTATTGCATCGGAAGGGCTCTGACGGATACCGCCCTCGTACAGAAAGCGGTCCGATGAAACCGCTTTCCGCCTTCTGTATACGTGCCCCATGTCACTTATCTAGTTCTACGTGTCTGCCTCGTCACCGCGCCACGTTATCTGCACAACATCGGCCTCTTGCCGAGTCACCACTGCCACGTCATCCACCGTACATGCTGACGTCACCCTGCTGACGTCATCCTGCCACGTCATCCGCTGTACCATGGTCCCACCCGTTGACGTCATGCTGACATCATCATCAATTTTGAGGCGAAAGGCGAAAATCGTGCTTAGGAAGCCCAGATTCAAATTCCGACGCATGACTACGGGAAAATGGCCGAAGTGGAAAGCCCCTCATTGCGCAGCCCCCAGCAAGCCGAAAAGGCGCCGAATGACCCGTTTTTCTTAGCGAGGCATGCAGAAAGGATCAGAAGACAGTTCTAAAGGAAACAGAGGGACGAACAGCGACCATTAAGTTTTGATTTTACCCACAACGAAAGAGATATCCGGCCCGATTCATTCGTCAAAGAGTATCAGAGCAAGGATGAAGCGGCAAAGAGTATCAGTTAAATTTTTTAATGAAATTCTTCAGTTCCCAAAGCAGGTCAACATTGAATGGCCTCCAACAAAGTCAAATCAGGAGGTGGAAGCCCATCCCAGCTCTCAAATCACAGTTAAAGCACTTAAAGCCACCGAACTACAATGAAGCATAAGTCCATGCACAGTTATTGCAGAAGCACTGCACCAAGCCACCGAGGACAACGCATTAATTCAGTTTTGATACGGCTGCCCCCAGCGCAGCCCATAGATATTTTTTTGCATTTATTTCTGATAGGTTTAGGTTAAAGTAATCTTTTACTTTCAGACCTGTTTAGGTCACAACTGTAATAAACAATTTTGGAGAAATTTTCCTATATATACCACCCTCTGTATTGTTTCAAGGGTTGGTCGATTGATAACTTTTCATGAGAGACTCGCACTGTATGTCTGAGACTTTTTCTTTAATCAAAGATTGCTGAAGAGATTGGAGGAATGACTGTCTGATGTGTTGTTAATGGTCTCTGGAGACTAAATGATGGAATTCTTGTGCTGCAACATGAATCAATAAGTGCTTCTTACCTCTGTTTTCATTTTTCACCATCTAAATAGCAAAAAGAAAGATTAGCTTAGAACTTGTTTAACTGCACTCTAGGCTCAATTTCTGCTGTTTCTTTATGTTTTCATCTAAAATGAATTGGACATGAATATGAATTCCCCGTGGCTCATATTTACCCTAATTCACATGTGTTTGACAGTTATCTAGGGATTCTTTACTGCCCTTAGATAGAGCTCATCCGCCCTTCTGTGTTAAACTGACTGAGAGATTCTTAATTGCCTCTCCTTCCTTAGCATTCTTTCCATCCTTTAGACTTTGAAAATTGTTCCGTCTGCAGCTACCTTGCTCCTTATTCCTCCTGTGACCAAGAAAATGCACTAGCAGTCTTACTCCTTGACTCCATGCCCAATGGTTTGAAACTTTCACACTATACCTACCTCTTTACCTGAAAACATCAATCTTCCCACCAAAACACAAACGAAACCCCAGAACTCAATAGCTAGCCTAAAGTCATCATCAACAGAGCTAAATCAAAAAGAGAGAGCCCTCTCTGATTGCAAGTGGGCTAGAACCTGCAGTCCAAAGTTGGTTTGTGGTTACCTCGGCCGTATCCCTTTACTCCAACCTGAGGGACAACCTGAGTGATAACAGAGTGCATTGATGGTTTCGTTCAAGAAATGTGTTCCGCGATCACTCATTAAGATTTTCAGACAACAAAATTGGGTCAACACATTTTCAAACAAAAACTTCACAGTCGTAGCGGTCGTGCAGTCTTTGACCAACTACGCTTCCGCCCATCGTGTCAGGGACTCTATCACGGTGATGATGTAGCACACGCCCGTCCTTCCCTGAGGTTTGATAGGTCCCACAAAGTCAATTTCCCATTTCTCGAATGGTTGTAGTGTCATTTATGGATTCAATGGCATCTTGTCCCTTCGTGATGGTTTTCTGGTCCTTTGACATATATCGCAGGCCTTACAGTATGCTTTTGAATCCTGGTGAAGGGTTGGCCACCATAACCCTGCGCGAAGAATCTTTTGTGTGGTCGTGCGTCCTACATAGTGTCCTCCTGCAGTGCCCCCATGTGCTTCCATGAGGATCTGACTTCATTCAAATTCAAGTACGTATCTTCGCAATATCTCATCATTTCCAATTTTTTATAGGTGCCCTGCGATGACAAAAAAATCCATCGCACGCACCACCAATTCCTTCTTCTGTTGGACAGAGTATTCCTTCGACGCAGTCCCTGTTGTCAAAAAGTGGATTATATCTTTGAAGTTCCCATCCGTGACACGCACTGCAAAGAGCTGTGCATCAGGTAATCCTTCCTCCAAACTAGTAGGTTCCTCACTCGTCTTAATACGTGACAAGTGATCTGGTCCTGCGTTCAGGCATCCAGGTTTGGTCACGACCTCAAAGTCATATTCTTGGAACAATAAGAGCCACCTACATATGCGCCCCCCCAACACAAGCTTATTAACTAAGTATTTCAGTGTGGAATGATCTGTATACATCTTGAAATGTCGTCCTAGCAAATAGTGTTGGTATTTTTGGAGTGCATCGCCATCGCTAACCCCTCGCCCTCGGTCGTGGAATAGTTCTTCTTGGCTTTAGACAATCTACGACTTGTAAATGCGATAGGTTGGTCCAAGCCCTCACCACCCTCTTGTGTGAGCACTACTCCCAACGCAATACACGATGCATCAACATGGACATGAAACTCCACATCCCATTTTGGGAAGACCAGGATTGGAGCGGAGGCCAATTTCCCCTTTAGGACATCCAAGCTCTTCATGCAATCATCATTCCAGTAGAATGTGACATCTTTTTCCAATAGTTTCTCCATCGGTGTGGTGATTTGGGCATAGCTTTTGATGAACTTCCTGTAGTATCCTGTGTGTCCCAAGGTAGCGCACAACTGTTTAACACTTCGCGGTGCTTCCAAATTTAGAATTATTGCAATCTTCATAGGGTCCACCATCAGCCCCTATTTTCAGACCACGTGTCCCAACAGGTTTCCAAAGGGAACAAGGAATGTGCACTTCTTAAGGTTTAGCTGAATCTAGTGTCATCGGAAAGTATCCAACATCAAGCATAAGCTTGCTACATGGTGTTTAACTAATCCGAAGACAGTCCAGTCATCCAGATAGACCTCCAGGAACTTGTGGATGTATTCTTTGAATGCGGCAATGACGATACATGAAAATATGGTTGGCGTGTTCTTTAACCGAAACGACATAATGGTGTATTGAACGCAGCCCCATTCCATTGCGAAGGTCATCTTCCTCCTGTCTTCTGGTGCGATTTTAATCTAGTGGTACCCTGAGAACCCATCTGTGAACGAATATGCTTCTTGTCCACCAATGTTTTCCAATACTTCATCTGTGAATGGTGTTGGGAATGGGTCATGTACACAGGCGTCATTTAGCTTCCTGAGGTCCACGCATATTCTTATTTCACCCTTCTGCTTTTTCTCCTGTACTACCATAGGGCTCACCCAGTCAGATTCTTCCACCGGCTCAATAATTTTGGCTGCAAGCATTTTGTCTAACTCTACGTGGACCTTTTCCTTGTACTTCGGATTCAAGCGGTAAGGCCTCTGAATGACCGGCTTCGCGTTGGGTTTTAGGGTGATCTTCATCATCCCTAAGTCACTAATGATCCATTTTAAATCTGTAATTTTGGTCGGGAATAAGTCTTGGTATTTGCTAAGTAACTCAGCGACCTTATCCACCATGGCATCATCCCAATATTCACTGAGCGTTGCATACTTTGGTTCCGCCTCTGTCCCAATGTTTACCTACTTTAGTTTTAGCAGTGCGGTGATGTCAAGATCCTCATTCAATGGTCCTCGAACCTCGCGACGGCCTTTAGTTTCGGAAATGTTAATATTCTATGGGTCCTCATCATCCTTCTCAATATTTACATTCTAACACTCCAGTATGTAGCTCAACTGTGTCGCCCATTCTGGCTGAAGCACTTCCATTGGCTCCTGGGGTATTTTGAGGATAGCGTCTTTTACTGCTTGTAGCACATCATCAATAGTATCCCACCAACGATCTTCAAACGTGAAGGTTAACATGAATCCTTCGCGCAAGATGTCCCATTCGCTCATGCCATGGTGGAGCTCTATCTCAATATACCAATTCATGGGTTATATCCAAAGTATGACAGAACAAATGCACCCATTCAAGTTGTGTCTCTTCCCGTTAGACATTGGTCCATTTCGTGAGGTGTGTACGTGGATCATCCCGTCAGTCATACTTGTCTTTTAGTCACATCTGTGATTTCCCAAATCGTAGGCACATCATCCTTTTGCATCCACACTAGTCCTCAAAGCTTCTCTAATGTGTACCCCACCATCTTGCAGGCGTAGCATGCAATGCCCATTTCAGAGCATCGAAGCGCTGCTGTTTCGGCACTTCTCTTTCAAATTTGTTCAGGAATTCATCCACCACTTTCAACCTGTCATACATAGGTAGATCCCTTACCTCTGTTGTCACGCAAAGCAGTGATCTTACCATCATGTTGCAATTGAGCGTGGTTACCTCATGTAATTGGTTCTGCGATCGTTCTATTTCCTCATCCAAATCCGATGTGTAGGAGCTTTCGCGCTCCCATAAAATCCTTCCATCCGCTGTTGGATTCACCCAGTTCTACTCTTAAGCCATTATCTTGTAGATACAGTCTAAATCGTCATCACTTTCATCATCGTGCACTGGCTCTGTGTAGCGCGATCCTTCTGCAGGGTTTAAAGGTACCACTACGCACAATTAATTTTTCTCAAAAGTCATTTTACACTTCTTCAGGTTTATCACTCCATTCATATCAGTGGTCCAATCTATTGCCATTAGCGCAGGATAGGGATTGTTTTCATTAACAATCTCTATCACTTCGAAATCTGCGAGCGCGCTCGCACCTTCGATGTCTACCATTATTCCCTGCAATCTTCCCATTGGTAAGATCTTCTGTTGGTTCACCATTCACAATTGAATAGGGGACCATTGTAACGTGGGCCTGCCCATGCGCTCTCATGTCTACTTTGGCAGTACGTTCACGTCCGATCCTAAATCTAGAATCACTTGATCCATTTCATATTCCCCGATTTGCGCAGCTAACCTCATCTCCCTTCTTGTTCGCATTGTGTGCTTCCCAAGCTTCCAGGCTACGCGCAGTTCTCCTGACCCAACACACTTAGTGATGAGTTCCTGCAGTCCCTTCACAGACTTGCTATCGCGCAATAGCTTCATGCATGTCTCCAGAAAGGTAGTAAGCATTGACAGGTCCATCTCTAGTTCTAGTTTGTCTTTAATACCTGAAGTGGAGGCCTCCGTGAAGCTCTTCTTAGCTTCCATGAATGTCTCCTTTGCACGCTCCAAATCGAACTCTGGTTCCTTTGTAGGAGCCTTGCAAACCCAAGCACTTTCTTCGGGTTTCTTTCCCTTGTCATCTCCTATTGTAATACTACTTCGGAGCATGATGTTTACATTCGGGTCCTCTTCGCGTGGCTTAGACCTCATCATTTGCAGATTCTGAGTCAGGGGAGGCTGGAGTATTCCTTTATCGCGCAACCTCGCTATTAGTGTGGGGCAGTCCTCCATCTCATGATCAAACTGGGTACAATATAAACATGATGCCCTCGTCGGATTTGTAGAATAATGCCCTGGCCCTCCTCAATTGTAACAAATCATTGTCTGCAACCCATTCCTAGTCCCATTCCACCTTGACCTCGTCTGTGCCCCTGAAATCCAGTGCGTGCCATCCCTATATTTTGATCGAGGGCTCATGTTTCAGTCTGAACTCTGTAGGCAGGAGTCTGATCCATCATCAGTTCATAACTTCTACAGGTGCGTTCATCATGGCCTACTGACCTACAGAAATTACAGAACAACTGTTGGGACATCTACGTATACTTTTGTAATAGGTGACAGTTATCTGTAGCGTGCTTCCCTCCTATCTGACAAATTGTGCACCATAATGCAGGCATTGCGCTCGACCCTGCTTGTGCCTCTGGTCTGAATGGCATTGGCCCTCCTCCCAATAGGTAGTTCATGAATACTGGACAATTATCCTTGTCATGCCCCTGGCCTTTGCATTTTATGCACCATACCTCCTCACGCACCTCTGGCCGAGTTGTCCTGTCCTGTTTCAAACTCTGTATTTCTAGACATAAATTTTTCAATTGCGCATGGATTTGTTGGACTCCCAAGCCAAGATCTTGTATTGGGGTCTCATGCAGTCTCATTGCAATCTCCAAAGCTTCGTCTTGGGTGGATAATTTTTGCTGCGACAACACCGTCCTTAGATGTAGCGTTAGTGATGCTACAAACTATGCGTGGTGATACCAATCTATCAAGGTCATGTCTTTGATCCAGTTCCTAGGGGGTCTCGCCTGGAAGCATCGTGATCTCCTTAAACCCGATAATTGACTGTGTCTCCGATTTTGGCCTGCTAAATTCCCTGTTCAGCGTAGCTTGGATATCTACGACCCCTGCATTTTGATTGTCATTGGAATGCTTAATGTACCATGTCAGTGTGCAATCCTGCAACACGCTTACCAGTGTTTCCTTCTTTATATTGTCATCCATGACTCCTTGTGCTTCCAATACAGATTTACCACGAACCAAAATTGGTATGGATCTTCGTTCCCTACTCCTTTAAACACCAACAATTTTATCGCACTTGCCATATTGAACTGTGGTGATGGTAGAGGTGGTGTGGGCAGAGATGGGGGTGAAGATGGTGAGACTGGTGGTGGTGTAGGTGGAGGTGGTATGCGCGGAATTCGTTGCCTTATTAGACTGATCGCACTTCTTGGTGAAATTTTTGTGAGCTCTTCCTCGCTTTCTCGCCGAGGCGAAATCAAGGGGCTATTATTTATCTCTATTCTACCTTCATTTCTATAGATCTTCCCACTCTGTGTAGCCCCAAACATCAATTTATTCACATAGCTCGCTTTTCACACAATAGCATTTTAATCCAAGTGTTCAAAGATTTAATGTACTTACCTCGCGGTCCTGCGAGGAAGCGTCATTTTGCCTCATTGTAGCTGACTGAAATATCTACCACGAACTCGGTGATAAACCCTCATATAATTCGATTGAGCCAATGGTCCATAGCACGCGCAATATTATCTTCTGATGCTTCTATTCTACGCACCAACTCTCGAGTCCACACAATATGTTTGTCGAGCCTACACCTTCCTTGACTGTCTACTAGCTTCGCAATCCACTTGTACAACTCAGAGGGGAAGGATGTAAAGAAAATTTTATGGATTTCCATATATAAGTAGCGCTCTAACCACTATCGTTTGATACTCGTGGATTCATGTTTTCCTGTGACGCAAACTCATGAATCTTTCTGTCCAACCACCCTTCAATTTCTTTCTTTGTCGGATTCCAGTGACACGACATCAGACATCCCTTATGCAGATCCCGATCCCGGAAACGGAACCATTTGTTGGCTTGTTGGGGCCTAACCTAGGTTCAGAGGTGATTTAGCTAAACAAATTTCGGTACTACTGGCCCTTTCGGCAGCAGTCTGCGGAGCGCGGAGTGACGTCTCACCTGAAGTAGTATGGGAGGGTGCTAGAACCAGGTTTCCACACCCTGGAGATCTCTAATGAGTTCAAGTGGTCTGCGGTTCAACCCTACACCCACGTCCCTATGCACATTTACCCGTTCCTCGCAGCCTGAGATGTTGTCATCACGTAGCCCTACCTGGGGCCCGAACATTGTCATTACCCAAGTCCTTATTAATATTCCACCGTTAATTGATTAACTTAGCTTACTTGCATGTATAAAGTATACTTAGCAATATAAATCATTCATACAGGTGCGCACAATAAATAAACAGGATATTTGCAATTGATATCAAACATGTAATAACTCAAGAACAGGTACACAAAATTTGGATAAACCTCTTTTATTATTCTCTTCTCTGGTTACAGACTCGACTCCGCCCTATGCACTCAGCTGCAGACAACTATGCCTTTGTGCACTCAGTTGCAGAGCCTTCTCCTACTCTACGACCCAAAGACACACTTAGATACTTACTACTTAATCCCTTGGACTTGTTCCAATTCCATAATTCATTCTAACTAACTCCGTTTTACACTTAGAGCCTCGCTCTATTTATACAATTCCATGGTCCGCGAACCATGGGTAGGCTGACATTACATTACAAACTAGGGCAGACAACCGTATGACTCTAACATACTTCTGCGCCCGCAATTCATGGGCCTTTAAAATTTTATTTGGTTAAAACATGGGCTTTGAGCCCCAAAACATGCTTTGGGGGGGATTCCATGCCTGACAGTTCCAAGCAAATCCAAAGGAGTCACATGTTCATGCTATAAAAAGAATATTCAAATATCTTCAAGGAACTCAAGACTTTGGTCTATGGTATCCTAAAGATATAGATCTTACTCTTCATGCATATACAGATGTTGATTGGGCAGGAAATGTTGATGATCGAAAAAGCAACAGTGGAGGTGCATTCTATATGGTGTCACAGTTAGTATTTTGGTTCAGCAAGAAACAAAGTTTAATTGCCTTATCTACAGCTGACGCGGAATATGTGGTTGCTGCATCTTACTGCACACAACTGCTTCGGATGATGCAGACATTGCAAGACATTCAAATCATATGTTCTCCACCAATCTCCATTTTTTGTGATAATACAAGTGCCATCATCATTTCAAAAAATCCTATTACGCACTCCAATACCAAGCACATACCCATTAAGTACCATTTTTATGAGAAAAAGTGATTCAATAAAAGGTTAAATTAGAGTATGTTCCCTCCAAAGAACAGGTTGCTAATATATTTACCAAACTACTTCCCAGAGAAACATTTGAATATCTTAGACAAAAGCTGAGAGTAGTTTCTACATCATCCTGCTATTAAATCCAATTTTTAGAGGAAGGTTCCTATACGCGGGTTTCATGAAGGATAGTTGCGTATATACACGAGTTTCTATGGCTGAAGGAGCGTATATTTTTTTCTGATAGAAAAACAGTGGGTCAGACTCTAACATGGGTGCTCAATCTAATATGGATGATTATTGTCTATTGATATGCTTTGTTCATTGATTTTTATCTGATTGATGAAGATGTCTCGATGAATGGTTTGTTGATAATGCACAGGTAGCACAGGTTCAGGGGGAGCATTATCCTTCACAAACATTCTACATTTTTGGCATTATGGTTGTTGATTTCAGCTATGGTTTCATATATTCATTGTTGCATAGGTCATGTAAAGATATAGGGTGTAATATGTCACATTTTGTCATAGTCTATTTTTGAATGAGTCCTATTGGACATATGATGTAATTTGTTTCCCCACTATGCATGGGAAGTATGATGTTATAATTATTATATTTTAGCCATGTATAAACAGTTGGTATATCCCCACTTGGTTGGGTGGATCAGTTAAATTTGGTGTATCCCCACTTGGTTGGGTGATTGATGTATCTATGAGTCATTGGTGATAGGAAGGTCATACTCACATAGTTGAGTTATAGAGTCATGCTATTCTTTTGAAAAATATCTCTGCATACTTTGCATGTACTCAAGGGGGGCATGGACAACATAATGAATCTCAAAGGGAGAATATCTTGGTGCGCCCTTTTCCCTTGATGTCAAAGGGGGAGAGTATTTTGGTGTTGCTTAATATCTCTAACAGTTTCTACAGCTTGCAATAATCAACACCAATATGGTTGCCATCAAGTCCAAAGGGGGATATTGTTGGCATTATGATACAAGTGTTGTCCTTGATGGCAACTCACTCACAAGTCAGTTCAGATTTGATAAAAGGAAACTCACATTGTAACAGGTCAATTCAGAGGTAAAAGACATTGGTACAGAAGAACAGGAAGTTGGAACAAAGGTCTACTAATCAGAATCAAGAACTTGAAGGAAAAGGATGTTGTAAGTTGTATACACAAGTTCACTTTGACAAAGAAGCATATACATGCGGGTTAACAGAACAAAAAGAGCATATACGTATGCATGCACTTTCACAAGAGAAAAAGCGCATATAGGTTGGAAAATCAAGGAAATTCAAGTTTAAAGAATACCAAGGACCAATACCATGGTATTAGGCCACAATATTGAGCAGAGTAACGACTATTCGATCCCGTCCAAGAATACCACAGGCTCTAAGTGTTGTTTTGGTCTGAAGCATTGAGAAACACCAAAAACTATATGAGGAGAAGATCAAAGGGCCAAGTGTGGAAGTAAAAGGGTTTCTCAGGAATACTTCTACCTAAAGTATATTTTATGTTGCAAGGCCTATGATTATGATATGATCTGAAATATTTTGTGCACCTTGGATACAATGTTGGATCAGGATCATGAGACCTGAAATGAATTATCATTGTATGATCTGGTATTGGTTGGGCTAGATTTGATTTCTTACACATGTTTTATCCTTTAAATGTCATGATCTGGGTATGTCTAAAATCTGGAATAGCAACAAAGTTGTAAGTTAACATTTCCAGATCTATACATTGGTTCGCCTTGGTAAAGGCGCGTATACACATAGGTTTGACTCTTCCAAGTAGCGTATGCAAAAGAAAATCCTACTATTTAGAAATGACTGATCTATCTTATCAATATTGTTGTTTTATTTTTGTCTTTCGATGAAGCCTTCTTAGATCTGAAAGTAAAACTAAATGCATAAGGAGTTTGTGTCTGATTGATTGATTGATTAAGTGAGAAGGGTTATCTTTTTTGCTGACTATTTAGATATCTATAATTTGATAGTAGATCTTCAAATTGTCACTGGTTGGTACAATTTTGATTTAGAGGTTTTATGATTCAGTAATTTTGGAGGTATACATAGGTTTGGTTAAAGGAAGTAGCGTATACACGCAATTTGGGTTCAGTAAAGTAGCGTATGCATTGTGATGCATGATTTTGAGGTTGCAGTTGATTCTGAATGATGATGCAGGTTTCTGGGTTCAGCACAGTGTTCTGGTGATAGTGATCTCACTATTCAGATTAACTGATTATTGGTTGATGCAGTTTGAGTTTCAAAGTTCTAATGGGTCCAGTTTGAAAATTTGATGAAATGTGGCCTTCATATTGTGTTGTTGTGTACCAGGAGTATCCAGTCTGAAAATTTATCAAACATGGTCCCTGGAGGAAGAGATAAGGTCGTAGCCTTCTGTAGGCCGACGCCTATGTACTATTAGACATATCAGCTAGTAGAAGAGCTAGGGGGTTGTAGCTCCCTTCTAGTAGAAGGTGGAAAATGAGAGAAGGTTATACCCTTCTGTAGGTGGGTGCCTACGTACTGGAATAAGTCTGCACCAATACAATATTGTAAACTGATTTTCTTTATATTAAGAAGACATAGACAACAACAGAAGGTTTTTTTTCTCTCGCATTGAGTTTACACCTTAAATCTTGGTGTTCATGTGTGTTGCTTTTTTGTGATGGTTTATTCTGTTACTGTATAATAAGATATCGATGCACTGATTAAAGATCAACACATGATAAATTAACTAAATCATAAGTTCTCTGGGTATACATTGGTTTCTTTAATCACAGTAGCATGCACACGCAAGTTCACTTCACTGAAGTAGCATACATAAATCTGATTGGGAAATGAAAGATTATTGAATTGTAAATACTGAGTCACCCCCGCCCCCTCTCAGTATTATTTCCAACAGGAGAAACAATTATATGCAAAAACCTCCAAATGTTTCTTTGGAGTATAGGAGGTGGAATATTTTGGTCATATTGCATCTCATGAGAGTGTTAAGGTAGACCCTAACAAAATTACAGCCATTAAGGAATGGAAAATAGCCACAACCATAAAGCATCTTCGAGAATTTCTCGGGTTGACAGGGTATTATCTCAACTCTGTTAATAATTATGGGAGAATAGTGGCACCTCTAACATAAATATTGAAGAAAGATGCATTTTCTTGGACTCTAGAAGCAACGAATGCCTTTAAACATCTTAAAGAGGAAATGTACCAAGCACAGATCTCAGCTACGCCAGACTTCAAAAAATCTTTTATTGTGGAATATGATGCTTCTGGAAATGGAATTGGTGCTATTTTAATGCAATAAGGAAGACCCATTGCTTTTGAAAGTCGTCCAATCAAAGGAAATTATTTACACAAACATATTTATGAGAAGGAAATGTTGGAAATACAACATGCACTAAATAAATGGCGACCTTATCTAATGGGAAGACACTTCAACATAAAAATAGATCATGATAGTCTTAAATAATTTTTGGAACAAAGATTATCTTCAGAAGAGCAGAAAAATGGGTGACAAAGATGTTGGGTTATAACTTTGAAATCATCTACAAGAAAGTGAAGAAAAATATTGTTGCAGATGCACTCTCAAGAAAGGATGAGGATGTGGAAGAATTTTTTTGTGTCATTTCTATTATCCAACCTAGGTGGATAATCGAAGCAAGGGATGAATGGAATGATGATGAAGAGTTGTGGTCACTCATCCAAAATTTGCAGCAAGGTCCAAGTACATTTGATACATTTAGCTGGAAAAATGATTCATTATGGTACAAAGATCACTTGTATATTTGTAAGAATTCCCAACTCAAACAAAATATTCTTTTGGAATTGCACACCTCTCCCTTAGGAGGGAACTCGGGATTTTTAAAAACTTACCATAGGGTTAAGAAGGAATTTTTTTGGGTTGGCCTTAAATATGATATTTAGAAATTTGTGGCAGAATGTTTGGTTTTCCAGCAAAATAAAGTTGAGATAGTTAAAACCCCAAGTCTGCTACAACCTTTAGCCATTCCAACTCAATTTTGGGAAGAGATATCAATGGATTTTATCATGGGTTTTCCCAAGTCTGAAGGAAAGAGTCTCATCATGGTGGCAATTGATAGAATTACCAAGTATGCACACTTTTGTGCATTATCTCATCCTTTTAAAGCCCACACAGTTGCTAATGCATTTATGGAAACAATTCAAAAGCTTCATGGAAATCCAAACATTATAATAAGTGACAAAGATCCCATTTTCACTGGAAATTTTTGGACAAAATTATTTTCTTGTCTTAGTACTCAATTAGCTCATAACTCATCTTATAATCCTAAATATGATGGGAAAACTGAGATAGTGAACAAATGTTTGGAAGAATATCTTCGATGATTTTTATTTGACAAACAAACAAAATGGGTCAAGTGGTTACCTCTAGTTGAATGGTGGTATAACACTTCCTTCCATACTATAGCAAAAATCACCCCATTTATGGAACTCTATGGATGTCATCCACCATACATCACATCATCTTTAAGAAAAAAATCTAAGGTTCAAGCAGTGGAATATCACATCGAGCATCAACAAAAATTTCTCCAACTCTTAAAGGATAGCCTCACTCTGGCGTGGAATCGAATGAAACAACAGGAAAATGAACATCGCGATGAAATAAGTTTAGATGTAGGTGACTGGGTCTTTTTACGGCTACAACCATACAAACAAATGTCTCTCAAGAAATCTAAGAAGGATAATAAATTATCACCCAAGTACTACATTCCTTACAAGGTGTTGAAAAAGATTGGTAATATGGCATATAAATTGGAGTTAACTGCATCTTCCCGAGTACACCGAGTTTTCCATGTTTCATGCTTAAAGAAGGTTATAGATTACATGTTTCCAGTTCAAACAGTGTTGCCAGAACTTGACGAAGAAGGAAAAATCACATTTGAGCCTGAAGCAGTCATGGAAACAAGAACCTGACAGTTACAGAATCAATCAATTTCAGAGTATCTCATTAAGTGGAATAAATTACCCTCTAAAGATTCCACATGGGAGGATGAGAATTTTATACAGAAGCATCCATAACTACTCAAGCGTCGAGGACAATTTTTTTTTGAAAGAGAGGGGCATGTAAGGTCCCTATAATAGTAGTGTATCCCCCTTATTGTTATTGGTGTGCCCATGTAGCCCCCATATTGTTATTGTTGTGCCCCATAGAAGGCCACTATTGTTATTGTTGTGCCCTTATATTATTATTGTCATGTAGGCTCTGATTATATTATGACCCCTTAGACTCCTATATATACAAAGGAGGTCTTGTCATTTGTATCATCCTAGAATTATTCATTTATGTAATGTAAAGGAGTGTTCCTCCTCGAAGAGTATAATTTTTAAGTCGTTGATCTATCTATTTGTGAGTTGGCTGCATAACACAATATTTTTAAATATTGAAGAATTTACCATGGGTTAAGCTCATTTGTGGTTACATTTAATCAAATATGGAGCCTCTTCCTTGCTGCATCAATGAGACATGTGAGAGATGTAGTAGTACTGCGCGAAAGGTGAAAAAGTGGAGGTTGATACATGTAAATCATCAATTAACTGATTAATATGTACTATTGTGTGAGAGGGAGTTGTGTGGAAGACGTATGTAGAAAGAAAATGTTTGCATAATTACATTTTGTGTGACACTTTTCCCATACATTGATGATTTTTTTTAAATAGGGTTAACTTTCCAACTTATGTTTCGTCAACAGAATTCCATTTTATGTAAAAGTTTCCCCGTATATTTATTTAGAGGTAAGTAGGGGGCCACAAGTTTCTTTCACACTTTTCTGTTTCACACAACACTTTTTTGTATATTCATAAATTATTTTTAAATGGGATTAATTTTGTAACTAAACTTTATTTAGAGGTATATAACATCAAGGAGTTTGATAGTAGATTGGATAATTCTGAGCAAAGACGAAGTATGGTTCACAGATAAGTGATAAAAACAATTTCTAATGATTGGGGAACATTGCATGTGTTTCTAAGGTTTTAAATTTCGAATGAATTGTAATGATTATTTCTCTTTGCATTGAAATTTCTGAACTTTCCAGTGTGTGTGATCTTAGCACTTCTTTTTGCAGGTGAACAATGAGTTGCGCGTGAGAATAACGGAAGACTGTGATTGAGGGTTTCAGCACGCGTTTTTCTCCATGGGCGGCAGCCGAGGAGGGAGCTCCACTCCCTCCTACAGAGAGGCAGTGGTTAACAAGGGGATGACTCCCCCAGAACTAGGCAGAGGTAACAAGATGGAAGGAGGAAAAATTAGGGAAGAGGAAACAGAAAGCAACAAGAAGAAAGAGAATGATGGCACAAAAGACAAGGAGGAAAATGACAAAAAACAGGGATCACAAGACAAGAAACAAAAGGGACCGTGCAAACCCAAAGCTGAAATCACTCCCAGAGTAATCTTAAATAATCCAGAGCTGCAGGCCCACAGGGAGCACATGTAGACTTATGCAATCATATGCAAATTCATGGGACTATGGCCCACTGAAAAGGCTTTACAAGCATGGATCAGATACCACTGGAAACCTAAAGGAAGCATCGATTTTCATCTAGGATCCGAGGGTTCTTTCACTGTGGTGTTTGCAAACATTGAGGACAAATACAAAGTGTTTGAAGGTGGGCCCTACTTCTATGCAACAACCGAGCTCTATATGCGCCCGTGGATGATGAACTTCGTGCCAGAGCGGGAAACCTTTACCTCAGTCCCAGTTTGGGTAAGACTCTATTCACTACCTCTAGATTATTGGCAAATAGAATCACTAACAACCATAGGCAATAAATTAGGAAGATATGTCAAAACTTCTGAAGCCACAAGAAGGGGTAAATATACCTCCTTTGCCAGGATTTGTGTAGAGATGGACCTATCTGGAGAACTTCCAAATGAGGTCATATTGGAGGTTCATGATGAGGGATGGGTGCATACTGTCAACTACGAGAATATTCCATTTAGATGCCGAAAATGTCATAAACACGGGCACCTTCTTAGAGACTGCCCTCTAAGCAAGGTAGAGAGTAAAGGAAAATCTAACACAATGAAAGAAACAGATGGATTTCACAAGGTAACTCACAAAGGAAAAAATGGAAAAAAAGGGCCAAATCAACACCCAAGAGAAGCCCAAAAAGGGAGGCCGAATCAGTTTCATGTTCTTGAAGAGGAGGAAGATACAACAGTTGAAAATCAAGTAATGTTGGATGGATATGATAAGAAAAAAAAGGAAGAAGAACAGGATCAGGAACAGGTAAAGGAAAAACAGAAAGGGATCATGATGAGTGAATCGAAGATGGATATGGATCAGGAAATGACCCAGAGCGAGATGGAAATGGAAGACAATGAGCTACAAGAGATTCTTGATAGAGAAAACCTAGATTTAGAAGGGTTCTTGAGTAAGGGAACAAAGGGTGGGGTAGAGTCTCTACCACAAGAAGAATGCAATTGAATAAAGCAGTTATTCTTATGGAAAACAACGCAAAGAGCTTGGTAAAAGATAACAACATTGAAAGACTGGACAATCATGGAATGAAAGAAGTAAAATCAACTCCAGTACTAGCTCCGAGAAACCCGGGGAAAAAAAGGGGCAGAAAAAAGTAGAACGAGCTTTTAATGGAATGTGGAAAGCTCATGATAGACTCAGGTAAGATGAAAGATCTAACCAGTTATTCTTTTACCAACCTGTAACTATGAAATTTACAACTTGGAATGTAAGAGGTCTAGGCAGCAAAAGAAAACAAAGAATGCTTAATAATAGAATGAAACATGTAGTTCCGGATATAATTTTTGTTCAAGAAACGAAATGCTTTGTTCAAAAGATAAGACAAATCCATAGCATGTGGCTCAGCAGATATGATTTTATAGAAGTGAAAGTAGAAAATACAGCAGGGGGTATCCTCATCCTCTGGAATCCCCAAAAGATAGGTATTATTGATGCTGAGGCATCAAGGAATTATTTATCAGTTGTAATACAGCCTGTAGGAGACAGGGACACATATCTTGTAACAAATGTTTATGGCCCTCAAAGGTTAGACGACAAAATCAAGTTTATTAACTCCTTAGTGAACCTTCGGAGCAAATTCGCAGGGGTACCGTGGGTTATAGGAGGAGATTTCAACATGATCAGATCTCTCTCGGAGAAAAAAGGGGGTACAAGAGCACTAAACAAAGATTCCTTAGCTTTCCAATGTTTTTCAGAAAACATGAAGCTGGTAGACATTGAGACAAACAATGGTCTTTGTACTTGGAACAACAAAAGAGGAGGGGATTCCCAAGTAGCTTCCAAGCTAGACAGATTCATGATCTCTGAAGAGCTCCTGCTTCTAAACAAGGAAATAATAGCAGATATTCTTCCTTTTGGAGGCTCAGATCACTGGCCGATTCAAATAGAGATCAAGGGCATTGGCACCCCAAGAAACAAACCGTTCAGGTTTGAAAATATGTGGCTTTCACACTTGGATTTCATCAGCAACATTGGAAAATGGTGGGCTGAAGACCTGCAGATTCAGGGATCATCTATGTTCATGCTACATAAAAGATTAAAACACATCAAGCAGAAGCTAAAGGAATGGAACCAGAAGGAATTTGGCAATATTTTCACAAGTAAGAAAATAGTGGAAATCAAAATCCTAGAACTCAATCAAGCTCTGATCAAGAATGGCTTTGACAAAGACAAAAATGACCAATCAGAGAAATATCACCAAGAGTGGGACAGGCTGTGCAAACAATCAATTTTTTTTGGAAACAAAAATCTAGAGTTCTATGGCTAAAAGAAGGAGAACGCAATACTAAATTTTTCCATAGATCAACCATTGCGAACAGGACCCACAACAGAATCTCTTCGATCAAGGATGAGAATGGCCAAATTCATCAAACCCATGAGGAGATAGAAGCAGTGTTAGTAAAGCATTTTTGAGACATTGCTAAGGAAAACTTTTCAGGTAGAGAACCTTTCATGAAGAATTTAATTAAACACATACCGAAATTGGTATCCAGAGAGGATAATTGTAATCTCAACAGACTTGTAACTAAAAAGGATATCAGTGAGGTCCTCAAGGAAATGCAAAATGGAAAGGCACCAGGTCCGGATGGATTCAATGTGGATTTCTTCAATGCCTGCTGGAACATTGTTAAAAGGGATATTGTAGAGATTGTAAAAGACTCTAGGCAGAATAGGACCATTTTGAAAGCTCTCAATACTTCCTTTATTACCCTCATTCCAAAACAGGATAATGCTCAAACACCAGAAAGATATAAGCCCATCGCCTTATGCAATGTTCTCTACAAAATAATCTCCAAGGTGGTGGCCAATAGACTCAAACCCCTGCTGCCCACGCTTATCTCTGGGGAAAAAATAGGGTATGTAGAAGGAAGACAAATTCTGGACAACATAATTCAAGCTCACGAGGTGGTTCACTCGTTAACATGCAACAAGAGAGCATGAATGATCATGCAACTAGATATTGCCAAAGCATATGACAAAGTGAATTGGATATACATAAAAAAAGTGCTCATAGCATTTGGTTTTGATCATAATTGGGTCAAATGGGTCATGGCCCTTGTAACTTCATCCAGCTTTTCAATTTTAGTGAATGGCTCTCCCTTGGAGCTTTTTCTCCCTTCAAGGGGTCTAAGACAAGGAGATCCGCTCTCTCCTTTTCTCTTCATCCTCATGATGGAAGGGCTGGGGCGATCCATCAAGCATGCAAGAGTCACGGGAAGAATTCAAGGACTCCAACTTACAGAGAATGGGCAAGTTCTGACTCGTCAACAGTTTGTAGATGATACCATGTTACAGGGCATTCCTACAGTCAAAGAAACACTTTCTTACAAACAGATTTTGGATGACTTCGCGATGGGCACAGGTATGGAAGTTAATCTTACCAAATCAAAATTATTTTTCTTTAACACTCATATTGCCATCCAGAGAAACGTCTCCAGAATTTTAGGCTTTCAAAGAGAATCGCTTCACTCAAAGTATTTGGGAGTTCCACTTATAGCTAAACCCCGACACAAGAGTATATGGGATCCATTAATAACTAAAATGAAAGACAAGGTCAGGAAATGGACAAACAGATCTCTAAATTTAGCTGGTAGACTGGTTCTAACTAAAGCAGTTCTCCAAGCTATCCCAATCTTCATGCTATCAGCCCTCCTAGCTCCAATAGGAGTATTGCAGCATTTTTGAAATATTCAATGAGATTTTATGTGGGGCAAAGAGGAAACAAGGAAAAAATGGGCTTTAGTCTGTTGGGAAAAGATCTGCAAACCCAAGAATCAAGGAGGCCTGGGTTTGGACAACCTAGAGATTCTCAACAAGGCTCTTGGAGCAAAACTTTGGTGGAGGTGGGTTAAGGATCCCAAAGCTCAATGGGCAAGCATATGGAAGGAAAAATATGCCAATGCCTGGCCAGATTCTGATATCATACGTATGACAGGAACAGTGAAAGGCTCCCCCATATGGAACAAGGCTTGGGAGAACAGAGAAGTGGTTCAAAAACATAGTTTCTGGGAAATCAGAGAGGGAGATCTGGCTCTTTTCTGGGAGGACAAATGGCAACAGGAACCAAGTCTACTGAAGGAAGAATTTTTAGGCCTCAAGCAAGAGATTGACAATCAAGGAATAGTAAAAGTGAAATACTTTTGGGAGAACCCACATAATATAGGAAAGTGGAGAATCTAGAGAAAAATTGAGGGCAGAGAGGATAGAACCCTCAACAGTAAAGCAGAATCCCTTAAGAGACTGTTGGATCAGAGAATAATTTTAGTAACAGAAGGGCAGGATCAACTGAGATGGGGTAACAATAAAGAGGGCAACTTTAATATCAAGGAAGCTAAAGGTTTTCTCCTTGATCTGGAACCCCAAGTTCCTAATAAAACTTGGCAGAAGCTTTGGAAGCACAAAGGCTGGATGAAAATCAAACTTTTCATGTGGTTAGTTCACCACAGGAAAATTTTAACTTGGGACAACATTATAAAAAGGGGCATGCTGGGACCTTCCAGATGTCATCTCTGTGAGACCTAAGAGGAGACTATTGAGCATCTTCTCAATAGCTGTAGTTTCACTGACAGGATATGGGAATTTTTTACCAACATCTTCAAACAGTCTGATAGAGACTAAGAAAGTATTGCCAACACTCAAAACAACTGGAGGAATAATTTTTCAGATAATGAAATTCTCAACTCTGTCTGGGAGCTACTGCCGAGTTTCATTATTTGGAATGTGTGGAAGGAAGGGAACAAAATAATATTCAAAGAGATAAAGTCTGCCTCACTTAGCCTAGTGGGGCTGATTGTAAAACAACTAAAGGAGACAGTGGACACCACTATTAGGATTCTCCCCAAAAATCCTCCCTCAGTAGAGGAGTCAAGAATCCTCCAGTTGTTAGGCATGCAGGGGCTTATTCCTCAAGCTCTAGAAAGGGAAGAAAACTTGAGAGATAAGGTGGAGGAAGTCTGGCATCCTCCCCGTGAAGGTTTTTTAAAGTACAACATTGATGGAGCTTCAAAGGGAAATTCGGGGGATGCTGGTTTTGGAGGATTTCTAAGGGATGATATAGGCAAAATAATCTCCCTCTTCCATGTTCACCTAGGAAAAGCCACTAACAACATGGCAGAACTAATGGCTTTGGAACAATGCTTAGAATTTTTGATATAGAGCAATTTCCAAAATGTCATAATAGAAGCGGATTCAGAGTTAGTCATAAATGCTGCCAAGAGAATCAGCAATGGAACAGGGCCTTAAAAGGTCACAAAACATTGGAGGTTAACTAGAGTTCTTCAGAGAATTCAAATGCATCTACAGGAACTTCGTACTCTCAGATTTACTCATGTGAGGAGAAAAGCCAACAAATTGGCTGACATTCTAGCCAACCAAGGGGTCAGCTGCAAGGACAGTGCAATCTTAAGGAGGTGGAACACAATGGCGCAAAGTAACCTAAAAAACCTCTACCATAATCAAGTGGAGGAGGAAAAAGAAGAGTACAGAAGCAAAAGAACAGAACCCAATCAGTAATGGTCAGTGGTCAGAGGACTACACCAAGCGGGTCAAAAAGATGCACAAGGAAAGGTAAGTCAAGGTTAGAAGTTAAGTGGACCACCAGCAGGACTAGTCTCAGTGTCGGGCATCAGAGCTTCCCACACCGAAGAAAGCAGTAACAAAATCATCCATTTTATCCGATTTTTTCAGTGGCGGAAGTCAATACCACCTCTGGGTGGTTCCGTAAAGATCACACCGCTTTCAGGTTAAAAGCGGGTTTAGGTTTTTGGCAGCGATTCCACAGAAAACATAACACGTGGTGGAGGGCCCGGTACAAAAACCACTCTCCCCGCGCCCTAAAGAGTGATCACTTCGGGTGCACGATTTGCTGTTCAGGCGTCCAATGGCGAAAGGTTAATCAATGCTCTAGATTCATCGAGCAAGTTTGGTGGGGCCCGAGGGTTTGGTGGGGTCCGAGGACTCATCTGAAAACATTGGGCCCAAAGGAAAGAAGCTGTATGATTACTTCCAATAAAGTTAGGTCACAGTTCTCGAGGAGTCGAAGGAATAACGGACAAGTTCTCAATTGTCTGGTTTATTCTGAGTGGAACATGGCCAAACCCTTCCTCTTCAGTTTGCTCATCAGGTTCTTCTCGTGGTCCATGGAGGTCGCTGTTGCTGGTTCCGTCATGGGAGTGTCTGAGTTTTGGTGGCTCTTATTTCCCGGCGAAGTGGTCTCCTCGCCTTTCCTCTTCCTGTTCAGAAAACCAGGTTATAGCGGTTTACTGGTGATCGCACAGAATTGGGGTGGTAAATAGTTTAGTTTTTTTGGTAGTGATTCCATCAATCTTCTGCCACGTGGCCAAGGCGGGGTTGGGATACCGCCCTCCATCGCGAGTTAAGTTGCGCGTTGGTTAGGTGGTGCGAAATCCAAGGAGGCTGTCTGATCTTTTGGAGTTGTCTCATCTGTCAGATTTGTGGGTGCCTTATCAGTAGGGCCATGGGTCTCGTCAGGCTTTTCACCTAAATGGGGAGGGATTTTTTTAAGCCTCAATTTAGGCTTTTGTTTGCTTTGTGTCATCAGATAGTAGTGGAGGATTGTACTAGCTATCGGTTGTTTTGGGGTGATGCTGTACTTTGGCATCATGCCCTTGGTGTCCTTGTTGCCTCCTTGAGTACAAGCCTTTGTATATTATGTATTTTTTTTTTACGATATAATGAAATAGAAGGAACTACTCTTGCTCAAGCAAAAAAAAAGATCTTAGCACTTCTTTTACCAAAATCAACCAACTTGAACGAATTGAAAATAAAGCTACTGGCATAAAATATTAATTCATGGTTGATGGAATTAGTGAGGAAATAACTTAGTGTATCGAGATAGATTTTTGTCAAGTATTTCGTATTATGATCATAACCAATTCCTGTCTATGTTCAAAGATTTCAACTTTTGGATACATTGTATATGATAGTTAACTAATTTATTAATATGTAGTGTTGGTTGGGAGGGAGGTGTGCAAAAAAATGTGTGGGGGAATGCATGTTGAGGTACAGAATATTCTGAAAGAGAGTTTGTGTTCCTTGCTTCGTGTAGTCGGCTTGAATGTGTTTTGATAGTTAGACTTGAATTGTATTTTTCAAAACCATGTGTTAGGTCATTCATAAATAAAATTTGGTTCAACTTTTTTTGTAGCCTGATATCAAATAAATCGAATCAACATCAACATACTAGTGAGGACCAACTTAGCCATTAATTCAATTTGTGGTATAGGTAGTTGAGCACGTCTCTTCATAAAATTTATTTGTGATTGTCCTTGCACAATTTTCTATTTATAGTTATTATTAACAATGTTTAAGGTAATTGTCATTATCACAAGTAATTCATATTTATTTTAAATCATAAATTTGTTTCTCTTATGATTTGGTTCAACTTTTTATTTTGATATCAAATAAAAGGAATCGACATCAACATAGTTGTGGGGACCAACTTAGCCATCATGTCAATTCATGGTAGAGGTAGCTAAGCACATCTCCAAATAATATTGTGATTGTCCTTGCAAAATTTTCCATTTATAGTTATTATTGATAGTCTCTAAGTTAAGTGCCTTGCAAAATTTTCCATTTATAGTTATTATTGATATTCTCTAAGTTAATTTCCATGAGCACAAGTAATTCATATTTATTTTATATTGTAAATTTATATCTATTACGACATGTATATCAATGATATTAAAGCAAAATAAAAGTACAAAGTAAATGGACAAGAAGGATTTAAAATTTTGATATTTATTTCCATTACTTCCCGTAAATCTTGGATTGGGTATCTTCAATTTCTATTTATTAGAGTGTTGTGTGTGTTTGTTTTCACATGAGGAATAATAACACTTGGTGATTGTGAAGATAACTAAGAATTCTAAAGTTAAACGAGATTGAGAACATTATTGATTGACAAAGTATTTTTAGTACGAAGTGGAAATGGGTAGCAGAGGAAGGAAAGAGGTTATTTACAGTAATAAAAATAACTCACTTACATGTATTGATGATAAATTTCATTAATTATTACATATGAGAAGTATGTGAATCTGTTAATGGAAGAGAAAAGAAGCAACAAGGTTTTGACTAGAGGATCAGTGAATGTTGCATGTGTTCTATAAGTATTTGATTTCAGAGAAATTGTTTATTTGTGCGCAAACAATTTTGATTCAAGATCAAGAACAATTATGCTAACAATGAAGAATATTCCTCTGAATCACAAGGAATTTAGATGGATACTCAACCTATCGTAACCGAATAAGTGTTTAAAATTAAACAAAGAAGATATTTTCCTAAAGTTAGAAGCAAGCGAGGTTATCATTATTTGAGAATTCATTCCCCAACTTCTCAAGTTCCTTCTAATATTTCTTTACTAGATATTTATTTATTTTCACAATCATTTAGGGACTTCTATTGGATCTGTTCCCACATGATGGGCCAAGAAACTACATCGAATATCCCAAAATCATTTTCTATCTGCTTCATCACTCATACAAAAAAAATTGTATATTTAACTGGGTGATGTCATTTCCAATGAATTAGCTTTTCAGTTAGTCCAAATTTCCAAGAGAAATAGATTCTTTATGATGATGTATTTAATAACAATCCTCATACCAATCCATGTGTTTGATATATTGACCTGTAATCCTAAATTCAATTTTAATAAAGAACCAATGTAAGTCTAGTATCATACATTATGGAAGCACACAACTTCTTTAATTTTTTGTTTAATTCAAGATGTCTATGTAAAGCAAGTCAATTACATGATAATTCGACAAGTGCCTGCTCGAATATCTGCATAGCCTCAATTTTTCCCATGTGACAAAGGGGTGCATGAAGAAAGATAAAGCAATATGTAAGGAAAAATTTAGGGGAAAACTTACGAAAATGGGCTATTTTTTGGACATTTTTTGAAAAAACTATTCACCAATTTGGTTAAAAATTTGCCTTTTTTTACATATATATGATTAAATGGATGATATTCACCAAAAATTTACCAAATTTAATAGTAAATTACATGTTTTTTATTGAATATTCGCTTACATTCTATACATATAAACTCTAAAACCATAAGTCATCTACAATACTATATATAGGAAAAATATTAAATCCTTAAAAAATACCCTGTAATATGGTAATTTGAATTTATGGTTTTGAAGATAAGCCATTAATGTTTCCAAAATTTGTTCTAGGTAGATCTTTTGTTGCTGAAGTATGTAGGAAATACTGCCGTTGGCTAGTTACATGTGAACGTAAAAAGAAAAAGTAATTTATTTCTTTGCCACTTACTATTAGAGAAGTGATTGTGAAGAATGTGAGTCATGCTACATATCTTGCATAGTCATTAGATGCTTTGAACTTAAGTAATGTTGAAGCCATTGAAGCCTTTGATTCAAAAGGTCTATTTGGTTCACACCTAGAGTTTGTTAGGTACAAGACCTTTTTCCAAGAGCTAGAGAGAAAAGCAAGGAAATTCATAGTGCACCAACAAAAAGTCAAGAGTCGCTATTAGATACTAAAGAAATTGATGAAGAAGATAGTGTTGGCATGGGAGGAATCCTACACAACAATCTCAATCTTGCATACCTAATACTAGTCTAAGTTCATCTACCAATTAATGAAAGAGAAAAACTATTGCAAGTGAAAGACTAGTTCACAGTGGGCTATCAAGTGGCAGAGATGATGAAGAACCTCCACCGAGATTCACTCTAGAAAGAGAAAAAACAGTTGAATTAGCCAAATTCAAGATTGCATGCAAAATAGGGAGCATTGAAGAGAATATGGGTGTGGAATTTGACATTGCTATGCTACCAGAATGGGTTAGTGCTTATTTTGCAGAAAATTAGAAAATTATGGAGCAAATTTCTGAAGAAGTAACTACTTTTGATTACCACCTTCTCACATTGTAAAATGAAAACTATGATAGTGCCATAAAATATTGATAATTGAAAGAGTAAATGTTCACAACAAAAAATTTATTGATCGAGAAAAAAATGATGTTTATGTGTTTGGGTTTGGACAGACAGGGCTCATCAAATTGCATCAAGATACAAGTGACGTGCTCGTAGAGTCTATTAGCCAATGAGAAGCTAAATATTTGAGAATGAGAGAAAGAATGAAAGAGGTAGAAGATGCTCTAAGTCCAAGTCCTTTGTTAATCACTCTATTGGAAATACACACACCACCATTGGAAATTTGTACCCCCGATACACCCCCATAAATTTGATAAACTTGTTAACCTCCTTAATGCAATGAAATTGTTTACTATCAATAACATATTTGAAAGATTGTGAATTATTGAGTATGCGTGGAAAGCATCTTTTGATCTGCGAGATTTTTTCCAAAGAATCAAGTCATTTGCCAAGTGGATCAAAAGTGATCTCGAGGGAGACTTACTTTTAGTTGGAAGCTTGATTTAGTGTCTTATATAGAGAAAGAGAAATAAGGACTCCTAGACGTTGATCAAATGAAGCGGATCAAAGCTAGATGGAAGCATAGAAATTAGAAAATATAATGCATCTATCAAGGCAGAAGCAATTTTTTGGGATTTAAATGATTTATGCATTACATGTGAGTATGGGTTAATTTGGAAGGACATACTTATGGTCGAATTGGATAAGCTAAAACAATCAAAGGAAACAAAGTTCAATAGTATAGTTGATTTCACTGTAGAGGAAATTAGAAAATGTCTAAATACTTTTGTTAGTGTTAATGAAGAGTAATATTCCTTGGCTACGCAATTGAAAGAAGAAGCTAGGGACATTAAGGAGGAGATATTAAATGAACGTGTCAAACAGGAGATTACTATCCCTCCAATGAAAGATTTCATTCAAGCTAAAGTGAAATAATTCCTTGAAGAAATTTTGAATCTGAAAGACAACCAACAGTCAAACAATCTCATCTATGCTTTTTCATATTGTAATTGTTTTTAAATCTTTCAAGATTCGTTTTTCTATTTATAGTGTTTAATTATTCAAGTTTGTTGGATATGTTATCGTGAACTAATCTAGTTCCTAGATGTAGTTTCTTGTTTTTCGTTGTAGGTTCCTTTTTGACATTATGGTTCATAGGAGCCCATTCCTAGTCCCCATTGGGGAGAATGCATTTGCTTTTATGATTTATGTATCAGGATTTTCATAAGTGATTTCTGCAACAAAGGTTATTCTTTGTACCATGACTCTGTATTCAATCCTCGTTGCAAACATTGTGCAAAAACATTAATGGGACATATGTTTTCAAGAATTCTCTTTGAGATTTAATGCATTACCTAATGTTATGTAATTGATCATAATGAAAATTACAGTTCATGGGAGCCTAACCCCAGTCCCCATTGGGATGAATGCATTTACTCTTTCCATTTAAGTATAATGATTTTGATAAGTGCTTTACACAAAAAAAATATTATTCTCTAGATCATAAATATGTATTCAATCATCATTTCAGTTCAGATTACTTAGTGTTCTAATTCTAAGTCTGTTTACCAATTATGTAAAGAATTATGAGATAATGTTTTGAATGAGATGTTATGTAGGTCTGAATTATGTGACATTGTGTAAAGACACTAATTGAACATATCTTTTCAATAATTTTCTTTGAGCCTTTATATATTATCTAATGTTCTATATTTGATCATAATGAAAATGAATTTCTAATTACTCTATTCTATTACTGAAAATGTTTACAAATTTTGTGAAGATTTCTCAAATAATTTGTTGCATATGAACTTGCATAGATTTTGATTTTGTATTATTTTCCAACAACATTAATTGAACATAAGTTTATGATAATATGATTTTGATATTTTATATTGTATCTAATGGTTTGTAAATATGTATTCAATCATCATTTCAGTTCAGATTACTCGGTGTTCTAATTCTAAGTCTGTTTACCAATTATGTAAAGAATTATGAGATAATGTTTTGAATGATATGTTATGTAGGTCTGAATTATGTGACATTATGTAACAACACTAATTGAACATATCTTTTCAATAATTTTCTTTGAGACTTTCTATATTACCTAATGTTCTATAGTTGATCATAATGAAAATGAATTTCTAATTACTTTTTTCTATTACTGAAAATGTTTACAAATTTTGTGAAGATTTCTAAAATAATTTGTTTCATATGAACTTGCATAGATTTTGATTTTGTATTATTTTACAACAACATTAATTGAACATAAGTTTATGATCATATGATTTTGATATTTTATATTGTATCTAATGGTTTGTAATTGATTGCAATGAAAATGAACATTCAATATGAGTTTTGGATCTGAGATATTTGTTCCATCTATAAATTTATTTTAACCATAGTTATGGTGACTAGCATTTTGAATCCGAATACAACTCATGTTACTCTAATTGTGTTGGTTACTATTCAAGACTTCTAATTAAAAAGATTGATTACTTTGTTCCAGTTATGAGTCTATTTACTAGTTTTGTGTATAATTCTAACATAATGTTTTTGCATAAGTTTTCGAGGCTATAATTTGAGATTTTATATAATATCTAATGTTGTTTTTATATCTAATTGTTTTTATATTTGATGTTGTTTTTATATCTGAATTTACTAGTTTCAGATCTATTTTTGTGTTGCATGCATCAGGTAGGTATAAGAATAAATTCCTTTATGCTTGTGAAATTGCACAAGAGGTCAAATGATATTTACTCCTTTAAATCGACCTATTTTAATAAGTGTGCTCTATAACAAACTCTCCCACATATGATTCCTCCACACAACCTTTGTCTTCCACTTCTCGACACCTAATCACGTCCCATGATGAGCAAGAGGTCCTCTATCATGATGAGAGAAAATATTCTCAAAAAGTTCACTTATTCATTGATAGCCAAAGAAAGAACCTATTCAAATATTTTCATTTGCACTTTCTCTCTCAAATGACCCCACTTTATTATGTCAGATTATTTATTTTTGCACAGACTTTAGCTTGTCACATGATTATGCTTACTAAGTATCACATGTGCGCACACATTTTTATCTCTTTACACTTTTTTGGAGCACCTATATGCATCGAAATTCAATCAAAGCATGCTCTTTCTATGTTTTTCTGTGCATGTCCCCAAAGTGTTAATTTCCATGGTATTTGACATATGTGAAATGTCCCATAAACTTAATAGATCTTCTATAATGGGCACTAACGTTTATTTAAAAATTAATTAAGGCTTAATCGACGCATAATCATGACATTGTTCAAGTGCTTAATAGAATTTTTTTCGATGCATTTGTAATGATCATTCTGCGGGGTCCAGAAATGCAAAGAAGCTTTCATTGTGTGGACGAAGATTTTGTTGTCTAGAGTGCAGAAGAAGCTCATATATAATATCATTATGTTTTTACATTGGTTCCATTTAATCGATATACTTAATATGAATTTCATTGCATGGAATGTGAAGATGTGGCTTGTAGAAACGATATTGGGTCGATGTAAAGCAAAGGCATTGAATTGGGATTAATCTTTGCAAGTATCCAAATAGGTATAAGATTGAATGACTTTTGAATCTACGGATTCCAAGTATAGTGAGATGTATTTGACATGAGACAAACTACATGAAAATTATTGCACCAATGTATAAGTGGCAATATGAACATCGAGGTGCAAAATTACAAATTAGCATCATTTACAAATATAGAAGCTACCAGATGTGTCGAATAGTTAGAGCATAAATAATAATACTAATCAAATTGCAAAAGAAATATCTTCGCATCTATGGGACAATGAAATCAGGAAAATCAAAACAACGCCACCGCATTTATTGAACAAAGAGACTAGGACCAATACATCACACGACAGCGGGATTATCAAGAACAAGAGTAGTAAAATAACAAAAAGCAACATTTTAGAGAATGGAACTGCCACAAAATACAAAGAAATCTCCAGCAAATGCGTTAAACCCACGGTGACAGCAACCAAAACTGTAATTAATGAAACAATGAGCAACAAATACGATAATGCCCCCAATGAAGACATTGATAAGGCCCCCAATGAAGACAATAATCTCATGATAGATGACACGATAGGTGACAGAACAGAATCTCAACAAATCGAAATAAACAGTCAGACAATGACATCTAATGATGGAAAAGTAAGTATCATAAATCTCTCCAACACCCATAATTCTATAGTGCAGTATAGAATATGGGATCAAGGACATGCCAGATAATATTAAAGAAATTATCACATAGGATTTTTCCATAATCCTCATAAAAGCTAAACCACCCAGAAGCAACATCTCCAAACAAGAATACCTAGCTCTTAAGACTTTAAACCAAAACCCTGACATTGTGGTCCTAAAGGCTGACAAAGGGGGTGTGACTATTATAATGAACACAAAAGACTATAATGAGAAAATGCTAGACCACTTAACCAGTAGTGGTTGTTACATTAAATTAAAAAAGAATCCCATAAGGAAGATCTCTAAGAATTTCAATAACTTAATAAATTTGAGCAATGAACACAATATTAATAATCTTATTGAAACCAACCCCTACACCCCTAGGATCTATGGAGCCCCTAAAATTCACAACGAGGGTATACCTATTAGACCAATTGTCAATATGATTGGAGGCCCTACTTACGATCTCGCTAAATATCTTGCTAAGAAGCTTAAACCCTTGGTGGGTAACACCAGCTCCTTTGTCAAGGATTCCAATCACTTCATTAATGAGATCAAACATATAAAACTAGACCAAGATGACATCTTGGTGAGCTTTGATGTAAAAGATCTCTATACCAACATTCCTATAGATGAAGCTATGGATGTTGTTCACAAAATCACTGACCCTAACATAGCTAAATTGGTAGAAATTTGTCTAAAATCCACCTTTTTTAGCTTCAAGGAAGAGATATATGAACAAACTTGCGGTGTGGCCCTAGGATCACCTCTGTCTCCCATCATTGCTAATTTGTTCATGGAACATTTTGAAACCAAGGCCATTGAGTCTTCCCCTTTAAAACCTAAAATATGGAAAAGATTTGTTGATGACACTTATGTCATTTGGCCTCATGGAAAAGAAAAATTAAACAAATTCCTAGAACACCTTAACAGTCAATCAAATTCCATCAAATTTATGATGGAAGTGGAAGAAAAGGGTCGTCTTCCCTTTGTTGATATCCTAATCAAAAGAAACCAAGATGGCACAATATCTCACCAGGTCTATCGTAAGAAAACCCACACTGAAAATTACCTGCATGCTAACTCTCACCATCATCCAGCTCAGAAACTTAGGGTGCTCAACACTCTAGCCACAAGAGCGATACGTATTTCAAATCATGATAATTTAGAACAAGGAAAGAACCACCTTTTGGACGTCTTCAAAAAGAATGGATACAAGAGACACCAAGGTATCAATTCTTTCAAGAAAGTTGAGAATCCCATAAACAAACAACACATGGATGATTATGTTGGTAAGGTTCACCTTCCCTACATTCTAGGAACCACTGATAAGATTTCACACATCTTAAAAACGAACAATGTAAAAACCACTTTCAAGCCCATGAAAGCAATTAACAGATGTCTGAAATTGGTAAAAGATCCTATTGATCCTAAACACCACAAAGGGGTTTATTTGGTCCCTTGTTCATGCGGCAAGGCCTACATTGGTGAAACCTGTCATTCTATATTAACTAGGATTCAAGAACATGTTGCTGACATTAAACATAACTGCTCCAAAACCTCAACTTTGGCTGAGCACTCTAGTAAAACCAATCATCACATTTGCATTGAAAACTCCTGCGTTGGGGGCCAAAATTGAACAGTACCACCATAGAAAATTTAGAGAAGCTATCGAAATGGGGAAACTCCCCAATAACCAAAACCGTGATGACAGTTGGAAAATAAGTGATAATTGGATTCCCGCGCTAACAAAGGATTCTACCATCTCCTAGACAACCCCGACCCCATTGCCTCTTGGGCCTCGTCTTTCACTCCTTAAAAACTTTAGTAGAATTAAACTCATTTAATTTCATTTAATCCATTAGTTAACCTAACTCTAGTATTAAAATTAAATTAAATTAAATTAACAATTAAATTAAAATTAAATTAAATTAAGTTAAATTTAAATTAAATTAAAATTAAAATTAAATTGAATTAAATTTAAATTAAATCAAATTAAATTAAAATTACATTACATTAAATTAAATTAAATTAAATTAAAATTAAAATTAAACTAAATTAAAATTAAATTAAATTAAAATGAAATTAACATTAACATTAAATTAAAATTAAAATAAAATAAAATAAAATAAATTAAATTAAATTAAAATTAAAATCAAATTAAAAAAAATAATAATTAATTAATTAATTAATTAAAATTAAAAATAAATTAAATTAATTAAAACCACACCATTATCAAAACCTATCGGCTCTTTACACTACCATCCCTACCATATCCTTTATTTATTACACATCATTCTCTGACTTCTTCACATATCTAATCCTGATGATGAACCACAGAGGATGGTTCGAAACTTCGATACATAAAACAGTAAAATGTGATGAATCCTGAAGACATAACCACACAATATAGAAGCTTTCAAATTATATAAGAAGCATAATTAAAGCTTTCTCTGTAGCTTGTCTCACACACATGTATGCACAATGAAATAAACTCAATTAAACTTATTTTCTTAGAAATTCCTACTTCGCCTTCATTTCAGCTTAAGCTTCTCATTGAAGTGCTCTTCATGGAAACTATAGAATAACACCAAGTATTGCTTGGTGCCGAAGACTCCAATTGTAATTATTATTGATTTATTGAGCTTCCTTTCTACCATTAATTGTTGAAAGTGTTAAAGATTGTGACCACAAATCCTCGTAAATCCCGATGGCCTCCCATGGCAAAAGACAAGAAAGTCAAGGGGGTAGGAGATCCTATCAAAATCTTACTCAAAGAAGCCCTCGAGTGACAAGGGAATGTGATGATGGAAAACTTTGTCGAGATCCTTTAGCGGCTACCCAAGGGCGATGCATCGGCTTCCAATAGCTACTCTGGAAATGCCACACCCTTTAAGGTACAAGTTAACTTTGAAATCCCCATATTCGAGGGTCAAATAGATGCAGAGGCCGTAGATAAATGGTTAAATCTACTAGAAGGTTATTTTTATGTTCTTGATTTTTCCAGTCGAGAAAAGACTATTTTCACTCGTCTCAAAGCAGCCCCCCACGTCAAGGACTGGTGGGAAACCTATTGCGAGCCAAAGGATTAAAGTATGGGCTCACTATTTTTAGTTGCACCCACTTGGAATTCATTCTGGGATGCCATCAAGGAGATGTATTACCCTGTCAAAAGCTATGAGAACAAATATAAAATTAGACCACGCTGCGGCAGGAAGGAACCAAGATGTGTCGGAGTTCACAAACATTTTTCATACCCTTCGCACACAGTTGGGTATCAAGGACTCTGAGCAACATTTGGTACTCAAATACCGTGGATGCTTACACACATACATCCAAGATGATATTGAGTTCTTGAACATCTCCTCGCTCAACACGACATACCAATATGTTGTCAAAATCGAGCAGAAGTTTAAACAAAAGAAGCGAGACTTTAGACCTGTGAATCCAAAGAACAAAGGACAAAGCCAAGGCGGGGTGACCCAAGACAACCTGTCGAAGCCGTAAGAAAAGAATAACACCAGGAAGTGAAAGGAGGACACATGAAAGTGGTGTGAGTTCCATAAGAGCCCCATTCACAACACAAATGAGTGTCGAACCAAGTAGTCGTTGGTGGCTGATTTGAAGGCTTCAGAATTAGATGCATATTTCAACCCTGAGTCAGAACTCAACAAGGAGAATGGTAAAGGGAATTAGATCATTGATGCGGATCCTAGCACCACTTTTGCCACTGCCAAGATCCAGAAGAATGAGCCCGAAGATCCAGAGGAGGGGGAGCGACTTTTCCACTCACAAATGTGGGTGAAGGGTTCGCCATGGCAATTCATTGTTGACAGTGGGAGCCAAAAGAACCTCATTTCAGCAAAGGTCGTGAAGCGGTTGGGCCTACCGACTACACCACACCCATAGCTGAACAGTATCGGGTGGCTTCACCAAGGACAAGATCTCCGAGTCCTCTAGCAGTGCCACCTTCCCTACAACATCTAGCCCTTCACAGATGAGGTATTGTGTGATGTTGCACCTCTTGATGTTTGTGATGTACTATTAGGCCAACCATACTTATGGAGGCGACATGCTGTGTATGATTCAAGGCCTCACACTGTTATTATTTCTTTAGGTAATTCATTAGACACGATACCGGAGGTAGCCCCACCTACCGCCACCTCTTTAATCACTGCTAAGAAATGCAGCAAGCTCATCTCCCAGACTAGGAAATTCATTTTTTTTCTGGTTCGCTCCCAAAGTAAAGGGAAGATCGTCGCCACATCCATGACCCCCACGAAGGGTTCCTCCACACAGTAGTAGCAACAAAGGGATACAATCATCTTCTCCTCACCCACAAGGGTACCGTTGCACTGTCAGGTCAAGCATTTGGCCGATCTGACTTCTAGAGAACCTCTACCCAATAGGCTGATTTATCACCACTCCATTCTGGAAAATTCCAAGTACAAGCAGTGACATGATCAACATCAGGTACCACACAAGTTTCAGGTGGGTGACAAAGTCTGGTTACATCTACAGAAAGAATGCCTTACAAGAGCCCATCAAAAGCTCAGACCACTCTGACATGGTCCGTACAACAGTACCAAGGTTGTGGGAAACAGCACAACATTCCCCCATTACTTTGCTTTCACCAAGTGTTCAACATGGACCTTCCTCGACCAAGCTTCCCACCATTACTAGACACATCAGAGGTTGTAGCATAGCTCACCAGGGACCAAGTTCAACAAAGGTTTCTTCATCTCATGGAGGAACTCAATGCAATGAGGACTATTTCTTCCTAAGGGGAGAGGAATGATATAGGTGGATGTTGGTGGCCACCCACCTCTCCCACTTGGACTCCACAAATGTCTCTGTCAGTTTTTCAGTTTCCTTAATTGTAGCACAATTTACTATTTTTATCAGTTTTTCGAGTCCTAAACTTCCAGAGCCGTTTTGAGGCCCTAAACGACATTTTTGGGAACACGGGGAGCAGCATGGGTCCATGGACTGATGTTTCTCTCCCAAAAGTTGTATTCCTTGGATAGATCTTTCTAACGAGGTATTGTACACGTCAAACGGAGATCGTATGACAAAGTTACGACCCCAGGAAGTTGATGTACCAATTTACCCAAAACGGGGCCCATAGTTTGGCGCTTCATATCCTAGGGTTAGGTTTTTGGATGTTTAGGGTTTTCCATTGTTTCTCAACAATAAATTGGCCCTCGAGCCTCATTGTAACATTGTTCAGAGGCATGTAGCTGCCACATCTCTTCTCAAAGATAAGCTACCATCACCCTAGCTGGTTTATTTCCATTTCTGTTTGTAAGCATATTTCAGTATTTTACATTAATGAAATGAAGTATTATTTCTGTTGCGTCTCTGTATTTATGGTTAAATCTATATTTTTTTGCGATCTTTTTTAAATCTAGATCAGTGGTATCAGAGGGTCTCCTCTTTCTCTATTTTTCTTTGCATGTCCCCAACGAGGTTTTGATATAAGGAGTTAGGGCTTGAACTGGTTGAACCTTTGCAAGACCAGCCTCGCAAATCCTGACGACCTCCCATGGTGAAATACAAGAAAGACGAGGGGGCAGGAGATCCTATCAAGATATTGCTCGAAGAAGCCCTCAAGCGACAAAGGAACACAATGATGGAAAACTTTGCCCAAATCCTTCAGCGGCTACCCAGAGGCGATGCATCGGCTTCCAATAGCTACACTGGAAATGCCACACCCTTTAAGGTACAAGTTAACTTTGAAATCCCCATATTCAAGGGTCAGATAGATGCAGAGGCCATGGATAAATGGTTAAATATACTAGAAGGGTATTTTTCTATTCATGATTTTTCCAATCGGGAAAAGATTATTTTCACTCTTCTCAAAGCAACCCCCCATGTCAAGGACTGGTGGAAAACCTACTGCAAGCAAAAGGATGAAAGTACGGGTTCACTATTTTCAGGCACACCCACTTGGAATCTATTCCGGGATGCCATCAAGGAGCAGTAATACCCTGTCAAAAGCTATGAGGAAAAATACATAAAATGGACCACGCTGCAGTAGGGAAGGGACCAAGATGTGCCAGAGTTCACAAACATTTTTCATACCCTTTGCACACAGTTGGATATCAAGGACTCTAAGCTACATTTGGTACTCAAATATTGCGGCTGCCTACACAGATACATATAGGATGAGATGGAGTTCTTGAACATCTCCTCGCTCGGCACGGTGTATCGATACACTGTCAAAATTGATCAGAAGTTAAACATAAGAAGCGAGACTTTGGATCTGCGAATTCGAAGAACAAAGGAAAAAGCCAAGGCGGGGTGACCCAAGATAACCTCTCAAAGCTGCAAGAAAAGAACAACATCACGAAGTCAAAGAAGCACATAGGAAAGTGGTACGAGTTTCATAAGAGCCCCACTCACAACACAAGTGAGTTTCAGACCAAGCAGTGGCTGTGGCCGAGTTGAAGGCTTCAGAATCAGATGCATGTTCTGACCTTGAGTCGGAACCCAACAAGGGGAATGGTAAATGGAAGCATACCATTGATGCGGAGCCCAACGCCACTGTTTCCACCGCTAAGATCCAAAATAATGAGCCCGAAGATCTAGAGGATGGGGAGTGTGGATGAAGGGTTCACCACTACAATTCATTGTTGAGAGTGGGAGCCAAAAGAACCTAATTTTAGTAGAGGTCGTGAAGCGGTTGGGCCTATTGAATACACCACACTCGTAGCCATACAGTATCAGGTGGCTTCACCAAGGACAAGATCTCCAAGTCCGCTAGCAATGCCACCTTCGGTACAACATCAAGCCCTTCACATATGAGGTATTGTGTGATGTTGCACCTCTTGATGTTTGTGATGTACTATTAGGCCAACCATAATTATGGATACGACATGCTATGTATGAGTCAAGGACTCGTCCTGTTATTATTTCTTTGGGTAATTCATTATACAGGATACAGAAGATAGCCCCACCTACCGCCACCTCTTTAATCACTGCTAAGAAATGCAATAAGCTCATCTCCCTGACTAGGAAATTCATTTTCTATCTAGTTTTCTCCCAAAGTAAGGGGAATATCGTCACCACATCCATGACCCACGTGAAGGGTTCCTCCACGCAGCAGCAGCAGTAGAGGGATACAGTCATCTTCTCCTCACCCACAGGGGTACTGTTGCACTGTTAGGTCAAGCATTTGGCCGATCTGACTTCCAAAGAACCTCTACCCAACAAGCTAATTTATCACCACTCCATACTGGAAAATTCCAAGTACAAATAGTGACATGATCAACATCAGGTGCCAAACAAGTTTCAGGTGGGCGACAAATTCTAGTTACATTTGTAGAAAGAACGCCTTACAAGAGCCCATCAGAAGCTTGGACCACTCTGAAATGGTCGTTACACCAGCATCAAGGCCATGGGAAACAATGCTTTGGAGCACAACATTCCCCCGTTACTTTTCTTGCACCGAGTGTTCAACATGGACCGTCCTCAACCAAGCTTCCCATCATTACTGGACACATCAAACGTTGTAGAATAGCTCACCATGGACCAAGTTTAGGAGAGGTTTCTTCATCTCATGGAGGAACTCAACACAATGGGGACCATTGCTTCCTAAAAGAGGAGGAATGATCCAGGCAGATTTTGGTGGCCACCCACCTATCCCACTTGGACTCCCACAACTGTCTCTTTCAGTTTTTTAGGTTCCTTAATTGTAGCACAATTTACTATTTTTAGCTATTTTTTAGGTCCTGAACTGTCGAAGCCGTTTTGAGGCCCTAAACGACATATTTTTTGGAAAAGTAGGAGTACATGGGTCCATGGATGGTGTTTGTCTTCCAAAAGTTGTAGTCCTCGGATAGATCTTTCTAACAAGGTTTTGTGCGCATCAAATGAAGATCGTATGCTAAAGTTACGACCCCGGGAAGTTGATGTACCAATTTACCCAAAACGGGGCCCATAGTTTGGTGCTTCATCTCCTAGGGTTAGCTTTTTGTATGTTTAGGTTTTTCCATTGTTTCTCAACAATAAATAGGCCTTCGAGCCTCATTGTAACAGAGTTCGGAGGCATGTAGCTTCCACATCTCTTCTCAGAGATAAGCTGCCATTGCCCTGGCTGGTTTATTTCCATTTCTGTTTGTAAGCATATTTCAGTATTTTAAATTAATGAAATGAAGTATTATTTCTGTTGCATCTCTATATTTATGGTTATATCTATATTTTTCCACGTTCCTGTTTAAATCTGGATCAGTAGTATCAGAGGGTTTACTCTTTCTCTGTTTTTCTTTAAATGTCCCCAATGAGGTTAGGATATAAGGAATTAGGGCTTGAATTGGTCGAACCTTTGCAAGACCAACCTCACAAATCCCGACAGCCTCCCATGGCAGAAGACAAGAAAGACGAAGGGGCAGGAGATCCTATCAAAATCTTGCGCGAAGAACCCCTTGAGTGACAAAGGAACATGATGATGGAAAAATGTGCCCAGATCCTTTAGCTGCTACCCAGGGGCGACGCATCGGCTTCCAACAACTACTCTGAAAACGCCACACACTTTAAGGTACAAATTAACTTTGAAATACCCATATTTGATGGTCAAACAGATGCATAGGTCATAGATAAATGGTTAAATCTACTAGAAGGGTATTTTTCTGTTCATGATTTTTCCACTCAGGAAAAGATTATTTTCGCTCTTCTCAAAGCATCCCCCCACGTCAAGGACTGGTGGGAAACCTACTGCAAGCAGAAGGATGAAAGTACGGTCTCACTATTTTCAGCCACACCCACTTGGAATTCATTGCTGGGATGCCATCAAGGAGCAGTACTACCCTGTCAAAAGCTATGAGAACAAATACGTAAAGTGGACCACACTGCAACACGGAAGGGACGAAGATGCGTTGGAGTTCACAAACATTTTTCATACCCTTCGCACACAGTTGAGTATCAAGGACTCTGAGCTACATTTGGTACTCAAATACCACGGATGCTTACACACATACATCCAGGATGAGATTGAGTTCTTGAACATCTCCTCGCTCAGCACGACATACCAATATGTTGTCAAAATCGAGCAGAAGTTTAAACAAAAGAAGCGAGACTTTAGATCTGTGAATCCAAAGAACAAAGGACAAAGCCAAGGCAGGGTGACCCAAGACAACCTGTCGAAGCCGCAAGAAAAGAATAACACCACGAAGTCAAAGAAGGACACAGGAAAGTGGTGTGAGTTCCATAAGAGCCCCACTCACAACACAAGTGAGTGTCGGACCAAGCAGTCGCCGGTGACCGAGTTGAAGGCTTCAGAATGAGATGTATGTTCTGACCCTAAGTCAGAACCTGATAAGGAGAATGGAAAAGGGAAGAAAATATTTGATGCTGAGCCCAGTGCCACTATTGCCACCGCTAAGATCCAAAAGAATGAGCCCGAAGATCCAGAGGAAGGGGAACGACTTTTCACTCACAAATGTGGGTGAAGGGTTCGCCGCTACAATTGATTGTTGACAGTGGGAGCTAAAAGAACCTCATTTCAGCAGAGGTCATGAAGCATTTGGGCCTACCGACTACACCGCACCCGTAGCTGTATAGTATCGGGTGGCTTCACTAAGGACGAGATCTCTGAGTCCGCCAAAAGTGTTGCCTTCCCTACAACATCAAGCCATTCTGTGATGTTGCACCTCTTGATGTTTGTGATGTACTATTAGGCCAACCATACTTATGGAGGCGACATGCTGTGTATGAGTCAAGGCCTCACGATGTTATTGTTTTTTTAGATAATTCATTATATAGGATAACGGAGGTAGCCCCACCTACCGCCACATCTTTAATAACTACTAAGAAATGCAACAATCTCATCTCCCACACTAGGAAATTCATTTTATGTCTGGTTTGATCCCAAAGTAAGGGGAAGATCACCTCCACATCCATGACCCTCGAGAAGGGTTCCTCCACGCAGCAACAGCAACAGAGGGATACAGTCATCTTCTCCTCACCCACAGGGTACCATTGCACTGTCAAGTCAAGCATTTCGCCGATATGACTTCCAGAGCACCTCTACCCAACGGGCTGATTTATTGCCACTCCATTCTGGAAAATTCCAAGTACAACCAGCGACATGATCAACAATGGGTGCCACACAAGTTTCAGGTGGGTGAAAAACTCTGGTTACATCTGCAGAAATAATGCCTTACAAGAGCCCATCAAAAGCTCAGACCACTCTGACATGGTCCTTACACCAGTACCAAGGTTATGGGAAACAATGCTTTGGAGCACAACATTCCCCCATTACTTCTCTTGCACCGAGTGTTCAATGTGGACCATCCTCGACCAAACTTCCCACCATTACTTGACACATCAGAGTTTGCAGAACAGCTCACCAAGGACCAAGTTTAGCAGAGGTTTCTTCATCTCATGGAGGAGCTCAACGCAATGTGGACCATTGCTTCCTAAGGGGGGAGGAATGATCCAGGTGGATGTTGGTGGCCACCCACTTATCCCACTTAGACCCACACAACTGTCTCTTTCAGTTTTTCAGTTTCCTCAATTGTTGCACAATTTACTATTTTTTGAAGTTTCTCGAGTCCTAAACTTCTGGAACCGTTTTGAGGCCCTAAACAATGTTTTTTGTGGAAATTGGAAGCAACATGGTTCCATGGACCACTTTTTCTCTTCCCAAAGTTGTAGTCCTTGAATAGATCTTTCTAACGAGGTATTGTGTGCGTCAAACAGAGATCATATGCCAAAGTTACAACCCTGGGAAGTTGATGTACCAATTTACCCAAAATGAGGCCCATAGTTTGGCGCTTCATCTCCTAGGGTTAGGTTTTTGGATGTTTAGGGTTTTCCATTGTTTCTCAACAATAAATATGGCTTCAAGCCTCATTGTAACATAGTTCAGAGGCATGTACCCGCTACATCTCTTCTCATAGATAAGCTACCATTGCCCTAGTTTGTTTATTTCCATTTCTATTTGTAAGCATATTTCATTATTTTACATTAATGAAATGAACTATTATTTATGTTGCATCTCTGTATTTATGGTTATATTTGTATTTTGTCACGTTCCTATTTAAATCCGGATTAGTGGTATCATAGGGTCTGCTCTTTCTCTATTTTTCTTTGGATGTCCCCAACGAGGTTGGGATATAAGGAGTTAGGGCTTGAATTGGTTGAACCTTTACAAGACCAGCCTCGCAAATCCTGACGGCCTCCCATGGCGGAAGACAAGAAAGACGAGGGAGCAAGCTATCCTATCAAAATCTTGCTCGGAGAAGCCCTGAGCAACAAAGGAACACGATGATGGAAAACTTTGCCCAGATCCTTCAGCGGCTACCCAGGGGCGACGTATCGGCTTCCAACAGCTACTCTGCAAATGCCACACCCTTTAAGGTACAAGTTAATTTTCAAATCCCCATATTCGAGTGTCAGATGGATGCAGAGGCTATAGATAAATGGTTAAATCTACTAGAAGGGTATTTTTTCGTTCATGATTTTTCCAGTCGGGAAAAGATAATTTTTGCTCTTCTCAAAGCAGACCCCCAAGTCAAGGACTAGTGGAAAACATACTACGAGCAGAAGGATGAAAGTACAAGCTCACTATTTTCAGCCACACCCACTTGGAATTCATTCCAAGATGCCATCAAGGAGCAGTACTACCTGGTCAAAAGCTACGAGGACAAATAGATAAAGTGGACCACATTGCAGAAAGGAAGGGACCAAGATGTGACACAGTTCACAAACATTTTTCATACCCTTCGCACACAGTTGGGTATCAAGGACTCTGAGCTACATTTGGTACTCAAATACTGCAACTTCCTACACATATACATCCAGGATGAGATGGAGTTCTTGAACATCTCCTCGCTCAGCACAGTGTACCGATACACTGTCAAAATCGAGCAGAAGTTTAAACAAAAGAAGCGAGACTTTGGGTTTGTGAATCCGAAGAACAAAGGATAAAGCCAAGGCAGGGTGACCCAAGACAACCTGTAAAAGCCGCAAGAAAATAACAACACAACAAAGTCAAGAAAGGACACAAGAAAGTGGTGCAAGTTCCATAAGAGCCTCACTCACAACACAAGTGAGTGTCGAGGCAAGCAATCGCTGGTGGCCGAGTTGAAGGCTTCAGAATCAGATGCATGTTCCAACCCTAAGTCAGAACCTGACAAGGGGAATGGCAAAGGGAAGTAGATCATTGATGCGGAGCCTAGCACCACTCTTGCCACCACCAAGATCCAGAAGAATGAGCTCGAAGATCCAGAGGAGGGGGAGTGACTTTTCCACTCATAAATGTGGGTAAAGGGTTCGCCACTGCAATTCATTGTTGACAGTGGGAGCCAAAAGAACCTCATTTTAGCAGAGGCCATGAAGCAGTTGGGCCTACCGAATACACCACACCCATAGTCGTATAATATAGGGTGGCTTCACCAAGGAAGAGATCTCTGAGTCCGCTAGCAATGGTGCCTTCTCTATAGCATCAAGCCCTTCACAGATGAGGTATTGTGTGATGTTGCACCTCTTGATGTTTGTGATGTACTATTAGGCCAACCATACTTATGGAGGTGACATGCTGTGTATGAGTCAAGGCCTCGCACTGTTATTATTTCTTTGGGTAATTCATTATACAGGATATCGGAGGTAGCCCCACCTACCGCCACCTCTTTAATCACTGCTAAGAAATGCAGAAAGCTCATCTCCCAGACTAGGAAATTCATTTTCTATCTGGTTTGCTCCCAAAGTAAGGGGAAGATCATCGCCACATCCATGACCCCCGCGAAGGGTTCCTCCATGCAGAAGTAGCAATAGAGGGATACATTCATCTTCTCCTCACCCACAGGGGTACCATTGCACTGTCAGGTCAAGCATTTAACCGATCTGACTTCCATAGCGTCTCTACCCAATGAGTTGATTTATCGCCACTCCATTCTAGAAAATTCCAAGTATAACCAGTGACATGATCAACATTGGGTGCTACACAAGTTTCAGGTGGGTGACAAAGTCTGGTTACATCTACAGAAAGAACGCCTTGCAAGAGCCCACAAGAAGGTCAGACCACTCCGACATGGTCCTTACACCTATACCAAGGTTGTGGGAAACAATGCCTTAGAGCATAGCATTCCCCCATTACTTCTCTTGCACCAAGTTTTCAACATGGACCGTCCTCGACCAAGCTTCCCACCATTACTAGACACATCAGAGGTTGTAGAACAGCTCACCAGGGACCAAGTTCAGTAGAGGTTTCTTCATCTCATGTAGGAACTCAATGCAATGGGTGCCATTTCTTCCTAAGGGGGGAGGAATGATCTAGGTGGATGTTGGTGCCCACCCACCTATCCCACTTGGACCCCCATAGCTATCTCTTTCAGTTTTTCAGTTCCCTTAATTGTAGCACAATTTACTATTTTTAGCAGTTTTTCGGGTCCTAAACTTCTGGAGCCTTTTTTAGGACCTAAACGATGTTTTTTGGGTAAACTGGGAGAAACATGGGTCCTTGGTTTAATGTTGCTCAACCCAAAGTTGTAATCATCGGATAGATATTTCTAATGAGGTATTGTGCGCGTAAAATGGAGATCGTATGCCAAAGTTACGACCCCGAGAAGTTGATGTACCACTTTGCCCAAAACGAGGCCCATAGTTTTGCGCTTCATCTCCTAGGGTTAGGTTTTTCGATGTTAGGGTTTTCCATTGTTTCTCAATAATAAATAGACCTTTAAGCCTCATTTTAACACAATTCAGAGGCATGTAGCTGCCACATCTCTTCTCAGAGATAAGCTACCATCGCCCTAGCCGGGTTATTTCCATTTCTGTTTGTAAGCATATTTCAGTATTTTACATTGATGAAATGAAGTATTATTTATGTTGCATCTCTGTATTTATTGTTATATCTGTATTTTGTCATGTTACTTTTTAAATCTGGATCAATGGTATCATAGGGTCTGCTCTTTCTATGTTTTTCTTTGCATGTCCCCAACGAGGTCTGGATATAAGGAGTTAGGGCTTGAACTCGTCGAACCTTTGCAACACCAGCCTTGCAAATCTTGATGGCCTCCCATGGCGGAAGACAATAAAGACGAGGGGGCAGGAGATCTAATCAAAATCTTGCTCGAGGAAGCCCTCGAGCGACAAAGGAACGCAATGATGGAAAACTTTCCCTAGATCCTTCAGGGGCTACCCAGGGGCGACACATCGACTTCCAACAACTACTCTAGAAATGCCACACCCTTTAAGGTATAAGTTAACTATGAAATCCCCATATTCAAGGTTCAGATAGATGTAAAGGCCATAGATAAATGGTTAAATCTACTATAAGGGTATTTTTTTGTTCATGATTTTTCTAGTTGGGAAAATATTATTTTTTCTCTTCTCAAAGCAGCCCCCCACGTCAAGGACTAGTGGGAAACCTATTACAAGAATAAGGATGAAAGTACGAGCTCACTCTTTTCAGTCGTACCCACTTGGAATTTATTTCGGGATTCCATCAAGGAGTAGTACTACCCTGTGAAAAGCCATGAGGAAAAATACATAAAGTGGACCATGGTGAGGCAAGGAAGGGACCAAGATGTGCCGGAGTTCACAAACATTTTTCATACCCTTCACACACAGTTGGGTATCAAGGAGTCTGAGCCTCATTTTGGCCCCATTGAACACCCTGCAATTCTGGCCTAATTCCCTAGACCTAAATTGTCTATCTCCTCTTGATCCAGCAAAACCCCTTCAAAATCCAATCAAAACTTTGTGCTACTATACCTAGCCTAAAATCCTTTTCCTGATCCAGCCATCTTGGTTGAGATCCTTACGAAGAGAGCCCTCTCTTAGCCTAGTACGACCAGCTACTTAGCTAAGCGTGGTTTGTGGTTACCCTGACATTGCCTTCTTTCAGCCTCGGGTTCAATCCAGGTGATAACATAGTGGCGACCATACTGGGGAACGAAAGACTAATCACCCCAATAATATATTTCATTTGAATTCTTAAGCTTATGGATGCTGAGTTTTAGAATTTACTAGGCTAAATTGGAAAGTTGTAAAGCAATATATAAAACTTCGAAATTTGAGCACACTGGCTTCGAGAAAGTACACTAGGGCCAATCCAGATCCAAACCCTGCCCAAGTAGTGGATAATCCTAATCTAATTTCAAGAAGACTCAAAAGACAAGAAACTTTAGTCAGTACCACGCCTTCAATAAAAGTAAATTCTTGCCCTGACGAGTGGTTGTTTTTAGAAGACCTCCCATTTGATCTATCGTTTGACCTTTCCCTATTCAGAACTAGGTGTAAAAGTGCACTTGATGATGTAGTTCTAGATCTGGAGTTTATTGTAGATATTGAAGTCCAAAAGGCAAACCAATCAATTGATGTGTATATCCTAAATTCCCCTCAATCATCCCTCACTACTACTAAGATTCCTGAGTTTTTTGAACCGGTGTCCACCACCCTCAGTTCATTATTCCCTTCAACCTCTGAAATTCATTCCCAACCTCCATTCATACCTTCACTTCCCCATCAATCACCTATTCCTCCCAGTTCTCCATAAACTACTCCATCAACTCCTAGTAGCCCAATCCTTGTTTTAAATCCGCCTCGAGTTATGGCTGCCCGATATGCACCCCTTCTTTTACCTTAGAATCTTGGTGCCATGCTCGCTGATTATCAAACCAAGATTCATTTCTTTGATGCCACTCAAACCATTACAGCTCAGCGACATGTTGATAGAATGAATGATTTCTTTGACCTCCATGAAGTAGAAATTGAAGATGTATCGATGAGATTGTTTGTACAAAGATTTGGAGGTGAAGTTCGAAAATGGTTCAGAGCTTTACCAACTGCTTCTATCACCACTTTACCAATCCTCCATAGGCAATTCCTGGATCAGTGGGAGGTGAAGAAGAATCCACTTCAGATTTTTTCTGAGTATGAGAACATCAAAAGAAATACCGACGACAGTGTGCAAGACTACTTTGTTAGGTTTAATGCAGTATACAATGCTATTCTGGCCAATATTAAGCCACCAAAGGGATTGGCTTTGCTCAAGTTTTCAGACGATTTCGATGGATATATGGCATATCAGTTGTAGGAACCTGATCCTACCACACTAGAAGACATGCAAAAGAATGCAGTGAGTGTAGAAGCAAACTTGCTGGCCAAAAGAGCAAGAATGAGATCAGAGAAAAGAGTGACCATAAAAGAAGAAGCATCTACTTCAGATGTAAAGATGGATACATTGATTCGAATAGTGGAAAGGATGGTTTATCGGTTAACCATCACAGATAGACCTGAACCACCAATTCGGAATCCAAATTTTAGAGGACAGCAGTAGCCCCAATTCCAAATCAAGCAGAGAGAACAGAAGGCACCAGAACAACCAGCACAACAACAGCAGATTAGAAATCCCTTACAGCAGAATTATGTTCAAGGAATAGAAGAAGAAGATGACGAGGATACAGTAATTGAGAAAAATCATTTTTTACTGCTAATGACATGCCTATGTTTCTGACTGATGATGAAGAATATGCAGAAGTTACAGACATTCAAAGGGATGAAGATTACATCTTAGCAAATGATGTGGTTTTGGAGGCTGAATCTGATGATTATCAACGTGGTTATATGAATTCTTTGTCTTCACAGCAGAGGCAATACTCTTTAAGGAGCAGAGATGTACCGATCAATCCCATTCAGAAAATAAAGGATGTGCAATCCAAGAATGATTCCTCAAACACTCAAAAGAAAGGGAAAGAGCTTGTTGATCTGAATCCCAACAAAGTACCATCAACAAGTATCACTGCAAATGAGAAGAACAATTAGCAAAAAGATAGTGCAGCAAAAGAGCAAGTGGATAAGAAGGACATTGGTGTCAAAGAGGTAGAAAAAGTTTCATCCTTTAATTTAGAAAGTGAAATTGCTAAATTAAAGTGTCCATTCCTTTGACTGAGTTGGTTAAGAATAGCAATTATAAACACCATGTATCTAGAATATTGCAAATTGATCCTTTTTCAGACATGGTGAATGTCGAGGATGATCATCCTAAACTCATTTTTGGTCCAGCCATAGAAGGTTAGCCTAAAGATAGTGAAGTCCCTCCCTTTTCTCTGATTCTTAGACTGCATGAGTATATTCTCCATAATGCTATGTTAGATTCTAGAGCTTCTTACAATTTGATGCCTAAAGCCATTATGGAAAAGTTGGGCCTGGATATCACCCAGAAATATCATGATTTGTACTCTTTTGACTTTGGTAGAGTTCGTTGCGTTGGTCTCATCAAAGATCTGGTGGTTTCTTTAGATCAAATCCCAGCCAAAAATGTCTTGATGGATGTGGTAGTTGTTGATATACAACCTCGATTTGGTATGCTCTTATCTAGATCTTGGGGTGCTAAACTCAAAGGCACTTTACAACTTGAGTTCTCTTATGCTACCATCCTTATTTTCGGTCAATTGAGGAAGTTGTACTGGGAAAAGAAAATGAAGTATATGATCACTAGTAAAGAGAAGCCTGTGAATCATCCAATAAATGTTGTACATACTGATTTAGAGTCCTTTGTTTTATACTTTGATAGTGGATTGAATGATGTAGATATTCAGATTGTAGAAGTAGATGATGTACCAGAAATTTCCGAGAATTTTAGAGCAGTTATTAATCAAGAAAAAGAAAAAATAGCAAGTTCTTCTGAGCAGCCCACACGGCAGAAAAAGGTTAGTGAAGAGCAGAAAAATGAAGTAATTTCCAAGGTAAGGTAGAGAAGGAAGAAGAATTTCAGCATCTAGAAGATGAAGCCAGCCTTTGGAGCATGGAGTTTGATGGCGTTGTGGGTAAGGACAATGATGGTATTGGAATTTGGATTCGAAGCCTTGCTTTCCAACCTGCCAAAGTCCCAAGTAATGTTAGAGTATGTTCCTACAAGTTAGATTTTGATTGCTTTAATAATGAAGTGGAGTATGAGGCTTTGATTACAAGTTTTAAAATTTTGAAGAAAATGAATGTGAATAGGATTTCGATTTATGGCGATTCAGAACTAGTGATTAAATAGGTAAAAGGAGAATATCAAGCAAAACATCCGTAGATGAGAGCCTACAAAAATGTAGTTCTGAATATTTTGAGGATGTTTCCTGAATATACCTTGACAACAGTACCCCGAACTCAAAACATCATATTCACTTGCCACTGCTGCTAGCAATTTGAAGATTCTAATGAATTCTATCAACAAATTTGAAATTCATGTCAAACAAAGGCCCGTTTTTCCTGATAATTTGAGGTATTGGCAAGTGTTTTGGGATGATAATGAAATTAATTCCTTTTTACACAATGAAGGAAAGTTTAAGAATGCTTCCATTGATGATGATTGTGATTCCAATGAACAAGAGAATGAGGTAAATCAGATGGAGGTTTTACAGCTGAAGGATAATATTATTGCTAGAGGTCTCATACCTTTAGAGGAGCTTTTTTATCAGGATGATGTGGCAAGAAAATCGAGCTTGGTTCCTACGGACAAAGGAGTTGAAGATGTAAATCTTGGAACAGCTGACAAGCCCAAGCTTGTAAATTTATCTAAAGCATTATATCTTGAAGTAAAGGCTAAGTATGTTAGATTACTTTTTGAGTTTTCTGATGTATTTTCTTGGGATTATTCATATTTGAAGGTGTATGACAAGGATATCATTCAACATACTATTCCTATCAAGCCAGATCAAAAGCCTTTTAGACAGAAGTTGGCAAGAATCAATCCAAAGCTGTTTCCATCCATTGAGAAAGAGGTAAATAGATTGTTTAAAGCTAGCATCATTGTTTTAATTAGATTTTCTGATTGGATTTCAAATTTGGTCCCAGTACGAAAGAAGATCGGAGAGATAAGATTGTGCATAGATTTCCGGAACCTCAACAAAGTGTCCTTAAAAGATAATTACCCACTTCCTAAGATGGACCACATTCTGCAAAGAGTAGTTGGAGCATCATGGATGTCACTACTTGATGGTTACTCAAGCTATAATCAGATCTTGGTGCATGAAAAATACCAACACAAAATTGCCTTCACAACACCTTGGGGAACTTTTTAATATGCCAAAATTCCATTTGGATTGAAGAATGCCGGAGCCACTTTTCAACGGGTGATGGACATAGCTTTTGCTAATGAGAAGGATGTTTTCTTGGTAGTTTATTTAGATGATTTGATGGTATTTTCTGGTTTTGATGATGAGCACTTGCACCACTTGAGGATTGTCTTTCAGAAATGTAGAAAGTTCGGGATTTCTCTAAACCCTAAGAAAAGTATTTTTTCCATGGACGAGGGTGAGATTCTTGTTCATATCATTTCTAAAGATGGTATTCACATTGATGCTTCAAGGGTGGAGGCAATTTAGGATATAGACTTTCCACGCAACAAAAAGGAGATTCAGGATTTCAATGGTAAGATGAATTTCTTAAGCAGACTTATACCAAATTTGGTCGAACATTTATGTGAAATAACTAATATGTTGAAGAAGGACAACACTGTGAAATGGACTGAGGATACCATGAAATAATTCAATTTGGTAAATTTTTCTTTGACCACAACCTCACTCTTGATTACTCCTGATTATACTCATGATTTTATTATATTTTCATTTGCATCAAAGCACACCATGGCTGCAGTATTGATGCAAAAGAGGGATCAAGTGGAGCAACCTATTGCTTTCTTCAGTAGGACTATTTTAGATGCCGCCTTGCAGTATAATATCATTGAAAAACAAGCACTGGATCTTCCAAAAGCATTGAAACATTTCAGAGTATACATTTTGCATTCACATACTATAGCAAATGTTCCTAATGCAGCAGTCAAAAATGTTCTCATGCAAACCGATCCAGAGGGAAGAAGAGGTAAGTGGATAGCATCAATGATGGAGTATGATCTTGAGATTAAACCTACCAAACTGATCAAAGGACAAGGCTTGGAAAAACTAATGGCTGAATCAAATCTTCATGCTCTAGACATAAATCTTATTGCAGCAATTTCAGAAGATGAAGATGGTGGCTCACTCATTCAGGTATCAGAAATGTTTCTCAAATCACCTTGGTATTCTGATATAGTTTATGTTCTTCAACATCTTTCACCACCTCCTGGAATGTCAAGAAGTAAAGGTAGATCACTTAAACTCAAGTCTGCAAAATTCGACATTTTAAATAGTTCTCTCTATTGGAAAGATCTGGGAGGAGTTCTTCTTAATTGTTTGGTTGAAGATGAAGCTCAGAAGGTAATGAATGATTTTCATAGAGGTGATTGTGACGGTCATTTGTTTTGGAAAAAAATAGCTAACAAAGTGTTGAGAGAAGAATATTATTGGTCGACTTTGTTTTCAGATTTATATAAGACAACAATGGGCTGCCATGAATGCCAAGTTTTTCAAGGAAAACGGAAATTGCTTCCTCTTCCTTTGAAGCCAGTTGAAGTAAATGCACCTTTTCAGTAGTGGGGACTTCATTTCATAGTGTAAATCCATCCTACATCCTTAGCACAACACAAATGGATCTTGATAGCTACCGATTACTTCACCAAGTGGATTGAGGCCATTCCGACAAGACAAGCCACAAACACGGTAATTATCCAATTTTTAGAATCTAATATCTTGTCTCGTTTTGGGTGCCCTCACAAGATTATAATAGATAATGCAACAGCATTTAAGTCCAAGAAGTTGGCCGAGTTTTGCAACAAGTACAATATCACATTGGGTCATTACACGATATACTACCCGCAGGGCAATCGATTGGCTGAGTCATCAAATAAATCCTTGGTGAATATTATCAAGAAAATGTTGGAGGCAAACAAGAAGAATTGGCATCCAAATCTTGTTAATGTCTTGTGGGCCGACAGAGTGAGCAGCAAGAAATCCATAGGTATGGCACCTTTTGAGTTGGTTTATGGTACTGATACAGAATTTCTTACATCATTGGCAGTCCTGGTCATGAGATTGTTATAGGAAGCTGGCAGCGAAGAGGATGATATTCAACACAGAATTAATGAAATGATTCACCTTCAGCAAACAAGGGAAGAGGTTTCCCAAAACACTTTCCAGTTGCAAGAGAAGATCAAGAAGATTTATGACCGCAAAACCAAAGCAGAAAAGTTTCAGCTAGAAGATGTAGTGCTATGGTGGGATGCACGGAATGAGGAAAAGGGAAAGCATGGTAAGTTTGAAAATTTATGGAAAGGACCATATAAAATCTTAGCTTATCAGGGACAAAATGAATTTTTGATGAAGGAAATGGATGGTCAGGATTGTTTAGGAGGACCAGTGAATGGTAGGCTCCTGAAGCACTACTACTTTTGAGGTTGTTCCCTGAAGTTACTTCACCTTCATTGTATATGCCAGTTTGATTTTCATTGCAAGTTTTCAAGTACATTGTCATCTGAGCTTGGGGCTCGAAGTGAAGGCTATAAAGTTTGAATGATTAGTGTCAAGTTTGGTTGATTTGGTTTATAGTCAAGTTTAGAGACGATTTGGTTGTGAATCAATTCTCAATTTGTATTGAGTCATTTTTCACTTTTTGTTTTGACCGTATTGCCCAATGGATGAGGCACTTGGTCTATGGTGTTCTTGACACCTCCAAGGAGCTGCCATCCCCAATAAGGCCAATGTTAGTGTCAATATCTACACACTTCCATAAAGGATCAAAATTTTCTCTTTGCATTGTCATTTTAGGGGTCCCATACTAAAACTTTTCACATCATTTCATTAGGTCATGTCAAACTGATCCAGTGATGGTTGTCTTCTCTTCTGAAAATCCAATTTTTCCCTCATAGAGTATACTTGCTAACCCTTCTTCAGATTGTCTTTAGTTATGGTTTCATGGTCAATTTGCAATCATGCTTTCCATTAGGTCATAGGGCATGTTTCATTAGGTCTTAGGGTTTCATTTCCAAGGTCAAGATTCTTGATTTTAAAGTGTAAATAAAGGTCAGCAAGGGTATGAAGATGATGAATAAGTCAAGCATGATGGCTTGTAGGTCATAGCCACTGAATAATTATCTTTTAACCTAATGTAATCTTCACCTCAAAAGCATGTTTTTGAGGTGAAAACCGAGTATTTTGAGTTTAATTGTATTTCATATGTAATTTTAAGTCACTATATGTAATAACTGATCCCAGTTGCACCAAAGCATCTATCCTTGCTGTAAGACACTGCAAAAATCAATTCAAGTTGAGCATTTATCCACCTGCAAAGACACAAAGAAGAAAAAGGTATTAAAACAGAATTTTGAAGAAGTACAAGAAACATTAGAAAGTGGGTTTTTCAAATGAAAAATCAAAATCTACTCCTATTTAAGCTCCCACATTTCATTTCCAAGTTCATTATTCTCATTGGCAAGCAAGGAGTCAAAAAAGTGAGAAGAAGAGGCAAGCTTGAGCGAGTTTTTGGCGAAAGAAGGTTGGCACTGCGCTTCTAGAGGGTGGCCTGCACTTCTGGAGCAGTGGTTGAGTGGCGTTGCGCGTTGGCAGAGTGGCGCTACGCTTTGGAGGCAAGCAAATTGGCACTGAGCATTGAAGGCTTGGCACTACGCGTTGAGACCTATGCTACGCATCTGGGGAATTTCCACAGTGTAATTTTACATTAGCACTGTGCTTCCAAGGTGGCGTTGCACGTCTGGGTACCGGCGTTGCGCGTTGAGTAGGAAGGCTAGAAAAGCCTCAAAACTTCCAACAAATCTCAAATTTCTCTCTCATTCCATCATTGCAAGTAAGTTGACATCCCTCACTTTAGTTTTGGTTTGCAAATCAAACTTATAAGCATCATTTTCCGTGATAAACATGAAACCCTAAAAATCTATCTAGTGGTGCCTAAAACCCTAAACCCTCATTGTTCATCCTATCACCTATCCCTATAGCTCTAAACTCTTCCCTGATCCCTATTTCCCTATCCCTTTATCCCTTTACCCCTATTCCATATCATTTCCATCCCTTTTACCCCTCTTCCCCAAGGGCAATTTCTCAAAACAAGCCCTTCCTCTCATTTTTCTCCCTCATTCATTTTTAGCCCATAAAGTCATTTCCCATCCCCTCATTCCTAAAACACTTTCACTCATCCCCTTCATACAACCTCAACCTTTCAAATATGGACCAAGAGGACCGAGACTATGAGGAGGAGGAAAACACAGGCAGTGACACCTCAGCAGATAGAGCTAGACAGCAGAGAAAACCACACAAGGGAGGTAGGATTATCAGAGAAGAGCCATCAAACCTTACGGAATTGCAGGCCTCTCAGTTGGTTGTCACATGTTTCAGATATCTTGGCTACTATGAGTTCTGTGAGCAGGTGGAGAGAGTTCAATACCATGTAGAGCTCACTAGACTTTTTGTAGCCCATCTTCAAGACAAGAGGGTAACTCTTGCTGGGGTAACTTTCACAGTTTCACCTTCCATCATTTCAGATGCCACGAGGATTCCAAATGTAGGGGAGAAGTGGTACAAGGCCCAAGACCTGGATGAGCACTACTATGAGCCTTATATAAAACCCCAACATAGAAATGAGGTGAAGAAACTTTTTCCTTTTAGATTTCTCAAAGACAAGTATGTCCCCATGATGAAAATCATCATGAAGTATTTCACTTGTGAGGGCAGATTCTCTAGGTTGTATACCTATCACATTAGGCTCCTCATGCATTTTACCAGGGTGAGGATGTTAAACCTCCCTTACTTCTTGTTCAGGAATACATAGAGATGGCTCATTTCGTCCAGAAGAAGCCATACCCTCAGCAGATGAGTAGTCTCTATCACTACTCCCTAATCAAGATCATTGTGCTTCATCATCTAAGTCTCCTCAACATCTCTTGGGAGACATTTCTTTCTCATGACATCTTCAGGGGTCCACAAATTCCTCCACCAGTGTCTCAAGAAGTAGGGGGACCTTCTAGCAGTATTTAGGTGAAAACATATGACGAGGTCAAGGAGACTAGAACTACTGAGGTGCCAATTTACATGACATATCAGAGGGGCACAAGGAGATTATTTGTAGCCTACAGGCAAGTGTTTTCTCCATGGGAGGTGGAATGGACCTTGCCTTCTTCATCATCTCATAGGCAAATGCTAGCTCCACAGGATGTGGAAGGGGCTTTGCCTTCTTCATCGACACAATGGGTACAGGTGCAGCAGTTGCACAAAGGGGAGGAAAAGATGCCAGAGCAGAGTATTGATGATGAGGAGGAAAGGGAATTTGACTTGACTGAGCATGATGAGCTGGAGCAGTGGTATACCCATCATGGAGTTGAAATTATTGACTTAGAGGCTCAAGACGAAGAAACCATCAAAGGTATCATCATACAAGAAAGGGAAGCTCATGTACAAGCTTTGGTGGACAATTTGGAGAGGGCCAAATATGTCATCACATATTTGGAGCAAGAAAACAAGTAATTGAGTGACAAACAAGTCCTCATTGATCCGGATTTAAATAGGAACGTAAAAAATTACATAGATAACCATATACATAAAGATGCAACGGAAATAATACTTCATTTAATTAATGGAAAATACTGAAATATGCTTACAACCATAAATGGAAATAAACCAGCTAGGGCGATGGTAGCTTATCTCTAAGAAGAGATGTGGTGGCTGCATGCCTCTGAACTGTTAAAAACTGTGTTACAATGAGGCTTGAAGGCCTATTTATTGTTGAGAAACAATGGAAAACCCTTAACATTCCAAAACCTTACCCTAGAAGATGAAACGCCAAATTGTGGGCCCCGTTTGGGTAAATTGGTACATCAATTTCCCGGTGTCATAACTTTGGCATACGATCTCCGTATGACGTGTACAATAGCTCGTTAGAAAGATCTATCCGAGCATTACTACTTTGGGAGGCAACATCAGTCCATGGACCCATGTGCCCCAGATTTCCCAAAAAGCGTCGTTTAGGGCCTCAAAACGGCTCCGGAAGTTCATGACCCGAAAAACTGCTAAAAATAGTACATTGTGCTACAATTTAGGAAACTGAAAAAGCTGAAAGAGACAGTTGTGGGGGTCCAAATGGGATAGGTGGGTGGCCACCAACATCCACCTGGATCATTCCTCCCCCCTAGGAAGCAATGGTCCCCATTGTGTTGAGTTCCTCCCTGAGATGAGGAAGCTTCTGCTGAGCTGGGTCTCTGGTGAGTTGTTCTGTAATCTCTGATGTGACCAGAAATGGTGGGAAGCATGGTTGACAATGGTGCACATTGAACACTCGGTGCAAGCGAAGGAATGGAGGAATGTTGTGCTTCAAAGCATTGTTTCCTGTAGCCTTGGCACTGGTGTAAGGACCATGTCGGAGTGGTCGGAGCTTCTGATGGGCTCTTGTAAGGCGTTCTTTCTGTAGATGTAACCAAACTTTGTCGCCCACCTGAAACTTATGTGGTACCCCTGTGGGTGAGGAGAAGTTGTTCCTGTGTTCTGTCATGACCATATCCCTTTGCTACTGCTACTGCGTGGAGGAACCCTTTACAGGGGTCATGGATGTGGCAACGATCTTCCCCTTACTTTGGGAGTGAACCAGACAAATGAATTTCTTGGTCTGGAAGATGAGCTTGCTGCCTTTCTTAGTAGTAATCAAAGAGGTGGCAGTAGGTGGGGCTACCTCTGGTATCCTATATAATGAATTATTCAAAGAAATAATGACAGCGCGAGGCCTTGACTCATACACAACATGTCACCTTCACAAGTATGGCTGGCCTAATAGTACATCACAAACATCCAGTGGTGGAACATCACACAATACCTCATCTGTGAAGGGCTTGATGCTGTAGGGAAGGTGGCACTGCTGGCGAACTTTGAGATCTCGTCCTTCATGAAGCCACTCGATACTTTACGGCTGTGGGTGTGGTGTAGTCGGTAGGCCCAACCGCTTCATGACCTCTGCTGAAATGAGGTTCTTTTGGCTACCACTGTCGACAATTAATTGCAACGGCGAACCCTTCACCCACATCTGTGAGTGGAAAAGATGCTCCCCCTCCTCTGGATCTTCGGGCTCATTCTTCTGGATCTTGGCAGTGGCAACAGTGGCGCTGGGATCCGCATCAATGATTTGCTTCCCTTTGCCATTCCCCTTGTCAGGTTCTGGTTCAGGGTTGGAACATGCATCTGATTCGGAAGCCTTCAACTCAGTCACCAGTGACTGCTTGGTCTGACACTCACTTGTGTTATGAGTGGGACTCTTGTGGAACTCACACCACTTTCCTGTGTCCTTCTTCGGCTTTGTGGTGTTGTTCTTTTCTTGCAGCTTGGGTCACCCCGCCTTGGCTTTGTCCTTTGGGCTTCGGATTTGCAGATCCAAAGTTTCGCTTCTTCTGTTTGAACTTTTGCTCGATTTTGATAACGTATCGGTATGTTGTACCAAGTGAGGAGATGTTCAAGAACCCCATCTCTTCCTGGATGTATCTGTGTAGGTAGCCGCGGTATTTGAGTACCAGATGCAGCTCAGAATCTTTGATACCCAACTGTGTGCGAAGGGTATGAAAAATGTTTGTGAACTCCGGCACATCTTGGTCTCGTCCCTGCCATAGTGTGGTCCATTTGATGTATTTGTCCTCATAGCTTTCGATAGGGTAGTACTGCTCCTTGATGGCATCCCGGAATGAATTCCAGGTGGGTGCGGCTGAAAATAGTGAGCCGGTATTTTCATCCTTCTGCTCGTAGTAGGTTTCCCACCAGTCCTTGACGTGGGGGGCTGCTTTGAGAAGAGCAAAAACAATCTTTTCCTGACTCGAAAATTCATGAACAGAAAAATAACCCTCCAGCATATTTAACCATTTATCTATGGCATCTGTGTCTATCTGACCCTTGAATATGGGGATTTCAAAATTAACTTGTAACTTAAATGGCGTGGCATTTCCAGAGTAGCTTTTGGAAGCTGATGCGTCACCTCTGGGTAGCCGCTGAAGGATCTGCGCAAAGCTGTCCATCATCGCATTCCTTTGCCGCTCGAGCGCTTCTTCGAGCACGATTTTGATAGGATCTGTTGCCCCCTCGTCTTTCTTCTCATCCGCCATAGGAGGCCGTTGGGATTTGCGAAGCTGGTCTCACAAAGGTTCGACCAGTTCAAGCCCTAACTCCTTATATCCTGACCTCGTTGGGGACATGCAAAGAAAAACAAAGAAAAAGCAGACTGCTCTGATACCACTGATCCGGTTTTAAACAGGAACACAACAAATCACATAGATAACCATATACATAAAGGTGCAACGGAAATAATACTTCATTTCATTAATGGAAAATACTGAAATATGCTTACAACCAGAAATGGAAATAAACTAGCTAGGGCGATGGTAGCTTATCTCTAAGAAGAGATGTGGTGGCTACATGCCTCTAAACTGTTAAAAACTATGTTACAATGAGGCTCGAAGGCCTATTTATTGTTGAGAAACAATGGAAAACCCTTAACATTCCAAAACCTAACCCTAGAAGATGAAACGCCAAATTGTGGGCCCCGTTTGGGTAAATTGGTACATCAATTTCCCGGGGTCGTAACTTTGGCATACGATCTCCGTTTGACGTGTACAATAGCTCGTTAGAAATATCTATCCGAGCAATACTACTTTGGGAGGCAACATTTATCTATGGACCCATGTTACCCCAGATTTCCCAAAAAACGTCGTTTAGGGCCTCAAAACGGCTCCGAAAGTTCAGGACCCGAAAAACTGCTAAAAATAGTACACTGTGCTACAATTTAGGAAATTGAAAAAGCTGAAAGAGACAGTTGTGGGGGTCCAAATGGGATAGGTGGGTGGCCACCAACATCCACTTAGATCACTCATGGAGCTAGAAATGCTCAAGATGAAACGACAAAGTGGAAAAGAGACAAGAGTCACTTTGACTCCTATTGAGAAGGAGATTGAAGATGATAGAGAGACTTGGCTTGAGAGAGTCAACTTGCACCTTGAGAAACTACTACAGAAGGCCAATAGAGACAATCAGATGATCAGACACATGGCCTATCATTACAGGACCCGAAACAAGATTTGCAATATGAGGGTCAAGAAAATGAAAGTTAGGCTTAGGCGGGCCTTGAAAGGAAAAAATGAGGAGGGTAGGCTTAGGATGCTTGCTGAAGCTTCCTTGGCTCATCAGGACACTTGATGATGGTGCTTCTCACCAATTTTGGGCAAGTTTGGAGAAATTTTTTCCATTTGCCAATTTTTGAAATTCTACACACAGGAAAATTGCCTAGATGCGCAACGCCACCGGCGCTGCACTTTTCCTAGGGGCACCCAATGAAGAAATGGTTTGCATTTTTAGATTCATATCAATGACGACATGCACCCTAGAAAGCTTCAAATTTTTTGGGGCAGAACTGGTCCACCAAAAGGTCAAAAAACACCTTAAAAATGACCTTTCTGCCACTTTTGGACACACATAAGCAGCCTTCGAAGAATCAAGTTTTAAGGGGTCAAATGAGCTTCAAATGAAAAAATTATAGGTACTTTGGAAATTCGACTTGAATACCTTTCCAATGAGCTATCATGGGCTCAATGTGGATTTAGGGAAGGCCTCCAAAATGGACCTGAAAGTGGCACTGGGTGTTGGGCCAGTGGCACTGCGCATAGGGCAGATTTTGCTCAGGAGGCATATTTTTCTAGTTTTTGACTATGATCATGGATTCTCTCTTATGGATGATGATTCACCATTGTAAATTATGAGTTGGCATGTAATTATGATAGATAAATAGTAATAGAGGGTGGATTCATTGCTTTAGAAGTCAGTTTGAGCTCAAATGAATAAGTTTTTCACTTTTAGAGGCAAGTTGTTGAAATGCCTATATTCTTGTTTCTTGTTCAATATTAGTTAGATTAGCTCGTCATCTTAAGGATTCGACCCCTAAGGATGGGAGGAGGTTTAATTCATGTCTATACTTTCTTCTTCTTTCTCATTGTAAAGGGTTGGACTCAGTTGGATGCTCAGACCTTCATTGTACACCTTTTGTAAGTAGTTCGGCAGGAGATTAGAAAGAATTGTAGCTATTTTTATGGGATCCATGTGGTATGATTTTTAGTACAGTTCTTCTTTTGTGATCATGTGTTAATATTTTTTATGTATTCCATTAATCATTTCATTGCTTCTAGTTGAATGTTTTCAAGTTGATAGGCGGAATTCATTGTGTCAATGCTCTGCCTTGGGAAACCATTCACCTTTTCATGTTTTCTGCAGTCTAGGAAGGTTCCACGGTTTCAGATGCTCTTCTTAGCTTCTCACCAGTCTAAAACATCTCACCCCATCAAGCTCTTGAGTGCTAAAACCTATGCCTACCTTGCCCCATTGAACACCCTGCAATTTTGGCCTAATTCCCTAGACCTAAACTGTCCAGCTCCTCCTGATCTGGAAAAACCCCTTCAAAATCCAATCAAAACTTCATGCTACCATACCTAGCCTAAAATCCTTTTCCTGATCTAGTCATCTTGGCTGAGATCCTTACGGAGAGAGCCCTCTCCCGGCCTATTAGGACTAGGTACTTGGCTAAGTGTGGTTTGTGGTTACCCTGGCATTGCCTTCTTTCAGCCTGAGGTTCAATCCAGGTGATAACACCCACCATTACTGGACACATCATAGGTTGCAGAATATCTCACTAGGGACCAAGTTTAGTAGAGGTTTCTTCATCTCATGGAGGAACTCAACGCAATGGGGACCATTACTTCCTAAGGGGGGAGGAATGATCCAGGTAGATGTTGGTGGCCACCCACCTATCCCACTTGGACCCCCACAACTGTCTCTTTCAGTTTTTCAGTTTCCTTAACTATAGCACAATTTACTATTTTTAGAAGTTTTTCAGATCCTGAACTTCCGAAGCCGTTTTGAGGCCCTAAACGATGTTTTTTGGGAAAACTTGGAACAACATGGGTCCATGGACTGACGGTGCTCTTCCCAAAGTTGTATTCCTTGGATATATCTTTCTAACGAGGTATTTTGTGCATCAAATGGAGATCATATGAAAGATTTACGACCTCGAGAAGTTGATGTACCAATTTACCCAAAACGGGGCCCATAGTTTGGCTTTTCATCTCCTAGGGTTAGGTTTTTGGATGTTTAGGGTTTTCCGTTGTTTCTCAACAATAAATAGGCCTTCGAGCCTCATTGTAACACATTTCAGAGGCATGTATTGCCACATCTCTTCTCAAAGATAAGCTACCATCGCTCTAGCTGGTTTATTTCCATTTCTGTTTGTAAGCATATTTCAATATTTTACATTAATGAAATGAAGTGTTATTTCTATTGCATCTCTGTATTTATGGTTATATCTGTATTTTGTTGCATTCCTGTTTAAATCCGGATCACACATGTACTCACAATGAAATTAACTCAATTAAACTTATCTGCTTAGAAAATCCTACTTCGCCTTCATTTCAGCTTAAGCTTCTCATTGAAGTGCTTTTCATGGAAACTATAGAACAGCACCAAGTATTGGTTGGTGCCAAAGAATCCAATTGTAATTATTATTGATTTATTGAGATTCCTTTCTACCATTAATTGTTGAAAGTGTTAAAGATTGTGACCACAAATTTAACTCCCCAAAAAATTAATACATCAATTTCACTACGAGATACAGAATAAGCGTTCATTATGAGAAGTGTGGAGATGTGGATGTGTGGAAGAAGCACAATGAAAGCTTGTTCCACACCTATGCACTTTGAGGAAATATATTGTGCATTTCTTGTGAAATATATTTTATATAATCACTATAAAAGTTATAAAACAAATATGTGTAAATATCGATGTGGAATATAAAGTATGGATCTTCTTCAATAGATGTTTAGAACTTGATTTATCCGATTTCTCTACAAATGGTGTTTACGCTATAGTGTTTCAACCGACATTGTTAAGGAAATGGGGACGAAGCTTTCATTATAATGAGTGTAAAAGAAGCACAACGCAAATGAAAGAAGCACAAAATTACAAATTAACATCAAGTACAACGAAAGAATATTTCATTGTGTAGAGTGTGTCCTCCTCATATCCATCTTCTTCATAATGATAATAAATCAATGTTAAGATGTTTCAATATTCTTTCGAAAAAGCAGTGAATCGACACATAGTCAAGAACGAGAAGTGTTTCAACATACAAAAAGTCGTTTCTATTAAACAGAGCCTATCGCCATTGACATAGTAGTGGGTACCAACCCAACTATCAATTCCCTCTGTAATAGAGATAACTATACACATTTCTGTACAATATTTCTTTGTGATTGTCCTTGCACACCTTTCGATTTATAGTTATTATTGACAAGTTGTACACTAGTTGTGATGAACATAAATAATTCATATTTAATTTAGTTCATAAACTTATGACACTTATGGTACGTATATTGATGATATTAAAGCAAAAACAAAGTGTAAATTAAATGGAAGATTTGGTATCTTGAATTTCTATTTATTGAGAGTGTCCTATAAAACATTTTTCACATGCCAAATAGTAATAGATGGTGAATATTTATCATATCGAGAAATTTACAATTAAAGGGAATTGAAAACACTACTAGTTGAGAGAATATTTTGAAAGTATAAAGCATAAAAGGCTAGCAAAGGAAGCAAAGATTCTATTTTCACTGATACAATTAACTCACTTGCTCTTATCGATAAGATATTTTAACGTTTGGTTGCGCATGAGCGATATGTGAACCTGTAAATGGAAGAGAAGAATAGTATTAATATTTGGTTTAATGAGTTACAAAATGTTGCATGTGTTCCAGAAGTGTTTGATTTTAGAGAAATTGTCTATTTTTATGCAATTTTTTTTATTAAAACATAAGAACAATTACACTCGCATTGAAGAAGACCCTAATTCCTCTAACAAGCCATTCAAATGCATATTCCAACTACTAAAACCAAATATGTGCTTAAAATTCTCGAAAGCAAATAGTTTTCTAGAGCCATAAGCAGGAGGCATGAACATTATTCAAGAATTCATTTAGCCAACTTCCCAGGTTCCTTCTTATATTTTTGTTCTAGATATTTCTTTGTTTAGATAGCCGTTTATATACTTTTGTTTGTTGTGTTCCTGTTTGATCTTCCAAAACTACAAAAAATGTCTCAAAGTCCATTCTCGATCTGCTCTATTACTCATAAAAATATTATTTATTCACCTGTGTTGATCTTGTTTCAAATGAATTAGCTTTTGAGTTAGTCATTTTTTCCAAAAGCAATAGATTCTTTATGATGGCATACTTGATAACAATCCTTGTATTGAGCCATGTGTTTCATGACTTACCCCTTAAAGCTAAATTCAATTCCAATGAAGAAATGATGCAATTTTGGTATCCCATACTATGGAAGTAGGAAGTTGCTTTAATTTGTTTTCTAATACAAGATGTATTTGAAAGAAAATCAGTTACATGATAACTAGACAAGAACCCCATTGAATATATTCCCAAGCAAAAGTTTTTGTGTGGGGAAAATGGGTGCACAAAGAAAGAGAAAATAATATAGCTATTAGAATTTATGGGTTTAAAGGAAAACCATCGTTGCTGCTGAAGTTTGTAGACAATACCGTAATTGGCTAGTTATATTTGAATAGAAAAAGAAAAAACAATTTATTTCTTTCCCATTTACTATTGGATAAATCATTGTGAAGAATGTAACTCATGTTACAAATCTTTCAGAGTCTTTGCACTATTTTAACTTAGGAGAAGCAAAGAGGCACAAATCCTACACATCAATCTCCAACTCACACATCCGGTATTTTTTCAACTTCATCCTCTAGTCAAAGAAAGGGAAAGGATACTGCAAGTGAAAAATTGATTCAGGGTCAACTATCAGGTGGCGGATATAATGCAGATCCTCCTTGGGAATTCACTCCATACAAAATTCATGTGGTTGAATCATTCAAATCCAAATGTCCCCTTAAAAACAAGAAGCATTAAACAAGTTATGAACGTGGAAATTGACAACACTATACTACCAGATTATGTCAGTACTAGTTTAGTAGAAAATAAAAATAAAAATTGAGCGAATTTCCGAAGAAGGCACTACTTTCAATGGTCACCATAGTACTTAAAAAATGAGAATTGAAAAAGTAGGTTCGTAATAAAAAAGGCTATTAATAAAGTAGAAACAAATGTTGATCTATATGGCGTTGTATCCAGAAAACTCATTAAATTAAATCAAGATATTTGTAACATACTTGTAGAGTTTGTTGGCCAAAAGGAAGCAAAGAATCTAATACTAAAATCAATAATAAAAGAGCTAGAAGATGCTCTAAATCTAGGTATTTTGTTAATGACTCCACTGGAAATACGGGCACCACCATTGGAAATTTGTACTCTCGACACATCCCATATACCTAATAAATCTATCAAACTCCTTAATGTAGTAAAATATAATATTATCAATAATATATTTCATATATTAGAAATTATTGAACATGGGTGGAAAAAAACTTCTGATTTGTCGCATTTAGCATAGGGAATTAACTCATTTCTCGATTTGGTTAAAATTAATGTTAACGAAGACAATCATTCTGTTGACAATGACTTACTTTTAGTCAAAGACTTGGTTTGTTGTTTGATCAATACAAAAAGTATAGAGGACTCCCAAATGATAATTGAATGAAGCCAGTGAAATTTGGATGGTATAAAAGAATCAACACACTATAAAACATTATTTTTGAATGTGAAAGCATAAACATTAGAAGAAGTGAGGCCTTTCTCAAAGCAGTATAAATTGTCCAGGATGTAAATGTTCCACACATGATACATGATTCTAAATTAATTTCAAGAGATCTGATAATAACTGAATTGGAGAGGTTAAAAGAGTCAATGGCGAGAGAGTTTGATGATGTAATTGATTTTAATACAAAAGAAATTAACAAATGGCTAATTACTTTGTTATTATTAATGAAGAGAAGTCTATCTTGGCTATCTAATTGCGAAAAGAGACTATGTAAATTGAGAAGTAAATACTCAATGAACATGTTAAGCTAGAAATTATAGTTGATCCAATAAAATATTTCATTAAATCTATGTTGGATATATTCCTTTAAGAAATCATGGATCTGAAAGACAACTAATAGTCAAATGATCATGGCCAATGATTTCACACATTGTGAGTGTCCTTAAATCTTGGTAGATTTGTTTTTCTGTTTACTAGTATTTAATTATTGAGATTTGTTAATTGTGTTAAAATGACCTAAGTTAATTGTTGGATGCAATTTCTTGTTTTCTCTTGCAGTTACCTTTTCCCATATTAAGGTTCATGGGAGCCAAATACCAATCCCCATTGGGATGAATGCATTTACTTTTGTGGTTAAGTAGTAGGATTTTGATGAGTTCTTTAGACACCAAACATAAATGTAGGTTCAGGTACATAATACCTTCCATCTTCACATGCATTATTTTTACCAGATATCTTTGTTTCATAAATAAATTATAATTTATTATGTGTCCTTGATTTATTAGAGGACAATTATTGCTATTTTTTCCGAGAATGCAGGAGTGGATAATTCAAGAAAGAAGATGCCAGAATAGTAGAGTGAATTAGCAAGTGAGTTTAGATGTGGAGCATTCTCATTACCAATATAATAAAATTCCGTTGTAAATCAGGGTTCTTAATGTTTTGCATAAGATCATGTATGGATCTGAATTATATGGAATTTTCCAAAAACACTAATAAAACATAAGTTTTTGATGATTATCTAATCTTCTATTATTAATCACAATGAAAATGAATGCTCGTGAACAACTTTTGACTTTAGATATATGTTCTATGTATAGTATTTATTTTAATCATAGCTATGATGATTTGAATTTGAATCTCAATACAGTTCTTGTTACTATAACTATGTTTCTTACTATTCAAGACTTATGATTTGAGCTCTTATATTATAGTATACATACATATGCAAATAATACATAATACAATGTAGTTAATAATTTTTTAATTTTAATATTTGTATTTATTATGAAGCTTGAGAGATGTTGGATGTTTTAGTCTTTTAAATTTGTGCAGTGTGTTATAAACCTATTTTTCACTCCATTATAGTGAGAGAAACAAAAGTTCAACTTACCTTAGTTGTTTGGTTAAAATTCATCCCTTTTCACGTTTTCTTTACTTATGTGGCATTTATTACATGTTAAAAGGGTGAAATTACATAATTGAGCAATTTCTCATAATTATTTTTCCAAAATATTATAATTATGAGATAATAATTATTTTATATTTGAGATAATTGAAAAAAGGCTCATAATTGTGAAAAATGTTTCTAGAGCTTTCCATTACCAAGGAGATCAATTTGACCCACTTGTGTATGAGTTGGCTATGGTTCCATTATTGTAGAAGTTTCCAAACTTCTCAAGCCTCTAGGTCTCTAGATACATTGCCCTGGAGGATAGAATGAGCCTTTATAATCTCACCAAAAGGAGAAAGAGGGAGTATCCAAACTATAGTGCGATAGCTCTGCTATATTGGGAGAGGAGACCATACTACAAGCTGGAGGAAAGGATCTTATTTTTTGAAGGTATACCGATGTACTTTCACTTATATGATTAATAGAAACATATGTTCCTTCCCTGTATCTATTTGTATTTAACATACATTATAGTTGTTTCTATGATATTTTGATCTAACGATCTTCCAAGGATAGTCACATGGTGTCTTCATTTGTTTGTGGTTGTGTAGGGATCGATATTAGGTGCGGATGAGGTAGATCACTCGAGTGGGTGCTTGAATCTGTATCATACCCAAAATCCTTCCCCAACCTGCGAGGAGGCCAGGTGCACACATATTTCCTGGTAATATGTAGAACCTTGATGCATGTTTGATCATTTGGGTTTGGACACTATTATACCTCTCTTGGTCTTTTCTTTTGCGGTCTAGTGATCTCAACTAGGCAATAGATCGCGGAGCAATAACTCCATGCATAATTAATTGCAACAGAATTGGTGCTTTCAATGAGATAATTTTTCTTTTGCCCTCTTTGTATTTAGATCTCTTCTCTTTTGCTTTGGATCTGGTTATGTTTTGGTCTCCCATTGAGTTGTTTATGATTATTTGGATTATTTCTCCATTGGTTTTACTTACTTCAGATCTGAGCGGGTCTTAGATATGAAGTTTTTTTTTTTTTTTTTGGTATAAGAGAATTATAGTTCGCGAATATTTTTATCAAATTTTTTCTCTTTTCTATACAGAATTTGATAAAAATAGCTATATATGTGGATTCATATCAGATTTCTATCCCAAAAAAAAAACAATCACTGAAAACAGACTCTATATGAGAGAGTTATGGCCAATTGAAGAATGACTAGTTTTTTTTCTCCCGCCCTCACGCACCCCTATTTTTTCTTCGTTTCTATTATTTTATGCACAGAACTGAGTAAAATTAATTACATACATGTAATACTATTTTAAACTCACCTAAAAAAAACCACCTGAAATGGAGTCTGTATGAGGAAGATATGGTTGATTGAAAAATCAATCTATTTTATATTTGTTTTTCCCAATTTTTGGGTTTTCTTTTAGCTTATTTGCTTGATTTTTCAGGTGTTTTTCTTCAGAACTTGCTGCTATTTGTTGGATTTGTTTCTTATTGTTGCTTTCAACTATGAAACATATCAAATCTGAGCATTCTCTTGGTGTTTTTTTTATTAAGGGTCCTTCCTTTGGTGCTACTCTAAGGTTTCCCTTGGGGGTTTGGTGTGTTTTGGTTGGGGTTATTGTCCTCGTCTTTGGTTCCATTTTTTCAAATCTTTTTAGTTGATCAAGTAACAAATAAGATCTGATTTTTATTTAAAATTTTCCTTTGTTTGAATTTTTTCACTTGTTTCTAAGTGATCTCTTTCCTCTTTTGGTCATTTTCGTCACAATTGGTGGTGTTGTGATTGGTTGTGCAGTTGTCATCTAGAAAAGTTCTTTTGAGTGTGTTTTCATTGCTTTGTATCACCCTCATTTAATCTTGTTTAGGCCTTCCTGCCTCTAGGGTCTGCTTTTGACCTTTGTAGAACATTGGCTTTAGTTGAGCCATTGTACTACAGCCTTAGCTTGTTGGAATTGCCTTCCTTCTTTCACTTTTGGCTTTCGGTTTGATTGCTTTGAGTGTGGTTGTTTGATTGGGATTTATTTTCCTAGGTGTGATGTTTTTGGAGTGTTTCGTGTTCTTTCTTGGTAAACTTTCTTTGGTATTTTATTGATTACTTTGATTTTCCTTTTGGTTTATTTTTGGGTTATTAATTCACTAAATATGGGATACTTTTCATTTAAGAAGATTTAGTGAGAGGTGAATCATAATAGGCATTGGGATGTTATGAAAACTCTTACCCTCTTGTAGTTAGAATTCATCGAAGCAAAAAAGAAAACTGCATATAGCTACATATTCATCTTTTATACCTTTTTTTTGGTAGTACACCAACACTAGCTTAGGTCAGGGTCTTGGAGACAGGAATGTGAGTTAAGTGCTCCAAGACTACAAAATCAACTTAGCATATTGTGGTAGGGAGTTAAATCCATTTGCAGTGTTGTGGTCTAGGAAGCCCTCCTCACAAAAGGGTCAAGCACGAGGTCACACTTGGTCTAGGTTGGGTGACATGACCCATTTTTCTTAGTTTAAGGTGGCATGATATAGCGGAATTTGCACACATACAAACGGTGTGATTAGCATTTTCGATAGCACTTGCGAACCACTTGGGAGGTAACTCTCAAGGGGGTTTCAGTCTTGGCTCCTTTTTAGTGTTCAAGTGTCCTGCCCTTGCATGTGGATTTGTCTTGTGACTGTCCCCCAAGGTTGTGTTATTTTCAGTGGTGACCATAGTGGCCTATCATCTTATGGCTCATACACAGGTACAATATTGGGTTCATCTTCTCTGTACCTGGGATGGATATTAATCATACTCTCTCGGTCCTCTCAAGGGGTGTTCCACATCTTATGAGGGAACTTGTGTCACGTTCGCCACTAAAAGGGTTGGGAAGCAGGTCGCTAGTATAACCGTTCCACTGCCAACTTCTTTGTATTTTGGTTTGCATGCACTATCTTCTAGAATGTTTCTATTATGTGCTATATGGTCTGAGTTAGTAGTTTTGGACTTAGGGTGTTTGCACTAACATAATCGTGTTTAATTTACAATTTATCACCCTGGATCAATTTGTTCGTCAACAATCACGTCGTCTTCATGGTTTGCCTCTTGAACGAGGTGGGATTATTACAACTGAACGGAGAGTTCTTGTTGGTGCTCAAGACTTAAGCGAACACTAGTCTTGGAGTCTATACCTAGTCCTTCTGATAATGATTTGATCTTTGTTGAAACTTTGGCAGACAATTATGTTTCTCCTACCAATCCACCCTTGACCAATCCATTAGGACTTGTGTTTTTGTGTCTTAACCCTAACAGTTCTACACCTTCCTATAATTTGCCTCGCTAGCTCAAACCTTTTTGACACACTTCCAGTTGCCTACTCGGTATGATATCGACTCTAACCTCTTGTCCAACTTCAAACAAAATGATGACACATTAATTTATGATCACATTCATGAGCGTCGTCATCAAAAGAGGTTAGGGAGAACGAAGTTACCTGATGAAATATTATGTAAATGGTTCATTCGTTCTCTCAGACCCCAGATTGCCAAATATGTGTCCAAGTTTTGATTTGTTACCAAGGAACGAGTCATTTTAGCTACCCAGAAGTTGGATCTTATCTATTCACAATCAGGGACACTCTACGAAGTGTTGCCTAATGCCCCTAGGAATTTTATTGACCCTCGCAAATTATTCCTGGCCCACATGTCGATGGCGTGATCGAGTCTATTTTGGATTCCATGAGATAACATGATGCCCATCTTGGGCGATTGATTGTAACATCTCAAGCCCCAGCAAGTGCGTCTAGCTCTGCTAAAGCACCCTCTCCTAATCAATCCACCGATGTTCTAATGGTGAAGTCTACTCAACTGAAGAACAACCAAGAATCTAGTGGTAAAAAGAATAATAAGCGATTATTAAATAAAAGAACCAAAATTCTTAGGAATCCCAAACCAACCCTCAAAATCACAAGGGGGTACTAGTGAACGTCGTCGTAAAGTCAAGTTCCCTTGTAAAATTTGTCAAGGCAACCACCCCACTCATGAGTGCCCTCAAATGGATGAAGTCCATAGGCTTCTTTTGCCACCACCTACTCAACAACCTGTAGTTTTGATTCATCGATTCCTTACACAACCTCAACAATAGATGGTTGCTCAACCTCCTCTACCTAGGTTTTAATGGTGGCTACCTTACATGGGTTAACCGAGCAGATTTTTTTTCGAACATGCTTACCTCCAGGATAGGTTTTAATTTCGTGTTGGAAAATCCATGGATCAATGCCAGGCATTTCATCCTCAAACCATGTGAAAACATCGTGAAATATACATCCGTCTACTCACGTAGGAGTAGAAGGAGTAGGAATAAAAGGAGTGTTGGGCTAAAGGAGTATTTTTTCCTTAATTCCTTCTGCCCAACACTCCTTCTACTCATTTATTCACATGATGTAGATTCATTATAACCTTATTTTCCATCATGTAGATTCATTATAACCCTATTTTCCATCATTTATTCCCATCGTGTAGGAATAGGAGTGTTAGGCAGAAGGAGTTGAGGAAAAACTCCCATAAGAGTGGAACTTTTAAAGATTCCAACACCAACACTCTGAAATTGACGAGGGTGATCTCCCATGAGTGGTACAAAATTCCTGTGGTGGAAATCTAGGTTGATGGCACACAATATTCAAGTTGATCGATTGTGACACTTTTGGCTTCATGAGGAAAACAAAGTAAATGGAAGACAGAGGAGATGACTGTGGTCATCGCATAAAACCAACTATGGCCAAGGAGTAGGTTGTAATATAATGAGGCATAGACAACTTCAACATCAGCATATACAACTTTCCCACCTAACTCAATGGAAAAAATTGCAAGAATCCCTTTCTGTAAAAGGTTATGATCGTCAAAGGCTTGGAGAGTGCTGTTGGACGTGGTGATTTCTGGAGAGACAAGAGCCTTCCAGTAGGACACTAAAATAACACACGTGGAGGAGCCTTCATCCACCAAAGTGCGATGAATATTCTTGTGGAAAATTCGCATAATGATTTAAAAAGAGATGTTATCTGGTATAACCCTATTTTCCACTCTATTATAGTTAGAGAAACCCAAGTTCAACTTACCTCAGTTGTTTGGCTAAAATGCATCTCTTTTCACCTTTTACTTACTTATGTGACATTTATCCCATGTTAAAAGGGTGAAATTACATAATTGATCAATTTCTCATAGTTATTTTGCCAAAATATTATAATTATGATATAATAATTATTTCATAATTGAGATAATTCAAAAATAGATAAATAAATAAATCATAATTGTGAAAAAGGTTTCTAGAGTTTCCATTCCCAAGGAGATCAACTTGACCCACTTGTGTATGAGTTGGCTAGGGGTCCATTATTGTAGAAGTTTCCTAACTTCTCAAGACCCTAGGTGTCTAGATACATTCTCCTGGAGGATAGAATGAGCCTTCATAATCTCACCAAGAGGAGAAAGAGGGACTATACAAACTATAGCGTGAGATCTCTACTGTATTGGGAGAGGAGACCATACTACAAGTTGGAGGAGAGGATATTATTTGTTGAAGGTTTACTGATGTACTTTCACTTATATGATTAATAGAAACATATGTTCCTTCCCTGCATCTATTTGTATTTAGAATTCTTGTTGTCTTCATTTGTTTTTGGTTATGTATAGGGATCGAGATCAAGTGTGGATGAGGTAGATTGCTTGAGTGGAGCATGGGAATCTGCACTAGACCCAAAATCCTTCCCAAACCTGCGAGGAAGCTAGTTGCACACATATTTCCTTGTAGTATATAGAAATGACTTCCTGATGCATGTTTGATCATTTGGGTTGGGACACTATTATACCTCTATTGGTCTTTCCTTTTGCGATATGGTGATCTCAATCAGGCAAGAGATCGCGAAGAAATATATTCTTGGATAATTAAATGAAACACATAGTGTGGAAAGTCGTTCATTGTGCTTCTCTTGTATCTCCATACTCTTGATAACGAAATCTTCTTTCCAACCTCATGGTAGTTGTTTTGCTTTCGTTTAATGTTAATTATTTATTGTTGGATAATGTACAAAAAAAATTATTATTTTGATTATCAAAATAATTTTTCTAATCTTAAGCACAATGACAACTTCCTCTACTTTGTTTGTTGTTTTCATTGAACATGTGGATGAGAAAATTGCATAGAGTTATGATTTTTTGTGGAATTAAGGATGTGTGAAAGAGGGGGTATGTGCGGGGGAATGAGACTGTAAAGGGAACTTTATTTCACATACATGAAATTATTTTAACTTTAAACAAAAACTTGGTATCTAATATTAAATGAAGTCTCTTTTTAATGTGTGTGAGAAAGGAGTCTTGTGCGTAACAATGGGTATGTGGAGCTAGCAACATAAACTTAAATTTGCAATGTTCTACATCTCTAGAAACATTTCAAATTAACCCACAACTATTACCTATCTACGCTGGGTCTGAGTATGGAGGTGTCGAAGAACCATAATGAAAGATTCTTCTAGATCTTTGCAAAGATTTAAATTATTAAAGCATATAACATCTTTCGAACATGTATATCAGATAAGGTATAAGGGTGAGTGATTAACCATTCCCACTACTATGTTTACGTGTCATTTTATTTAAGCTTCACAAATGCTAAGTGTGATTTCACATTTGTGAACTACATGCTTATTATCCAATATTAAATGAAGTGTGATCTTCCCCCTTATGACAAGGTAGTTATTTTCATTTTATGAAATACAGCTAGTGTGGAGAAAAATTTCATTATGCTCACTGCGGAAATGCAACGTTTTCAAGTAATAACAAAAAATAATATTTCTTAATGTTTGTCTTTCTTCGATTACTTAAATTGATTTAAGATAGTGAAATAAACTATTTATGCATTTTGTAACACATTTTAGCATTCCTTTCAATTCGCCAAAATCCAAGTATTTTTTACAATGAAAGAGTTGAGCCTATGTGAAAAGTTGTGATAAAAAAATTGTGAAAATCTCATCTTCGACGGGGCTCAGAGAATGCATCTTGGAATCTCTTGCATTTGGTATATTTTTCATGAAATTTAAGGATTGTTTTCTTCATGGTTCATTTGATTATCAACTTCTAGAGAACTGGATAGCAGAACAGAGGAGGAGGAGACACGCATTCTCCACACACACTTCTGTTGCACTCCCCACACATAGTTTCTACTACATTCCCTACATATCTTTTCTCCGCACATGCACTACATCGAGTCAAGATTTTTTCCTCTACACTCAGCGCAATGTATATTTTAAATTTTTAATATTAAGCTTGAAACCAATCTATATCAATATTTAATAAGCTTGTTCAGAACAACTGATAATTAGTTTCATTTACAAATGCTTCCAACATTGTTGAGTGTTCGAGGTTTCCCTTTTCCTGAACAAGGAACATGAACTTTTCCCCTCCTGTATACTTCTACCGTACACCTACCTCTTTGATTGTTCAGCGGAAATGCAAGAAATCGTAAAGTTAAAAATTAATTAAAAATTAGAAATATAAGGAAATATAAGTTCAAGTAACTATCAAATTGAGCCGAACAACAATGTTTTTTAAAATAATTAATGTGAAGATGCAAAATAAGCTTTCATTGTGCTCCATCCACACCTACACACAACCACACCTCCGCACTCAATGCCACCAAAGATAATTTTTAGATTCGAACATTGGACCATCCTCAAAGAAAATTTTGAAACTATGTTCATCCGTTTTAATCCGTCATTGGATTATCGAATTATATGTTTTAATATTTTACTTTTAATTGAGTTAATTTGATTTTTCTTCCTCTGCAATTTGTATGGCAAACAACATGGGAACTTCACTCAATGAACCTATTACATATCACGTGCGTTCATGGCATACTAAACACTACCTTTAATTTGACTCCAGATTGGAAAATACCTTTAAAAATCACATTATTTAACCCCCTATCAATACAAACCCAATACACCTTCCGAATTTAATAAAGGGCCTACTTTCACTAGATATTGTAGGTATCCATTTTTTCATTAACATTTTTTACACCCCTTTATATTTTTTCATTAACTTTGCGCTCCATTTTTTATACCTGCCAATATAAAAACCTTTTACACCCTATTGTATGCTCAATTTATTATCTCATTTTTTCCTCAATATATATCCCCTAATATGAATGCACATGGTATGGTATTCCTCTTCCCAGTGAATCCCCCATGGTGCACAATAAAAGATTTCTCCCCACCTCCGCACATCGTGGAATGAAAATGTTCACTACCCCTCTACACTCCACAGAATGTTAAATCCTCGAAATGAAATTGATATATTAATTTTTTGGGACTATACATGGAAACACATACTTCATATATGAGTTGAATTAATATATGAATATTTATTATTTTAATTTTATTAAGATAAATCTAATATAATTTTATCTAAGTTCGAACGAATCTATCATTGTGCGGAGTACGAAGATGAGGAGGAAATCTATGTGAAGGTGGCTTTCATAATGCAGGATACGAAGGTATGGATGTGAAATAATGACATATTGTAGAAATGTGGGAATTCTTGAATAACCACAAAATGTGGGTCGTGCACAACGAGGCATAACCTTAATCAAGTAGCGAATATGCTTGTAGTGCAAGAAACAAAAAAATTAATTCGCAATGTTCCACATCTTTGGATACATTCCAGATTAGCCCGTAACTATTAACTATGTTTAATGGCCTTGAGTGAGGAGATGTAGAAGAAGCAAAATGAAATCTTCCTTTTTACCTTGACACTCTGCATAACTTTAACTGATTGAAACATATAAAATCTTTCGAACTTTATAGTAAAAAGAACTACAAAAGTTTAAGGATGGAAACCAATCTATCTCAGTATTTAATAATCTTGTTCATAACAACTGATAGTTTGTTTCATTTACAAACTTTTCTCCTCCCACATACTTCTATTGTACACCTACCTCTTTGATTGTTTAACTGAACATCATTTCTTTTTAAATAATTGGTGTGGAGGTGTGGAAGAATATCTCATTCTACTCCTTTTATACCTGCACATAGTTGCATCTCTGCACTCAATGCCACCGAACATATTTTTGAGAACTAGACATCAGATCATTCACAAATCAATATTCAAAACTATGTTTGTTGGCTTTGATTTGTCACTAGATTATTGAATTATATTTTTTAATCTTTTACTTCAATGAAGCTATGTGAAGATGGATTTCATTGTACAGAGTATGGAGGTGTGGAAGAAATCTATGCGAAGGTGGATTTCAGTGTGCGGGATACAAAGGTGTGGACATGGAAATAATGAAAAATTGCATAAATGTGAGCATTCTCGAATAATGAGAAAATGCGGTCCCTGCACATAGAGGAATAACCTTAATAACACACTATGCAGAATGCAGAGATGTGGATAAATCTTTCATTGTGCATACAACATAAATTCTACGGAGTCAGGAAGTATGGACGAAGTTATGAAAATATGACTTTCATTATGTGGAGTATGGAGATGCATAGGAAAATTATGCAAAGGTGGCTTTTATTATGGAGGATACAAAGGTGTAGACACATAAATAATGACAGATTGTGGAAATGTGGGTGTTCTCAAAAATGACAAAATGTGGGCCCTGTACAAAGAGGCATAATCTTAATCAATTAATTAGTGGTAGGGGCAGGGACTATTTTTTAGGTCAATCTTTCATATCAAATGTTGGCTTCCAGTGAGGGAAGGAATCTGTGGCTTCCAAAGAGAGTATATAGATATGGTTGTATCTTGATCGATCTAGGTAGCCTCCATACCTACCCTTAGTAATTGAAATGGTAAACTATCTATCTATCTATAGATATATATATATATATATATATATATATATATATATATATATAGATATAGATATATATATATATATATATATATATATATATATATATATATATATATAGATATATAGATATATATATATAGATATATATATATCTATATATATATATATATATATATATATATATATATATATATATATATATATATATATATATATATATATATATATATATATATATATATATATATATATATAGATATAGATATATATATATATATATAACTTTCTTTTAATAAAAAATCGTGCTAAAATAAATGACTAAAACAAGCATGATTAGTTAGAGTTTATTACCTTAAACATGTATTTTTATTTTTTCCTTTTTTTAATCAAATTGTTTCAATAAATCATTTATTAAACCATAAAAATAATTTTAAGATATTATATTAAATATAAAATGAGATTGAAAAAATACATTCCAGTAAGCACACCTTGAAAATAATAGTAAGCAACATTAATTGTCAATAATGATAATATTGCATATTAAATCATGAAAATAATTATAAACCATTAAGTTTTTTTTTAGTTAAAACTTATATTTCAAATTTCAAATAAGAACAATAGAGTATTTTTTATGTCTCTCTTGGTCCACCACGACGGAAACTAGAACCAGTGACATAAACATAATTTTTACAACGTCCATAGATAAATAGTTCTAAAATTCAACAAAAGTGCCAAAAAAATATATTGAAGATCTAGACATCCTAAGCTAAATTTGAGCTTTTAAAAAAAAATTGAAAATAAGAAACTGAAAAAGATTCACTGATAAGAACCCATCATTTAGATAGAGATGAATATGAGGCATCCATAGTGATTGGTTTTTTATTACTACCAAAAGAGCATCCTAGGTCCTAGGGAACGCCCAAGTGAACTTCAACATGCCCCGACCTATTGTCCATATTCTTCATGGTAAGTTGTAGATCATCTAACATTAGGATAATTTTCTCCTTGGGTCCATTCAAGAGCTTCACTTGCTAGTAGATATCAGCAGCGTGCATGTATTAATTGTAGTGCCTCTTGGTGTGTCTAGTATTAGGTACCTTGTGGGAAATCTCCATCGACACTTCAAATTTTGTTAAGAATTCTCCTGCCCTAATAATTTCATATTCTACCTAGAAAATTTCCTCTTGTATTTGTTGAGGATTGTTGGCCTAATTCCTTTGTTCTAATCTCTCTGCCCTATGTTGGGCATGGGAGTTTCCTTATTCCCGAAATTATATGGGATACCCCGCCTACTTCCAACAATAAGGAATATACCTCCACAAATCACTTGAGAGAATTAAAGGAAGAGCTTAGACAAAGATAGGCCTAGGAAACAAGGAAAGTGAATAGGAAGGGGCTTGAAGCAGGGAGAGATGTTCTCAAAAAAAGTGTCAAGGGATGGGAGCAATTGTAGCAATTTGGACTTTGGCTTATTGAGAGAACCAAAAAATGGACAAGAGGCTAGAGAAAAGTCCCTATTAAGAGAAAGAAAATAAAAGTACAAGTCTTGGAGGACATTACTCTATATAGCTAATTGATTCAAAAGATGGATAATAAACTAGAGAAATCTCCCAACCAAAAGTTAGAAAAGAAAGAGCTACAAGCTCTAGACGCTACATAAAAGAAAGGAGAAAACTATAATAGAAGGAGCCAAGGCTAAAGAGATATATAAGAAACCTAGATAGAATGACAAAAATAACAAGCAGAATGGGGAAGCATAGATCCATGAGAACTTATAATGCACCATCTTATCAACATAGGTACTCTGATAATTTCATGTTTGTGTGATGTAATCACCCTCTACCTATAAGGAATGGTTACTCTAGTGAAAAAAGATCATTGTGCTTGGGAGGATTGGTGAGGATTGGACATACCAACAACATATATCTCCCATATATACAGATCATATACATAGCAATCCTCCACTCACTTCGCATCATTAAATTGATGATCATCCAAATGTTAAACAACATCACCACCTCTATCAAATCCATAATGTTTTGCAGCAGAGTTATCATGTGATAATGAATTGGGGGGTGGCATGTGGCCACATCCTCAACACTAGATGCTTCGTAAGATAATGGCCATGCGCACCCTCACCCGAGCTATCACAACTCTAACAACCCATTTGTGTAATTCTAAATTGTTAAGTTAAATATAAAAAGAGATTAAAAAAAACTTTTAACAAACTTGACCTGGACAACAATGTCAATATTAATTTTTCAGAAAGAGACAACATGAAAAATTTATAGTTAAAAATAAATCATAAGTAATTAAGGATCTTAAATATATAAAATAATTTTATTTTATTTTTCAACATGATTGTTGTAATTGGTTGTTAAATTTTCATATACAACATTGTAATATGAAGAAATAATAAAATTGGTCAATTATAGAAAACCATAATAATATGACACATCTACATCTTAGATGTTGAAATAAAACATGTACATATCACTCTTTGTTTTCATTTCCCTAATTATCTTCCTTGCTTGAAATGATAACATTACTATTCTCAAAAATATGTTTTCATCTTGGGTTACATCTTAGTACAATCCATCAATATCTATCCAACACATCCAAGTGAAAAAACACTTGATTGTAGTGTTTTTGGAAAACATAAGTCTCCTTTCCATGTCACACCCTTTTAGAGTCAATACAAGTTAGATCACTATCACAATCTTCCTTTATATTGGTATGGTCAAAAGTATCCCACGGGTTGCACCTAAAATAAACACATTATAAGGATAAGAAGTACACGTGTATGATCTCTTGCATATTTATAATGTAACCTAACTTCCTCTCTATTAAGTTTTGATCGTAATGGCTACCATGACTAAGTTGGTCAAACTTGATCTCCACTCCGTAAATTAGGTGTGATACATCTATCATAAACTTCCTTGATGTGAAAATGATGTTTATATGTTGACATAGATGGGAACAAATACACCTACAAAAATAAGAACAAAGGACAGTGCTATATGCCTAGTAACATAAACACATAAGGGCTTCACTAGGGGAGAAATACCATACCACGTGAGTTCATATTTGGGGATATATATTGAGGAAAAAATGGCATAATATATTGTGAATCTAATAGGGGTAAAGGGTTATATCGGTAGGTATAAAAAATGGAGCTCAAAGTTAATGAAAATATATAAAGGGATATAAAAAATGTTAAAGAAAAAATGGATATCTACAATATCTAGTGAAAGTAGGGTTTTTTTTAATTTGGAAGGTGTATTGGTTTTGTATTGGTAGGGGATTAAATAATGTGATTTTTAGAGTTATTTTCGAATATGTAGTCAAATCAAGGGTATTTTTTTAGTATGCCATGAATGCATGTGACATGTCAAAGGTTCATTTAGGAAATCCCCCATGCATAAACATTAATAGAATAGGTAATACATGTTATAATTCAAACATGCATTATAAAAAGAACAATGTACATAGAGAGATTATAATAGAAGCCCTTATGTTTAATGCATCCTCTTCACCATATGGATAACAACAAAATACACCATATTTCTCTTTGATATGCTCAACCACCCAATTGTTGCAATATATTTTGTATTATATTTTCTTGTAAATGATTGGCACGAGGCATGATTATACTATTCAACCATTTAAATTATTTCTTAGTGCTATCTTATTTCCTTCTCTTCATATAACATGACCCATGGTTGCACTTCCTTTGCGTTATAAAGAACAAAGTTACTAATGGCACCAGATTTGGAATTCTTTGATATATTCATGAAATCGAAACAACAGTGTGAGATGAAGTATATATTATCAAGTTTAGCATAAATAATTACTTTAAAGAAAAACGATAAAAAAATAAAGTGACTTAATCTTTATCATGCACATTTTTCTATTTGTTTGGAGTAGTTTTTCTTCCATGTTTTCCTCATCTCATTGGTTGTCTCAATCCACTCCATCTAGTCTATTGTTAATTTTCTTGATGTACTCATTAGCATAATAGAACGAGTCATTTACTATGTACCCCTATACCACAAACCCTTGGGGGTTTACACTTTATTGAATAAATCCCTTCAATTTTTTCATACATATCTCCAAGAAGAACATCCAACAACATGGTACCACCTTGCATATTTCAACCTCGTCAACTAAGTGGAAGATGGATCTACAGGTCCATGAAATACTCAGGTTTTTCCTTATCAAAGATATAAACAATAATATCTATCTCTCAAGGCCGCCATGGAATATTGAACCATGTGAACTCCCATTATGTATTCCAATGTACAAATGCATATAAATTAGATATGGCACGTTGCAGGTATTTGGGAATTCATGGTTCACACAAATAACACATAAAAATGTTGTAGCTACTACAACAACCCCAAAATTTTTTACTCTTTCAAAATTTTGGAGGCCCCCCAATGGAACTAGTTTCTATCCTTTATGTATGGTCTCCTAAGGGTTTAATCCTCATTAGCCCACCTAGATATTCCTTAAGTCTTGGAAAAACCTAAACCTAAGGCCTTGAAACTTAATTTTTCCTCACCAAGTCACAAGTCGCAACTACAATTCATAGTCACAATCATACTAGGCATTAAAATTGTGACTTGCAATATATTTTATACACCCTTGTCTCCAAAGTCACACATTGTATTCGAGTTCCTTAGTCACCTTGCACTGCAATTTGTTTATGTGATCTATGATCTCCTTACCTAAACATCATGCAACCCATACTTTTGCCCCCTTCAGGTCGCAAGGTCACACCATCATATCGCAATACTCATGCAACCATCGGTTGTAATCGCGACTTGCGACCTCCCACCTGGGCTAGTCACATGTGAGAAATGTTTTGTGGAAATTTGTGGTGCGACCTCCTCTAACACATGTGGCTCCCATATAAAATATTTCCTCTCCTCTCACTATTTATTTCTACCTCGCAAATCTATGCAAGAATCTCCTCTTCAACTAACGGATGTGGGTGCGACCCTTTCACAAAGTAAGTAGCACTCTCCTCTCTGTAATCATTGTGTTTTCTACAAGTGGACATGTGTCTAGCTATTGGTGTTGTGACCCTACGTTTTTCCTTTCCTAAGACTTTAAATTTTCTTGTGTACCTGTATCCTCTCATCCAACCCTCGCTAACCCTCATTTTTCAGACCTTGGCCATATTATATTATAACCTCGTGACCTTAAATTCCCAACCATGGCTGTCATGTTCTGATTGATTTTTTGTGTTTTTAGCTCAAATCCTCACCTCATAAGGATTAGTGTCATGAACCATAATCCAACACCCAATTACTTTGATGTCGCCATAGTCAAAATACATTTCTTTACAGATTGAATATGTGGTGACATTTTCAAACAAGTTATTGATTTAGCTAAACCTGAACTCAGTTTTTTTATTCGTTTATGTTTTGGCATAACCCTTGTGTCCTCACATGAACCTCATAACTTCATTCTCTTTGATATTCCTTTAGGTGTGAGAAAATCCCATGGTTTCCAAACCTCAGATCCAAATGAAGCCAAAGCATTTACCACCCTTCATTCCCAAAATCTTATTCAAAGTCATAAATTATGCATAATTGTTAATCACAACCTTAGTGGGGTCATATACCTACCTAGTAGAAACACCTTGAAACTTTGTGACTTGCTACTAGGTCACAATCGCATTCGCACTTGTAAAAATTTACCCCACCAATGTGACATACTTTGTGGACAAGCCTCATGATTAATTCACTTCATTGGGTTTCTCATTAGTCTTTATTCACACTGGAAGAATGCAATTCCATATTCGACTGCTTTGTGAAGTGTGACCTATGACCTTCCTCAATTCCAAAAATATGACTAGAAGATTGTTAACCCTTTGGTTGCAAAGTTGCAAAATCGCAACTGGAAAGGTAAACGGTCTATGCAACCTAATCTATCATGTGGCCTTGTGACCTACACAAACATGTAAACTTTGTGCCCTGTCTTACTTTTTAGATTTGCGACCTATCTTACTCTTGCACCCTGAGGCACCACAGTGATAATTTTATCTTCTCATTAATTGATTATTTCCATTATTCATGCTAACACCTATTTCCTATGATCATATTTTTGAAATTACAGGTGACATTGATCTAGACTACATCAGTATATCATCTTTCTCAAGAGATATGGCACTACTAGTGGTGAAGGGTTCTCATAAAGGTTCTAGCAAGAGTCATGCTAGAGTTGAAAGTAGTATTGAAGGATTCATAGACAATCCACCACCTGTGCCCATATATGGAGGTACCCCCAACAATATTGACAAGAAAACAAAATTTCCTGGTGGGATATTTACTCAAAGTTTTCAAATAAGGACATCCAGTAGGTCGAGGAATTCAAAGTATACATTAACATCGAGAGATCTTGGTTGCATAAAGTGGTTGCACACCCATATATTTTCCCTTATATTTAAATAATAGATTGGATATTACAACATGCAGATGAGGATCATTTGGCAATCAAAGGGCATATTGGATAAATTACAATATAATTTACCACTACTGACATTACGACCTATTACAAGCTTCCTGAGCGAGAAGAGGCATTAAAAACCAGATGGTTTTCATATTTTAATGAACCTACCAAGGACATACTAAAATCATGGTGGTAAGAGCCAACTGTGTTCAAGCTTAAGGTAGACCGGGTTTAAAAGACATAAGGCATCTGAAAGGCATATCAGTTAATGGAAACCATGATGAATAAGTTGTATGGGAGAGTAGATATTGATACTTTTCTAGGATCATGGATCCCTTTGATGCACACAGTTGCTAAAAAGGGAACGATATTTAATTGGGAAAGCATTATTGCATCCTCACTCAAGTCAAATGCTTAGGGAGCTAAGAACTTAGTTGAAGGTCAATAATTATAATTTTATATGGCTTCCTATCTTCTTGATGCGGCCTGCACAAAGTGTGACTTTGAAGGATTGGGATTAAAATGGACCCAAAAAGTACAGGAGCCTATGCATATTCATTATAAAATATTTTGGATCATAGGCTACAAAGGCATGTATCAGACAATTGTAGAATATTTCATTGCCCCTTTGTATAGAGTACTCTTTGGAGAAGGTCCCCCATGCATGTCAGAAAGGGCCTGAAACACCCTCACTGAGGTTGCAGACTGTTTCCCAATTAGGGAAGTAACATATATTAGGGTGTTCAATGTCTATAAACCTCCCCATTCTCTCCCTACGATAGTAACAGATAAACTTATTTTATAGGAGGTCTCCTATGAATTGATTATTGGGTTTTCTGAAACATTAGTCAAAGGAAAAAAGGGGTCATGGTCTATGTTCCCTTTGATAATTGGATAATATACCCTTGAAAACTATAAGAAGGTTGAAGCACAATGTGAGGAATTTAAGGGTTTATATTATGTTGATTTAAGGTTCCGAAAATATGACCCGAAAGGTATTGCATCTGCACATTGTAAGGAAATTGGCTTTGGATGGTCTTATGTTCATTTTAAAGATGACAATGAGGATAATATTGAGAAATTTTATAACGCTTCTAGGGTAATAGCACCAAATGAGAAGCAAGGAAAAGAGGGAGAGAAATCGGATAATGGTACCCATGAAAGCATGAGTCTTGAAGCCAGGGCAGTCGTTATTAAAATTAAGAAAGCACAAGAAAGGAATAAAGGGAAACAAAAGAAACAAAAGGCTAATAAGCATGAAGGAACCCAACATAAAAAAAAGAAGAGGAAAAAATCCTAAATAATTAAGAAGAAGAAAATAAGGGAAAAGAGGATCTACGAAAGAGGAAAGTAGAAATAGCTCACAATAATAATAAAAAAATGAGAAAGAAAAGAGAAGAATGAAGACTAAAAAAAACAAGTAGAAGAAGAGCATCATAGGAAATAAGAATAAAGAATAAAAAAGGCCGCAGAAGACGAGAAACACATAAAATAATAAAAATATAAAAAGAAACAAGAGGAGGAACTAATTAATAAAAAGGGGAGGAAATGAGGATGAAACTAGAAGAAGAAGAAGAAGAAGAAAGAAAGAGACATGAAAAATGAAGGAGACAAGAGGAAGAGGAAGAGGCAAAAAAGAAACAAGAATCTCTATCCAAACAAATTAAGCAAGATATTCTTGGAAAACAAGAGAGAAAAGAATAAAATGATCAATAACCACAAGGATCAGACATGTTGTTATATATGCCTACTTTGGATATCCCACCATCTACTCCCATGCTCGATGGGAATTTTCCACTACAAGAATTTGGTATTCTAGAGGAAGAGGAAGAAGAAGTGTTGGAAATTTCTAGGCTCACCTTTGATGAGGTCTAATGCAAAATTATGTAAGAAAGGTGCAAGTGTTATGCCAAGAATATAGCCAAGTCCATATCAGTGGTCACAAAGAAACAAATTGCAATTAACACCACTATGAACCTAGAGATGATTTCCTTAGCTAGATCTGCTTTTATGATAGCCACGGAGCTAAATGTAAATATATTGAAGAAGAAGTTTTCTGATCTAAAAGCTAAGCTCGATGCCTCTAAACAAAGGGTTTCACAAGTACAATGTGAAAACCAAGCCTTGCTTGCATCCCACTCTCAAGGTAAAGGCTTATAGGCATCCATATTAGATTAATTACGTATACTAGCAGAGGAAATTGACTTGGTATATGATGAAATGATGATCCTACATCAAGTCATGGCCCCATTCCCTAACATGCACAAGCAATCAAAAGAAAGGGAATGATGATCAAATTAGCACAGTAGTAGTTGAACATATATGTGAATGGACTTAGCAATACCCTGATGCACTTGAAGATATTACAAGAAAAAGATTGAGTCATAGAAAACAATGATAAAGTGGTCGTACACATCAAGATCCAATCACATGATTAATTGGCTAGAGATATGGACAATGTGATGGAATCATGCTGACACTTACTTGGTCCACTAGAGTCTATTATTGAATTGCACAAGGTTCCTTCTATTGGCACTCTAGGTGAAACACGAGCAAATTAGGAGGAAGTAAAACATGAGATTAAAGTATTCTTAGAACCTATCAAGCAAGCCATTGCAAGGGATGACCTGGAACTTATAAAGGATACGATCACTCAGTATGTGGTTGAGCTCGTGAGGCTATAGACTAAGTTTGTGACTCTATCAAACCAGATAAAAGGCAAGAATCCCACCCTAGTACCAGATGCACTAGAGTGCTTTCAAAGACATGGGGACAAGTTATATAAACACCATATTTTGAATATTACAAGAAAGTACAATCTCTAGTAGACAAATTTGTTCTGAGAATTGCAGCTTCATGTTCTATACATCTATTACTAGATTAATTTATTGAGAGTATTTCATTTCTTTCATATTCATGTAATTTGTATTTGTTAATAGTAGAGTAGAGAGTCACATGGGAAAATGAAATATCATGAGGAAACTCAAGGGGAATAAGAGTAGGTTAAAGATCACCACATTTTCTATAAATATACCTTCATGGCTAAGTGTATAGAACTTTTAGTTTTGGATTGAATTGATGCATATTTCTTGAGAGCTAGTAGACCTTTGTGAATGCAAGTGGTGACTTTGCACTTCCTTATGGATGTCATGGATTTAGCATGTGATGATGTTATGAGTATTTCATATTTTGAAGCTATTTGAGCCTAAGTGTGCAATTCTCTCATGTGTCATCAATCATTGTAGGATTTCTCTTGTGGTTATCAGATGGTATGTGTTGTGCTTATTTTATGCTTGTGTTAGTGAATTGTTTCATTGATTTGAGCATATATCATGTAATGAATTGCGCACTTTTACATGATTTCATGAGATTGTTGGCTATGAACTTATTTATTATAAGTTAGCTATATTTACTAAATACACGGGTTTTATTTGGATTTTTTATAAAACTATTTCTCATAGGATTCATGTCAATGTTACTTAGTCATTGTTATATGTATAACATTTCGCACATTTAAATTCTATAAGTTTCTCATTTTCATTTGTTGAGGGTTTTGTTGTATTCTCTAATGATTTTTGTTTCTTTCATCCAAAGTGAACTATAAGAAATATGATGGTTGGCAGGCCTACATACTAGATGGAACTCCTAAACCAAATGGTGTAGAGTCTAGTTGGGATTTTACACCAGGGAGATCCCCTTGCTATTGCAGGAACATTCTCGCCTCTCAACATATATTTTAGCCCTAGAAGGAGGGAAAATCACATTGCATGGCTAGTAAAAATTATCATCCTTGCCTTGAACCTTCATAACAAGCTAGCAATCAACCTCCTCCTCTTCCTCCCATCCCTCCTACTGAGGAACCACCTTTACTTGAAGATGTCCCACTTGATAATTCTAAACTTCCCTACCAAGTAACCTATGAGAAACTAAGGAATCTATGCCCTATTACTCATCAAATTTATAAAATCACTGGACTCATCCCTGTTGTATCTTCCCTTCTTCATACACATTCAACACAGCCTCACCATACCCTTAATGGGGCCCTAGTGGGTTGAGTAGAGAAGTTGGTTAATACAAACTTAGATGATTTTGTAGACAGTTTTCAAAGAAACTCAATCCAAGGCTTAGAAATCCCAAATAGTTCAGAAGAAAATAAATATTTGGGAAGAGAATTTATAAGGTGGAAACCGATGATGATGTGAAAACATTGAGAATGTTGAAATACCAAGGGGTGAAGGGAATAATAGAAACAAAGAAAATATAAGGAATGAGAAAAAATTTAGGAATGAAATGAATATAAAAAAATGATAGAATTATGATAAATCTGAGAAATATTAGGAGCCTAAGGGTTCTAAGGAATCAAAGGAACTAGGAGAATCGCCCTGATAGTAGTGAAGACCCAATACCTAATTAAAAGGTGATGAGGAAGACAAAAATAATATGGATTAGAATCAACCAAGAGGTAATTGGAAAAAACCTATGGCTTGGATGACTCAGCCTCCTTTCGGTATCTGAGGTCCACTTGATGACATGCCCCGATATCTAGAGAAGAAAATATTGAAGTATGACCCTGAGAAGGGAACTACCACAAAAAACCACATTAGCAATTTATATTTGTCATTGCAGATGATGAGAGTGCAGTATGATGGCATAGAATTCAATTTGTTTCCGCACACCTTAAAAAATAAGGTTTCTATATGGTATCTTTCCCTACCCATTGTTTCCATTCTGAATTAGAATGAGTTTTGAAAGGCCTTTATTGAAAAAAAATTCAAAGAGAAGACACCTTCCATGCTACTTATAGAGCTAAGTTCATTGAGGACGGGAAAGAAAGAAAAGGTCAAATATTGTAATCAATGATTTAATACCATATTTAACAAGTTCCAAGTTGATGTTCCTCCTCATTACTCGATCATTGTTGATTAATACACCAAGGCACTACCCTAGGATATCACTATGTTCATGAAGAGAAGCAAAAAACACGTTGGTGGAGAAATTTAAGGAAGATCTCGTGGTTGAAAAATATCCCATGTCCATTGGAGCACTCGAGCATGGTTCACATGATGATTCAAAGGATATAGGTAAGAAATCTCAGGCCTCATCTAGAAAATATCATGATAAAGACTATTTTGATTTTGAATCTTTAACTAAATATTTAAAGGATATAACTAATGAAGTGTCTGAGTTGAAGAGAAAGACAAGTGAGAGCTCATATGGTACCAAACTGAATAAGCCTTTCTTGAAGAAAAGCAGTAACCCACCCGCGAAATCAACTCAAAGCTCTAATGTGAACTTAAATGTTGAAGAGATTGGTATGGAAAACTACTGCACTTTTCACCAAGCCACTCATTTGGAAAAGAAAACCCGTAATGGATGCATAATAGGACTACTATGGTGAGAAAAGTTCTTAGGATCAAACGATTGGAGGTAAACATTTCACTTTATGAGCTTGCCAAGCTAGTTGGGAAAAGGGAGTTGATTGTTAAGACCTTTGCTTCTATTTATTCTATTAGTAAGGTTCATGTTTCTTCCACAGTTGCTTCCTTTGGTCAATCTAAAGCATCCATAAATCTCAAATCCATTGTTAATTCCACAAATGCTAATTCCATATCTTCAACTCCTTTCTTGCTAACATTTCATATCTTTAATTATAATGTGCACATTTGTCTCATTGATTTTAATGCATCTACCAATGTTATGTCATTATTGATTTACAATAAACTTAATATTGAACTAGAAAATACAAATGAAAAAATACTCCAACTCAATGGATATCAATTTATTGTTGCTGGAGAGTTGAATAATGTACATATTAGACTATATTCTTAATCAAGAGTGCATGAGATCATTGATATTGTGGTCATTGATATCCTTGAAGCATATGGATTGTTGTGAAGTAGAGACTAGTCCAGCAAGCTCCAAGGATACTTTTCTACAAAATAGTCACATTTTTGGCTTCCCTATAAGGGAATGAACAATCATATCAGAGTAAATAGTGAGCCATATATGACACGACCACTGAGCTAGATGCACCTAATGAGCCCATGTGTTTCACGTAGGAAGAATTTGGGATGTATTTCTTGGAATCCAACATTGGCTGTTACAAAGACATACTATTATCTAACCATATCAGAAAAATAGAAGAAAAGATAGATCAACAACTTGAAAATAACCCTTTTCAAGGGGGAACCTCCTTTTACATCACATAAACAAACAATTCTTGAATGATTCAAATGAAAATACCTCCTTGGTATATATAGGAGTCTAAAGGGTCAAAATATAATTAGTACCTACATAACAATAATAATGTAAGGGCTCTACAATAACAATAGTGGGTTTCTCTGGGGCACATCAATAACAATATGGGGGTTCTATGGTGCACAACATTAACAACATGGGGGCTATACTAGTGTTATAGGGACCTAACATGCCACTCTCCTTCAAAAATGTGTTGTCCTCAAGGATTGAGTAGTTCTAGTTTCTTCTGTATGAAACACACATCCTCCCATGTGGATTCTTCAACAGGTAAGTTCTTCCATTTAATGAGGTACTTTGAAATTGTTCGACTCTATAGCTGTTGGATTCTTGTGTATGTGATTTCTCCAAGTTCTAATATGATTGTTCCTTCCTCATCAAGTTCTAGAAATATAGTTTAAACTATGAGCTTGTCACATATAAGCTTCTTTAAGCATGAATCATGGAAAAATGGGTGTACTCGCGAAGATGCAAGCAACTCCAATTTGTATGCCATAGTACCAATCCTTTGTAATAGCTTGTAAGGGCCATATTACTTGGGTGATAATTTATTGTCCTTATTGGCTTACTTGAGGAACATTTGTTTGTATGGTAGTAGTCATAAAAATACCCAATAAACCACATCAAAAATTATTTCATTGCGATTATGATCTGCCTGTTGTTTCATTCGATTTTGCGCCCAAATCATATCATCCTTTAAGAGTTGGAGAACTTGTTTTTGATGCTCGATGTGATATTCCACTGCTTGAAACTTAGAATTTTCTCTTAAATATGATGTGATAGATGTTGGATGATATCCATAAGGCACCATAAATGGGGTCATTTTTTTTGTGGTATGGAACGAAGTGTTATACTACCATTCCTCTAGAGGTAACTAATTGATGCATTGTTTTTGTTTATAAGATACAAAGCAACAAATCTATCCTTCCAAACTTTTGTCCACTATCTTATTTTTCCCATCAGATTGAGGATGATAAGATGAGCTATGAGTTGATTGAGTACCAAGACAAGAAAATAATTTTGTCCAAAAATTTCCAGTGAAAATGGGATCTTTGTCACTTACAATAATCTTTGGATTTCCATGTAGCTTTTGAATTGTTTCCACAAATGTAATAGAAACTATACAAGATTTCAAAGGATGAGATAATTCACAAAAGTGTGCATATTTGGTAGGTCTATCAACTACCACCATAATGACACTGTTTCCTTTGAACTTGGGTAAACTTGTGATAAAATACATGGAGACATCCTCCCAATGCTGAGTTAGAATGGCTAATGGTTGAAAAATATATGAGGTATTAATTGTCTTAACTATATTTTTTGGCAAAACAAACATTCTGCTAGAAACTTTTGAATATTATATTTAAGTCCATCCTAAAAAAATTCCTTCTAACCCTATCTTAAGTTTTTAAAAATCCTGAGTGACCTCTTATAGGAGAGGTGTGTAATTCTAGAAGAACCTTTTGTTTGAGTTGAGCGTTGTTACATAGATATAAGCAATATTTGTACCATAATGAATCATTTTTCAGATAAATGTATCAGATGTACTAGGATCTTATGGAAACTTTTGAATGAGTATCCACACCTCTTTTTCATTCTTCTATTCATCCCTTGCTTCAGTTATCCAAACACGTTGGATAATAGAAAACGCATAGAGAAATGCTTCCACATCCTCATCTCTTCTTAAGAGTGCATTTGTAACAACATTTGATTCCATGTTTTGTAAATGATTTCAATGTCATAACCCAACATCTTTGTGACCCATTGTTTCTTCTCTTCTGAAGATAATCTTTATTCCAAGAAGTATTTAAGATTATCACGATCTGTTTTTACCTTGAAGTGTCTTCCCATAAGGATGTCATTTCTTCAGAGAATGTAATATTTCCAACATTTCCTTCTCATAGATAGGTTTGTGTAAATACTTTCCCTTAATTAGACGACTTTCAAGAGCAATAGGTCTTTCTTCTTGCATTAAAAAAACACCAATGCCATTTCTCAAAGCATTACATTCCACAATAAAGGTTTTTGTGAATTCTAGTGTAGCTAAGACAAGAGCTTCACACATTGCCTCTTTAAGATGTTCAAAGGAATTAGTTGCTTATGGAGTCCAAAAAAATGCATCTTTCTTTAGTAATGTTGTTAGTGGCTCTACTATTTTCCCATAACTCTTAACAAAATTGTGATAATACCCTGTTAACTCGGTAAATCCTCAAATATTCATTAAGGTTGTGGGTATTTTCAATTCCTTTATGACTTTAATTTTTTTAGGGTCTGCCTTAACACCCTCACAAGATACAATATGACCCAAATATTCCACTTCATGTACCCCAAAGAAACATTCGGAGGGTTTTGCATACAATTGTTTCTCTTCCAATAGTTTGAACACCCTATCAACATGTCGGAAGATGATCTTTCAAAGACTTGTTGTAGATTAGTATATCATCAAAAAATACTAACACAAATTTTCTAAGGAAGGGTTTGAAAATAAAATTCATCAAACCTTGAAATGTGGAAGGTGCTTTATTAAGACCAAAAGGCATGAAAAAATTTCATAATGACATTCATAAGTTTAGAATGTTGTTTTCAGAATGTATTCTCTCTTCATTCTAATTTCATAATATCTTAGGCGAAGATGTACCTTGGTGAAGTAAATTTGTCCATGTAGCTCATCCAAAAATTCACCAATCGCATGAATGGGAAATTTATATTTAATAGTGAGCTTATTGAGCTTTCTATAATCCTAACACATACACCATGATCGATCCTTATTGTTCACCAATACTACTGGAGAAGGGAAGGAATTGCAAATAGGTGGAAGACCTTTGGCAGTCTCAAATACCTTGGAATGATTATCAAGGACTCTTTGTAGATATAGAGAAATAAATGACTTAAATGTTTGAAAATATAGTGAGCATTGTTAACACCCAGGTTGTTCCCTTTGACTCCCAAGGGAATACGGATGGGGTAACCACTAACCAAGCTTTGGATTACAGATCCTAGCCAAGCTGTAATAGGAGAGGGCTCTCTCTTTAAGAATTATCTCTGTTTTGTGAGGATTTTAGGCTAGTTATGGGTTCAGTTTTTGTTTGAGATTTTGGTTGTGAACTGTTGATTGAGAAGGGCATGAAATGTTTGAGGGATTTCTAGTCCATTGGGCTTATGGAGTCAGAGTTTGAGCAGGTCCTGATGTTTTTGATGGAGAAAGATTTACTGTAGAGCTAGACAGCTATTCATGATACAAATTTTTGGTTGATAAATGAAACAGAGTGAAATGGAAACTTATATATAGTGTGACTGTATGTCGAGGAAGGGCAGAATGTGTTCAGTAGCATCTAAGAATTACTGCACATATACTGTCAAAGATTTATAGTAATTTGGAGCATTTAAGAATTCCAATTTAACAGATAAACCTGAAGAAAACATTTATAACAATGAAAGATTGAATTCAGGGTGCCTCCATGGACAAATCCTGAGTTATTCTTCTACTTTCTTGTTAAGATTAGATCACATAAATGAGAAATGAAATACAAACTTAGCACATAGACAGTGATAGAGAAACTTATTGTATCAAGATATAGCACTAGAATTCTGCAGCATTCAATGGTTCCAACACAGTATACACCAGAAAAGACAATCTCTGAAATTCCAAAAGCTCCTTTGTATTATCTCTCCAAAATACAGCCGAGTTCTCTTTCTGAACAAGTAACAACCACCCCTGCAAGCTTATGCGAGGGGGAATATATACAATCGGTTCTACAAATATCTGAACCGCATGAGTCACTATGATAATTAAATACGCTCACCAACTTTACAAAACAGCAGATAAGGAAGTTATTGCTGCTATGAATACAAAATGAATGCTCTTTAATACTGTCAGAAGACTTTTTGACCTTTGGAGGCCACTGAGTCGGTTTAGCGTTCTGAATAAATGTTGAATGATGTGTCTTTATGCTCTGTCATCCTGTAGCTTTCTCGGCCCTATCGTTTGCAGCTGTCAGTATTGCTTTGGTGGCCGAATCTTTCTGCTGAGTTGGCTCAGTCCACTATTCTATAATCATACTGTGTGCATCACTTTTTCTGAAGGTGATGACTTATGCTTTTTGATAAAAAAACTTAATGAAAGGCTTATGATTACAATATCATCTGTATCATTTTGGTCCACCATTCCTGTGTGGGCAGTTGATGTCTCAAAATTGCATCCAAGGTCTCATCTGCCTCTGTATATTTGTAGAAGTTTGGAGGCACTTCAAACAAATGCTTGATCTCATTCATAATAAAAAATAAATTCTCTACTCTATCATAGAGATTTTGCCCAGATGCTGGCCCTGTTTCTTCTGAAGTACTTGGCATTACAATGATCTGATTTGAAGCAAATGTGTTGACCCTCTTTACATAGTTTTCATGCGAAAGTAGCCTACCTGCGCTGTTCAGTAAGCCAGGAAGACCTCTGCCTTGTAGTACTGCAAATTTGTCCATGAACCTGTTCACTTCTGTCTGCATGTCCTGGTTTCTTCTTTCCAGTGTTTGCACCAGGCTTCTTAATGTAAGGACCCTCTTTATCAGCAAAATGGTTTCAGTTCTGCTGGGAATTCCCATTGCTGCCAGCTGAGGACCTGTACGGTTGTTGAGCACATTAATCATTCTATTGGCTACCTCAGGCATGTTGCCTAGAGATGCCCTTGCTCTCTGGATTTCTCTGTGTGCTTTTCCTATGAGTTATATTTGCTCATGGATGGTTTGAATGTATTGCCACTGATCTGTGATTGATTGGCCAATGTTGGCCCATAAAACTGTCTTGAGCTGAGCCACCACATTGTCCAGGGTGAGCTCTTTTTCCAGCTCCTTTATTTTCTCTTTGAGAGGCTTTATCTCTCTTCCTTTCTCAGCTATGCTTTGTTTTGACTTGTCATATTTATCATTTAGCTTAGCTAGACTCTCCCTGGCCTCATTTAGTTCTGTCATTTGGGCTTCCAGGGCTTGGATTTCACTCTTCAGCTTCTGCATATCCAGGCTTTGAGCCTGCTCTGTTGTTGGTGCTGGTGCTGTCTGTTTTGTGGGAGGAGCAGTAGTTTGAGGAGGTTCCTCAAGATTGATTATCTCTGGAGGGGGCTGAGAAGTTTGGCCTCCTTCCTTCTGTTGTAATGATGCCTGCAGTGCAGCCTCTGATTCTCCCAACTTCTCCTGTGTCTGGATTAGCTGTTTGTATAACGATACCAGCATAGCTGCTGCATCTTGGTCATGTCTCAGCTGAGCAACATCTTCTGTTTGTGCGTGAATAGTTGCTGGGATCTTAATCATTTTCCTCAATGCTACCATGTCTGCATCCCTTAGTTTCAATAGTGCTTGAACAACATTTATGTCCTTGGGATCATGCCCAAGCTCTATGATGATGTCCTCCAGTGCTTTGATTCGGTTGTCCTTTGCCTGGGAGGAAGCCTTTTCCAACTCAAGTTGGGCAACTGTATTATTTAGGCTATTTTCCAGCCTAAGATTCACCAATGTTTTGTCTGCAAGAGTGGCATACACCATCTCACCCGTTTGCTTGTGCAATTCTATTTGATCCATAGGGTGGATGTCTTTGGCTAGGACCTCAAGGTTGGTCCTTATGTAGTCTGCAGCTGACTGGGGCTGCAACATGGTTGTCATGAAATGGCTCATTACCATTTTTCCCTCATGTACATCATAGGTAGACATCAATCTTTGCTGGTTTGTAGGAGCCATCTTTAACAAGTGATTGTAGAGTTGTATTTTGGTTGGCTCGTTCCTCTTTTTGATATCAATAAATTGCTGTTTGATGCCCACTTCAGCTCCCTTTTGGTGGCTTGAGGAGCTGACTTCTCCTCCAACTGTTCTTTCATGTTCCTGCTGAAAGGAACTTGCAGATGCTTCCATGCTTGGTGGGCCCATGCCTAAAGATTGCCCAATGGGCATTTCTTCCTCAGAGAGGGGATTCATTCTATGCCTTTTCTCCCCGTGAGTTGTGGAGGTGGTGAGGGGAGTCTCTCTGTCCCTCTTCCGATTTCTGTCCTCATTTTGTGGAGTTTGGAGGACCGAGACCTCCACTGTAGTCTCCTGCCTAGGAGGCAGAGTGTCCTGTGCTTGCTGCCCTGATTGCTCTTTTTCTTGCTGCCCCTCTTGTTGCTGTTCCTTTTGTTGTTGTACTTCCTGCTGCTGTTGCTCTTCTGTGGGAGCTAGCTGTTCTGGCTCCATCTGTTTCTCTTTGCCTTTGCTGGAAGTTTGATGAGTAGTTTTGGCTGCTTGCTGATGTGCTGTTGAAGATGATGCAGCTGCTCCAAGCTGCCTTTGGTATGAAGAGGAAACCTGCCCACAAGTTTCCAAGTCAGCCTCTTTCTTAATATTTTTTTGCTTCTCTTTGTAGCATTTGCTCTCTAGTGATTGGCTCTTCTAGGGTGCCCTCTTTCCAACTTAGTTGATTGGCATATTTCTCAATATGAGGCAATCTGACATGAGGATAGCCACCCAGTTTATGTTTTACCCTTCTGAGAGAAATGAAATGATTAGGGTCATAAGGTATCCATTTGAAACTAGTTTCAAATCTGAGGGCTTCTAGCATGCCATCTGCTTCCTTCCATCCCTCCTCCCTTATATTGTAAAGAAAAGGGCCTAGTTGGTTCCTGACCTTGAATTGCACTTTCTTGTTTTTACTATGGAAATGGATCATGTCTGCATTTCCAAACTGCCTAAAATACTCCAAGGCAAATAGTCTCATGGGGACATATCTGGGCAGCCTATAAGGGTCCAACTCACAGCCATATATTCTGATTACTGTGTGGTGTTGGTAAAAGTACCAATCACCAATGTTGTAGGACTTAGAAAGATGGAGAATTCTTTGCATTTCATCTATTAATCTTGGAGGAGGAACACCATATAACAAGGTCAAAGCTGGATGAATGAAAAGGTCTATGAATTCAGAGTATGTGTATGGTGAGCAAGAGGTGTGATGAAAAACTGAAGTCCAAAACACAACTGACCTTGGATTTCCCTGGGCATCAAGTTTCTTGAGAGGAATAGGGAAACTGTTAGGTTGATAAAATAAGAACAGATGATATATGTATCTGGTGTATCTAAACACCTTCTCCCTTTCTAGATTCATCAGTTGCTCATGAATCTTGTTTGCAATGTATGTAGCATAATCATAGTGCACAGCAGGAGGCTTTCCAGGAGAAAATATGGACAGCATAGCCATAATGGTGTCATCAACATCTTCAGTTCCCTTGTAGCCTAGGACATAGCTGATCAAATCTACAAGCATTTTACCCAAGTGATTGAGGTATGGATTTCCAATAGGAGGCGTTCTCGTAGTTTCAGAGCCTGGCTGTATGAATAACTGATTGATTTTGATGATCTGGGCACTGGACAAGTTCCCTCCCTTCTTTAATAAATCTAGCATGGAGAGAGGAGTCAATGGTCTTGCAGAATGAAAGTTGAGCATTTGATTTATGGCCTCAGGGGTGATATGTGTTGGAAATAATACTGAGAGGGGGGGGTGAATCAGTATTATCAGATCATTAAAACTTTTTCAATGCTCAAAAACATATACGCTACTTTAGTTAAGTGAACCCGTGTGTACATGCTGCTGTGTCTAAAACAACTAGCTTATATCCAGAAATCTTATGATTCAGTTAGCTTATCTTCAGTAAATGCATCAGAACATTATTAACCATATTAACAGTAAACAGGTGCAGTATAACAGAACGGATCATCACACAAAAGCCACACACATGAACACAAAGATATAAGGTGGAAACCCAATGTGGGTGAAAACCACCTGCTGCAAGTCATCTCAATCTTCTTCTTAATAAGAAAATCCTTTTACAATATTTGTACTGGTGCAGTCTTATACCAGTACGGGAGCTACAACCCCCTTTGCTCTTGTACTAGCCGATCCATTTACTAGTACACAGGCTGCTACTTGCTACAATGCTCCAAAGATCTCCCTTAGCTTTTGCACTAGCTTAGATACTAGTACGTAGGTGCTTGCCTACAATCTTCTCTCCTCCAGGTACCACGTTTCATCAATTTTCAGACTGGATACACTGAAGCACAACACATAATCTGAAAGGCCACTTTTCATCGAATTTCCATACTGGACCCATAACTATCATTGAAGCTCAAAACAATCATCAAACTCTGAATCACTGAAACCCTGTTAACAACACTGTCACCAGAACACAGAGCAGACACAGAACTCTGTAATAACCATTAGAACCATCTGCAACTTCAAATATCAAGCTTTACAATGTATACGCTACTTCGATGAATCAAACCCGCGTGTATACGCGCTTTTGCCAAAGACAACCCGCGTACAGATCTAAAAATAATTTCTCATAACTTGCAGCTGTACCAGACATCAGTCATACTCATAACACTTATAGAACAATAAATGCGTCAGTATGTAGATCTAGAATAAGCATCATAAAGATAGTTCATTTCAAACCATTTGATCCCGATCTCTCCTTAGATCTTGTTCTCAATCAGCTGGTGAGATCCCTCCTTAGCTCAAATCAAGCAATGCATCATCAACCCATAACCTGCATACTGGATCTCATGCTTCTTCAGATATTCAAGACATTTCAGATACACTTGCCTAATGATTTCCTTCTCCTTATATAGCCTTAGGCCTTGTTCAATACCAAGAGCCAAAACCATAGAAATCCAATACCATCATCTTCAAAACTAGGGATCAACACGTCCGTCGAGACACCAAGGTCCAAAACCATAGGCACAACTTCTAAGGAATAACCGCCGTGGACCAAAGATAAGTTTTCCACATACACGCGCTTTTACTGAAGCCAACCAGCGTGTACACGCCACTTGGTATATAGCGAACCTGCGTATACGCGACTTGGTATATAGTGAACCTGCTTGTATACGCGACTTGGTATATAGTGAAACAACGTGTATATATTTTTCTTCATATTTGTAGACTGATCATTAATTCCTTGCTGTTGTCCTTCTGCACTATGATTTGTCATCAGTGTGATTTGCCATCAAGGACAACACTTGTCTCATAATGCCAACAATCTCCCCCTTTGGACTTGATGGCAAAGCTAACTTGTCACACTTAGAACTTGGTCTTCTTGTTCCTTTGAGCTGTCCTACATCCCATGCATTTAGTCACATCTGTAAGTGAGATGTTCTTCTATGAGTGGGTTGCCATCAAGTACAACACATGCATCATAATGCCAACAATCTCCCCCTTTGGACTTGATGGCAACAACACCAAATCACTCTCCCCCTTTGACATCAAGGGCAAAGGGTGGACCAAGATGTTCTCTTCCTTTGCTGAACATTTCGCTGTCCATACTCCCCCTGAGTATCTGTTAAAATCTCTAAATGATCTCCCCCTTTGTATATGCCAAAGTGTACCAATCTGTCAATGCTTCCCCTGAGTACATGCCAAGTCTCTGTACTGCTGAAGTGTGCTGTTCATGCTCTTCCTGACTGTAGGCAAGATTTGCAAAAGATGTTCTTCAAGAAGAACATGACTCTATACATCATAAAAGATCTTCCTATCACCAAAGACTCATACATACATCCATTTCTCAACTAAGTGAGGATATACAAAAATTGACTCATCCACCCAACCAAGTGGGGATACATCAAAAATTTACATATGACAACCAATCATATTGCATCAATCATCCCAGGCATAGTGGGGAAACCAACATAGGCCGTTACATGACCTTGACACCATAAAAGAGATACCAAAAGAGATGTATGACATAGAGACGAAAGAACTAGACCAAGACTTATGAAAGTCACCAGCAGCATCTGATAATCACCATTCAGATCAGCAACCAAGAGATCCTTTTGTTCTCCTTTCGCCTTTGTTCCACTTGAAACCAACAACAAATGTGAAATAGAACCAAAAGCTTTAAGATAATGCCAACAATGCATCATTGGAAGATTATCTGCTCCCCCTGAACTTGTGCCAGATGATCTCTGTCGGACCCATATCAGACTTTCTGCAACCAACATTTGTCCCTGCTGATTTCCTTCAAAACTCCATATACGCGTCTGCATCCACATAAACAAGCGTATATACGCGGATAGGCCTTATGAAACTCGCGTACAACCATTTTCATATCAGCAACCTGTAAATGTCCTGCAGCAAGGTATGTCTGAACATAGATGTCAACTCCTCCTTTTAAACATCATCATGAAATCATTCACATTACATGTGAAACCACCATAGCCATTCTATCAATGTCAAGATCTACATGATCCAAGTATTATTACTTGGGAACATCTGCATCAATCAACATATGTAAGTATCAACCTATCATCATATAGATAATAACTCATCACCATGTCTCCAACAAAGCAACTTTGAGTAGTCATCCATGTATCAACACTAGGTATCTTGAGCTCAAGCTCATTTGACAATACTCCTTGATATCATCAACAACAACAATCCTTATCCACAAGAGTGCCTGCATCATAACTGTATGATCTTTATGCATATGACAACAACAGTATATGAGTGACTTATCATCAAGTGAGGAAGATGTGTATTCAAGCTTTGTACTTCTCCTTATCCTTATGAAGATCACCATGTAAGCATCATCAAAGGATCAACCATAAATCTGATCTGAACATCTACTATGTAACTTCAAGAATCATATGAGAGTTTATCATAGACAACTCACAACATCATATCATAGCAAGATATATCATTTAGCCATATAAGAATCATCACCAAGGATTATTAACCATAATGCCAACAATGAATTACTAAAGGCATATGCTCCCCCTCAACCAGTGCCATCTGTTAGATCTGATCATGCATATATTAGCAATAAGCATCAAAACACTTCTAGACATCATACAAGTAACAAAACATTTCCACACATCCTCAGCAGACTGTAACCAATAGAGCAAATAATAGATTGAATCATATCAGATCCTTTTTATGATCCTGTCCCCACTGCTTTTCCTCAGACTGACATATACACAACTTTTCAGTGTCTAACTCGCATATGTACGCGACTTCCCTTTAAGGAACTTGCGTATGAGATTCAAAACGCTGGAGTTTTACACTTTCAGCTCCCCCTGAGTCTGATATGTCTGTGTTGTGCTGTGTCTCAGTACATTGTGCTGACTGTACTTCCTTCTTCCTCCATATCTTCAAGTGTGATGAGGTTTTCTCCTTTTGGTGTGATGTCCATCCTTTGTTCCTGCATTCCTTTGCTATATGTCCAAGCTTGTTACATGCATAACATCTTACATGTTTCATATTCCTCCTGCAGCAATCAGCAGCTTTGTGACCAAACATATTGCAAGCAAAGCAATATCCATTAAAGTACCTTGAGTGTGATGATCTTTCTGCATGATGGTCTTGAACCCTTCTTCTTCTACATCTAGCTGCAACATGTCCAAGATTATGACATACATAACATTCAACATTATTCATAGGAGGAGTAAAAGGTTCTCTTTGAGGAGTCTGTTTCCTTGATTGTTGATGGGGTTGACCTTTCATCTCCTTGTTGATCATTTTAGATTTCTCTTTAGAGTTCCTTGCCTCACCTTGTGAACTAGATTCACCTTCAACAGATTCATGAAAACCAAGACCAGTCTTGATAGCAGGATACCTTTGACTACTAAGAATATCATCCAAGACTTTAGAACTATCTTGAAATCGTAAAAGCTTATCCTTTTCTTCTAGTTTACCTTTCAAGATATTTACCTCAACCTGAAGCTGTTCTTCCTTTTCAAGAGATTGCTTTTTCCAATTTTCTTTAGCTTTTCTTCCTTCTTCCATTTTCTCCCTTAGTTTGAGAATCTTCTCTTCTTGTTCTTCATTCAGATCCTGCTGCATTTGACGAACTCGGAAAGCACATTCCAGCTGGGATTTTAAGCTGATGACTTCATTTTCTTGTTTTTCAATTGCTTGGTGTAGATCTTCATTTTGCTTCCTTGATTCTTCAAGATCTCCCTTTAGTGAGAGGATTGTAGCTTCAAGATTGTCATAGTAGCTAGATCTATCTTTGAGTTTCTTGATGGTTGTGCTTCTTTCATTGACTTCTTTTCTTAATGATGTGACTTCATGCTGCAATTTTTGACATTGGTCTTCCTTGTCCTTGAGTAGCTTTCTTACCTTGTTTCCTTCTTCTAGTTGGGCCTTTAGTTTGGTAACTTCTTCTTTGAAAGCACATTCCCTTTTGTTCAATAGATCTTGTTGATCTTTAACTTTGTCTGTAAGCCTTCTAAATACTGCCTCTATTTGATACTTTTCTTGCTCACCCATAAAAGCATGTTCAGTAGTTTCACTATCACTTCCATCACTTTCACAAGGAAATATAGCAGGAACATCAGAGGATAACACATTCATACCTGATAATGATTCCGAATCTGATTCTGAATCTGAAGAACTTCTTATACCTAATCCCCAATCGACTCTCCCACTGTCATAGATCTTCTGAGATGTCTTCTTCTTCTTATGAGCTTTCTTCTTAAGCTTCTTTCCCATTGTTCCACGGATCTCCTTCAAGCGATCAAGCTTCTACCAAAGCACCTGCTCTGATACCAATTGTTGGAAATAATACTGAGAGGGGGGGGGTGAATCAGTATTATCAGAAGATTAAAACTTTTTCAATGCTCAAAAACATATACGCTACTTCAGTTAAGTGAACCCGCGTGTACACGCTGCTGTGTCTAAAACAACTAGCGGATATCCAGAAATCTTATGATTCAGTTAGCTTATCTTCAGTAAATGCATCAGAACATTATTAACCATATTAACAGTAAACAGGTGCAGTATAACAGAACGGATCATCACACAAAAGCCACACACATGAACACAAAGATATAAGGTGGAAACCCAATGTGGGTGAAAACCACCTGCTGCAAGTCATCTCAATCTTCTTCTTAATAAGAAAATCCTTTTACAATATTTGTACTGGTGCAGTCTTATACCAGTACGGGAGCTACAACCCCCTTTGCTCTTGTACTAGCCGATCCATTTACTAGTACACAGGCTGCTACCTGCTACAATTCTCCAAATATCTCCCTTAGCTTTTGCACTAGCTTAGATACTAGTACGTAGGTGCTTGCCTACAATCTTCTCTCCTCCAGGTACCACGTTTCATCAATTTTCAGACTGGATACACTAAAGCACAACACATAATATGAAAGGCCACTTTTCATCGAATTTCCATACTGGACCCATAACTATCATTGAAGCTCAAAACAATCATCAAACTCTGAATCACTGAAACCCTGTTAACAACACCATCACCAGAACACAGAGCAGACACAAAACTCTGTAATAACCATCAGACCCATCTGCAACTTCAAATATCAAGCTTTACAATGTATATGCTACTTCGATGAATCAAACCCGCGTGTATACGTGCTTTTGCCAAAGACAACCCGCGTACAGATCTAAAAATAATTTCTCATAACTTGCAGCTGTACCAGACATCAATCATACTCATAACACTTATAGAACAATACATGCATCAGTATGTAGATCTAGAATAAGCATCATAAAGATAATTCATTTCAAACCATTTGATCTCGATCTCTCCTTAGATCTTGTTCTCAATCAGCCGGTGAGATCCCTCCTTAGCTCAAATCAAGCAATGCATCATCAACCCATAACCTGCATACTGGATCTCATGCTTCTTCAGATATTCAAGACATTTCAGATACACTTGCCTAATGATTTCCTTCTCCTTATATAGCCTTAGGCCTTGTTCAATACCAAGAGCCAAAACCATAGAAATCCAATACCATCATCTTCAAAACTAGGGATCAACACGTCTGTCGAGACACCAAGGTCCAAAACCATAGGCACAACTTCCAAGGAATAACCACCATGGACAAAAGATAAGTTTTCCACATACACGCGCTTTTACTGAAGCCAACCAGCGTGTACACGCGACTTGGTATATAGCGAACCTGCGTATACGCGACTTGGTATATAGTGAACCTGCTTGTATACGCGACCTGGTATATAGTGAACCAGCGTGTATATATTTTTCTTCATATTTGTAGACTGATCATTAATTCCTTGCTGCTGTCCTTCTGCACTATGATTTGTCATCAGTGTGATTTGCCGTCAAGGACAACACTTGTCTCATAATGCCAACAATATGGAACAAGACTCCACCTGAGGGATTGAGAACAGCTCTCTGACATGGATCATAGCATTCACAGCATCTATGGATTAAGTCTGGAAGGGCATTGACTTGAGGGAGGTTGTAAATGGGCAAGTTGGAGTCCCAAATCCCTAAAATATCAGCTCCACTGAGGTGTTGGGCCTTTAACTCATTCAGCAGATGGATGTTAAATTTGGAATTCATTGAAAATGAGTCTATCATCTGATAATCCTTATCCCCCAGGGCCTTCCATTCTAATTCTCTTTGTGGGGCATTCAGAGGTTGAATATTCAGGGCTACTGGTGTCTCCATGGTTAATAAGGCCTCTGATTTGTATGTGAAGTGGTTTGAGTGAACAGAGCAACACAGAGGGGTATCTTTACAATAGAGAGGTGAATTGCAAGGAGCAGAGGGTAAATTGTAACAGCAACAGTTGAAATACTGCACAGAGGACTGATAGAACTAATATCCGGACTGATTCAAGTGTCTCCACGGTGAAATTATTATAGTTTCGGGGTCTAAGTCCACGAATGCGCGGACAGACTGCAGGTTTGGTGGAAACTCGGACAAACAAGGCTCTGCAGGTGAATTTCGATTCAACAGTTGAAAATGAAGGCTAACCACTGGGGATTTACTGGTAAATTCAGTGTTTTCTTACTCCTTAAGCTATCTTTGGACAATGAAGGATAAAACTAGGCGCAGAGGAATGCTTTGGATAAATACCTGGTAAACTGTCGGCAATGGCTACAAGTGCAGGTGGGATGGAAGCACCGGTGGTCTCTGGCTCGATTTCTGCGGGTTGGCAATGAATGAACGTAATTTTCATGCAGAGCATAATAGTTCTTGTTTTTGCAAAATGTGAGAAAAATCGCGTTTTTTGACAAAAATATGGACTTTTGGGATTTTGGCGCCCTTTTTGGATGACGTCAGCATGACATCATCAGGTGGGGTCAGGGTCGGATGACGTCAGCATGACGTCATTGGGTGAGGTGGCAAGCTGCGAGTGGTCCACGGGGATGCGTAACTGGTGGACAGGTTGGAGCAGTGGCGGACAGGGGCGCTGACACGGCGGCGATGTGGCATGACGCGAGCACGACGTGGCAGTGATGAGGAGGTGACGTGAGCAGTAGAAAACCATAAGCGGTAAGTGGATTTTCTCGGACCGCCCTCGATACGGAAGTTGTTTTGTCAGAGGGCGACCCAAGAAATTGTGGGGGCGACGCGTGGCAGAGGCCTGACGTCACCCTCTAACAGTTTCTCGGGTGCTATCTTACGGACTTCGGGCCCGACCCGATATGTATGTGGGCCGTCCGATGAAAAGACCTGGATCCGACGGTCGACTGATCGCTAAAGTGCCAGGACAATACGGAAGGGGGCCGGGAATAAAATAATATTTGTCTTTGAAATGTGTGTCCGGCGGGACTTAGGACTTCGGCGGATAATATGGGTTTTCAATGTATTTTTTATAAAAACGCGCATTTGCGCCAAACTTTGGATAAAGCCGAAAAGTGGGTTTTGATGTATTTTTTACAAATAAAGCGGGTTAGGGGTGGAAATGGGGTTTTTTTACAAGGTTCTTTTGCAAATGAAGGGGCAAATGGTTTAAATGATTTCTGAAGGGAAAAGAGGGGTAATGCTTAGGCTATTAAACTGACCAGAGGTCAATTTAATCCTTGACTTTGGACATATGGCTATAATGCCAAGGGGAAGGGAATATTTATAGAATGCTTGGGGTTTATACACCATAGTTTTTATAATAGTAGGGAGAAAGGAGAACATAGGGGATTTAGATAATAAGAAGTTAGGGGTTAATATGAGTGGAGGAAGGGGGTGAGAGGGTGAAACACTAAGTTTTATATGAAATTAACTTAGTTTAGGAAGTAGATCAAAATGAAAAGAATTTTAGACAAGAAATGTGGCCTTTAAAGAAACAAGAACCACCATAAGACCTTGAATTCTTCTATGAACATGGCTGGCAATGGGATGTTAGCAATGAATGTGGATGGGGGGAAACAGGAAGTTAGACATGCTCCATTGTGTTGCTGCAAATGATAGAGAAGAGGAGATTTCTCCTATCCATTGATGCTTCCTTTATGTTAGACCAGTTAAATTTAGTTGAAAGAAATGACATTTCTGCAACCCCATCTACATACCCATCTACTTGCCTAACATTTTTTGTTTTCTTCATGGAGGGTGCACTTAGACTTGCAGACCCTCATGTGCCTTTTCTTTTCTTTTGGCTTTTTCTTTTAATTTTCTATCTGGAACTACCCTTATTGCTTCCAAGGTCCCAGATTAAGCAGTTGGGAACCTTAATTCTCTACCTAACTACTAGTTTGCCAAGATTGAACAGTTTGGACAGACTTCTTTCTCTATTCTACGGCAGAAAATTGAAACATGGCATGATCCAGATTAGGCTGTTGGTCCATCCATCCAAAATTGAGTCAACATCAAGCTTATGTACACACATTGTTTTCTCATGGAAATATGGGATCTTTGAATCTCCAAAGCAGAGCATATTTGGAACTTTCATTTGCCAATCATGAAATATGAAACCTATTGGTATAGGTAGCTAACAGTGGCTCCACATGGGGATGGTTTTTCATTTGAAAGACCAAGAACAGTAGGTCAGATTGCCTTAGCCCTTGGCTTCTTTTATCAAAACTTGGATTATTGCTCTTTGAAATCTCAAAATTGTGCTCTTGCCCTCTTGGTGCATCTCTGAACTTATTTGCCTTTTACTAATAATTCACAAAACTAGAAAAACTGCATTCTTTTATATGTTAATAGAAAGTAATATATACACCTAAAAGAAAGTAGTATATACACTTGAGTATGTACAAGGGAGAATTAGGCTATACTCATGGATAGGAGTCAAAATAGTGCTTCAACATCCTGCCATTCACAGGACCTTCATCCAAATCAGTTTCATCTAGATTCTTAAGGAAGTAAGTATTATTTCCTTGCACTGCTTGAACAGCAAATGGTCCTCTCCAAAGGGAATCAAATTTTCCATGTTTTCCTTTATCTTCCCTTCTTGAATCCCACTTGGGGACTTTGTCTCCAATGTTAAAGTATTCAGCCTTAGTCCTTCGTTCAAAAGCTTTCTTTAACTTTTCTTGTAAAACTTGAACTCTGTTATAGACTTGGTCTCTAGTTTGCTGCAACCATATGATTTGATTGATCCTTCTTTGTATGTCATTGGGCTCAGCCTGACTTTCTTGAAGTAGTTTCATAACAGGGATCCCTAGTGATGAAGGAAATTTGGCTTCTAATCCATAAACTAACTCATATGGGCTGACCCCAATTGATCTCTTGGTTGTTAGTCTATCTGCCCATAAGGCATTGACCAGCTTCTTATGCCAATTCTTCTTATTTTCTTCCAACACCTTCTTTATGATGTTTACAAGGCTTTTATTTGAGGATTCAGCAAGGCCATTACCTTGGGGATAGTATGCAGTAGAATGGCCCAAGGTAACGTGGAATTTGTGGCAGAAATTCACCATCTTCTTAGATCTAAAGGCAGTAGCATTGTCTATTATGATCTTATCAGGACAACCAAATCTAGACAATATGTTATTCTCCAAAAACTGAATGATTGTTGAGTCATTTGCCTGTCTACATGGGATGGCCTCAATCCATTTGGTGAAGTAGTCTGTGGCTGTGAGGATCCATCTATGCTGGCCTGAAGATGAGGGATGAATTTCCCCAATGAAATCCAAGCCCCATTGTTGAAAAGGTCTCTCTATTGCAATAGGCCTTAAAGGGAGTGGCAGTAACTTTCTCTTTCCCTCAAACACTTGGCATTTGTGATATGAGGTGGTAAATTTCTTGACATCAGAGAAAACAGTGGGCCAATAGCAACCAGCCCTCAGTATCTTATCCACAGTGGACTTCCAATAAAAGTGTCCACCACAGTCACCTGCATGAAATTCCTTCATAACATTGTTAGTCTCATTCTCCATTAAGCAGTTTAATAATATACCCTCATGGTTTTTCCAAATTAAATTGCCATCCATGACACAAAATCTTGAATCTTTCATTTTTAAGAACCTACATTTAGTTCTGGACAATCCTGGGGGAGCACACAGGTTTTGCAATACATAATAGATGTCAGAATACCAGGGAGATTGTTCAAAGGCTACATTGATCTTTGGAGTTGCCAGCTCCGGTTCACTGTCCAGTTGGTTGATGTCTAAAGCTTGAAAGTTTGCCTCTGTCATTAATTTGGCCAAACCTTGCCCTTTTATCAGTTTTGTAGGTTTTATTTCAATATCAAATTCCAAGATGTTGGCAATCCATTTGCCTCTTCTGCCCTCTAGGTTTTCTTGGGTGAGTATGTCTTTCACAATGGGACTTGGCACATAAGCTATAACATGGGAGTATAGGATATAAATCCTAAAGTCTTTAATGGCCTTGACCAAAGCATATGCTTGCTTTTCCATGATCTGATATTTCAGGGGTGCATCTCTGAGAGCTCTACTAAAGAAAGCAATGGGTTTTTCATTTCCTTGGTCATCTTTCTGTAATAAGACAGCATCAATGGTATGCTGGGAGGCAAAGGAGAAAATAATAAATTCTCTGTCAAATTGAGGATTTGTTAAGACTGGTGTTTGGGTAAGGGCCAACTTTATGCCTTCAAAAGCTTGATTTGCTTCTACTGTCCATTTCACTTTTGAATCCTTCTTTAGCATGTTATTTAGTAATCTGATCAATTCTGCTAAGTTTGGGATAAACCTCCTTAAAAAGTTAATTTTTCCCAAGAAAGCTTGTAATTCTTTGATGTTTCTTGGGTGGGGCATTTGTAAGATAGCTTGTATCCTGTCTGGGTCAATTCTAATGCCATCCTTTGAAATGATGTGACCTAACAGCTTACCTTCTTCCAAACCAAACAGGGATTTCTTGGGATTTAAGGAAATTCCATATTTCCTACAAGTTATGAATATTTGTCTCAAATGCTTCAAGTGTTCTTGGTCAGATTTTGAGAATGGTGTGAGGTCATCTAAATAAATGACAAGGAAGTCATGAATCTCTTTGGCAAAAGCAATATCCATTGCTCTTTGAAATGTAGCCCCTGCATTTTTTAACCCAAAAGGCATTTTGACATATTTGAAAGTTCCCCATGGGGTTGTAAATGTTGTTTTGTCCTGATCATCAGGGTGAACTAAGATCTGGTTGAAACTTGAGAATCCATCAAGTAAAGAAATTCTTGAGGCCCCCACTACTCTTTGCAAGATGTGATCCATCTTGGGTAAGGGGTAATTATCTTTCAAGGACACTTGATTCAAGTTCCTTAGATCAACACAAAGTCTTATCTCACCAGTTTTCTTTCTTGTGGGCACCAAATTTGAAATCCAGACTGAAAACCTGATAGGTGCTATGATACCCGCTTTAAACATTTTTTGTACCTCTTGCTCCATTGCTGGGAGAAGCATAGGATTGATTCTCCTCAATTTTTGCTTAAAGGGTTTTTGATTTGGCTTGAGAGGGATAGTGTGTTGAATAACAGAGGTGTCATAGGATTTTAAATCCTCATAACCCCATGCAAAGACATCTTGAAACTCTTTGAAGAGGTCAATGTATTTAGGTTTTTGATCAGGAGGTAAGGATGCAGACAATTTTATTATCTTGGGCTTTTCAACAGTTCCAATGTTGCATTCTTCAATGGCAGCATTAAGGGGCTGCATTTTTGGTTTTCTAGGGATATCATTTGAATAAAAAATGTCCTCCAATGGAGTTAGGCCTGTTGGAAGAAAATTGTCTTTCAGCTCTATGATTTTAGCCTCTGCACCAGCTATCTCTTCACAACTGATTTGTTGAATTTCTTGTATGTTGTCTTTGTTAAAAATTGTTGGATGTAACATTTGGTTAGCTGTTTTGGGTGATATTGCCCTGTGGTTCTGTTCACTAAGTATTTGTGATTGACTTGCTCCCTAAGTGTCAATGTTTAGTCCTGCAAATTCTTGTTGCAAGGTCAAGAAATTATTTATTTGTGTATCATCTTCAAACACTTGCCAGTCTTTAACATTGTTTGGGACAGAAGGTCTGTATTTTATCTCAGTTGTGAAGCAATGGCTAGGTTCAAAGGGTAATTTGCAGGTGCTTGCAAATGTGGCCAAACTATGAGCATGCAGGTTATGGGTTCTAGGAATTTTGGTAATTTGAAATTCAGTGAAGGATTTTAGTAGTTCAGCAGCAGCAGATCTATAAGATCTCAGTCTTTTGTCATTGGTGACAAAATTACCCTTTACTTGTTGGATAACTAGGTCTGAGTCTCCTAGGATTGAAACTTTTATGGCTTGTAAGGATTTTACTAGCTTGAGGCCTAGTAAGAGAGCTTCATATTCTGCCATATTGTTGGTGCACCTGAAGTTTAACCTATAGGCTCGGCCTTCTGCATGACTGTTTTGTTTATTATGTATCCAAACCCCTGCTCTTGCCCCTAATTTGTTGACTGACCCATCGAATTCAAGGAACCAGAGGACTTCTTGGTTAAGGGAAGAATTGTCAACTGTTGTGGGAGTTAGCATCAACAACTTGGGATCTTGGCTTACATTTGGTTTTCCTTCTTGAACAGTTTTGTTTATTGATTTCTCAATCATTATTTCTTGAACAACAGTTTCTTCATTTATATGTTGATCTTGTTTGAGTGTCTGGTTTTCTTCATCATTTGTGGGACCTGCATTATCATTGAAGAGAATATAGGAGTCTATGTCAGAATGGACAACATATATGGGAAAGTTTTGAGGTTTTTCTTCACTGTTGACCATGTATTTCATAAGTGACTCTCTGTATAACCTCTTTGGTTGCCCAAAGACAGAGATGGTGGCATATGACATATCTAGCTGCAAGGAACCTTGGAGCTTAGCCCCCCATGATCTTGATAACAGCATCCCATATTTGGGTGGGATATAAACAACTACAACATCCATTAGAATTGTTTTGTTTGGGTACTGAACAAGGGACACACATAAGTCTTTTATTAAGCCTAAACACTTAACTTGGCTGGAGTCAAATGAGAATAGGTCCTTATATGGTCTTGTAATATCTAGGTTCAATCTTTCCATGACTGATTTAGGCATCAAATTGTGAGAGGCACCTGAGTCAAACATTGCATTGTGTAGTATCTTATCATGAACATGCAGGCTGACATAGAAAGGTAAGATCCCTGTAACTGCTGTTTTTCCATCAACCTCTGGACCGAAAAGCAATTCCAGGGTGTCATCCAACACATTGACATTATCTTTATTACGAGTAAGTTGAAGGGACTTCTTGATTTGTTGTCTATAAATGTCATGCTTGGCTAGTTCTGAAAGAGGAATAACTACCTTCAATTTGCCAATTTCAGCTTCTAAGTCAAAGGGTCTTTCAGATGGGATCTTGGTGTTGTGGGTGACAGCCTTTTCCTTGTTCACTAGGTTTTCTTCTTGATTCTTATCTTGATCTTGAGGCTTTTCCTTCTTACTCATCTCTTGAGGAGTGTTACTTGGATTGGGCTGCAAGGGTGATGTAGCCATAGGCTGTATTTTTGAAGGCAATGGTTCAGTGACTTCTTGAACGGTTACTTTATTTGTAACTGAATCAGTTGTGTTATTTGGCTCTGTGACTATGGCTCTTTTGGGCTACTCGCTATCCTTTGTTTTTTCAGGCTGTGTTACATTTATAGTTCTGCTTCTTAGCTTGTATTGCTTATGAACTTCATAAACAGCTGTGTCATAGCCTTGTTTAAAGTCAAATGACTCACCTGACCTGTTTTGGAATTTCTGAATGTCATCATCCTTATGATCTTCTTGACTCAGAAAAACTTGCTGCTCATCATTCAGGCCCATCAGGTTAATGTGGGTGTCATCTGTTTGCTCATTCGAAGTGGATGCCTCAGTATAGTTTTCCTGGAACGGAGGTCTTATGTCTGGATCAGACCCGGCCTTGCCAACATTTGGGTTTTGATTTCTCCTAAAATTGGGATTCCTAACAGGGTTATTTTGTGGTGCTTCGCATGATGATTTTCTCTCAACTGATTCTACTCTATCACCCAATCTCTTCATACCAGTGAGTATTGCATCCAGTTGTTGATCAAAGGCTGAGGGTTCTTCTTTGAAGGTGGTTCTCTTTTCCAATCTTGCCCTGTTTCTTTTGGCAATCACGTTAGCCTCTACTGTGACAACAACCTTTTGAGCGTCTTCAAGGGTTTCAGGGGCTCTTTCCTTCAACTGATATGCCATATCAGGGTCAAAACCATCAGGAAATTTGTACAAGGCTAAATCGGGAGGAGGTCATAAATTCTGTGGTATTGCGTTATATACATTGTTGAATCTTGCACAATACTCCAAAACGGTCTCTTGAGGACCTCGTTTGATTGTATCATATTCACCAAGTATGTGCAGGGGATCTTTCTTTTTCTCCCATCCGTTAGTAAAGGCTTGGTAAAGCTCATCAGGGGTTGTGATGGTATTTACAGCCAGTGATCTAAACCAAGTTCTTACATCCCCTGTCAGGCTTTGAACAGAGATTCTCATTCTCACACTGTCATCATCTATTTCATAGTTCTCAAAATGGTCTTGCATCCTTCTAGCATGCTGAATTGCTGTGAAAGGGCCAGTGGAGTCAAAATATGAGATCTTGGATTGGTAGTCCTGAGGTAGAGCTGCAGCATTAGCAGGCAGCTGCAGGGGTGCATATCTATTAGCCATATTTGCAGGATTTATAGGATTGACAGGGATAACTGGGATAACATGAACGATTGGTACAACAGGGGTAATGGGAACGGTAGAAACTAGAGTGTTGGTCAAGGGAATATGTGCAGTGGATGGAGGTGTGAAAGGAGGGCTTTGAGATGTGGATGGTGAACTGGGGGAATCAGGGGTAGACCTAAATAGAACCTTGATTGGAGTTGGAACAGGGTTTGGGTAAGCTGTCTCAGGACTCAAATCAGCAAGAGTTTCCTGTCCTTGCTGCTTCCTAATGATTTTAGGGATTGTATTAGGATTTTAAAAAACAGTTGGAGGATTGGGGTCAGGATTTGACCTTGTATATCGCGGATTCTTCTTGGGAGCCAGCTTCTGAACTTGTTTTTTGAGTATGTTTTTGGGATATTTTTGTGTCTACAAGGGCCAGACAAGATTTTGGAATGGCTGTGTATATCTTAAAGCTAGCTTGAAAATTGACTGAAGCAGCTTTTAAGAAATATACAGAAATTAGAAAATCATGAGGAGCTCCCCAGTGGAGTCGCCAATTATGTTAACACCCAGGTTGTTCCCTTTGACTCCCAAGGGAATACGGCCAGGGTAACCACTAACCAAGCTTTGGATTACAGATCCTAGCCAAGCTGTAATCAGAGAGGGCTCTCTCTTTAAGATTTATCTCTGTTTTGTGAGGATTTTAGGCTAGTTATGGGTTCAGTTTTTGTTTGAGATTTTGGTTGTGAACCGTTGATTGAGAAGGGCATGAAATGTTTGAGGGATTTCTAGTCCATTGGGCTTATGGAGTCAGAGTTTGAGCAGGTCCTGATGTTTGTGATGGAGAAATATTTACTGTAGAGCTAGACAGCTATTCATGATACAAATTTTTGGTTGATAAATGAAACAGAGTGAAATGGAAACTTATATATAGTGTGACTGTATGTCGAGGAAGGGCAGAATGTGTTCAGTAGCATCTAAGAATTACTGCACATATACTGTCAAAAATTTATAGTAATTTGGAGCATTTAAGGATTCCAATTTAACAGATAAACCTGAAGAAAACATTTATAACAATGAAAGATTGAATTCAGGGTGCCTCCATGGACAAATCCTGAGTTATTCTTCTACTTTCTTGTTAAGATTAGATCACATAAATGAGAAATGAAATACAAACTTAGCACATAGACAGAGATAGAGAAACTTATTGTATCAAGATATAGCACTAGAATTCTACAACATTCAATGGTTCCAACACAGTATACACCAGAAAAGACAATCTCTGAAATTCCAAAAGCTCCTTTGTATTATCTCTCCAAAATACAGCCGAGTTCTCTTTCTGAACAAGTAACAACCACCACTGCAAGCTTATGCGAGGGGGAATATATACAATCGGTTCTACAAATATCTGAACCGCATCAGTCACTATGATAATTAAATACGCTCACCAACTTTACAAAACAACAGATAAGGAAGTTATTGCTGCTATGAATACAAAATGAATGCTCTTTAATACTGTCAGAAGACTTTTTGACCTTTGGAGGCCACTGAGTCGGTTTAGCGTTCTGAATAAATGTTGAATGATGTGTCTTTATGCTCTGTCATCCTGTAGCTTTCTCGGCCCTGTCATTTGCAGCTGTCAGTATTGCTTTGGTGGCCGAATCTTTCTGCTGAGTTGGCTCAGTCCACTATTCTATAATCATACTGTGTGCATCACTTTTTCTGAAGGTGATGACTTATGTTTTTTGATAGAAAAACTTAATGAAAGGCTTATGATTACAATATCATCTGTATCATTTTGGTCCACCATTCCTGTGTGGGCAGTTGATGTCTCAAAATTGCATCCAGGGTCTGATCTGCCTCTGTATATTTGTAGAAGTTTGGAGGCACTTCAAACAAATGCTTGATCTCATTCATAATAAAAAATAAATTCTCTACTCTATCATAGAGATTTTGCCCAGATGCTGGCCCTGTTTCTTCTGAAGTACTTGGCGTTACAGTGATCTGATTTGAAGCAAATGTGTTGACCCTCTTTGCATAGTTCTCATGCGAAAGTAGCCTACCTGCGCTGTTCAGTAAGCCAGGAAGACCTCTGCCTTGTAGTACTGCAAATTTTTCCATGAACCTGTTCACTTCTGTCTGCATGTCCTGGCTTCTTCTTTCCAGTGTTTGCACCAGGCTTCTTAATGTAAGGACCCTCTTTATCAGCAAAATGGTTTCAGTTCTGCTGGGAATTCCCATTGCTGCCAGCTGAGGACCTGTACGGTTGTTGAGCACATTAATCATTCTATTGGCTACCTCAGGCATGTTGCCTAGAGATGCCCTTGCTCTCTGGATTTCTCTGTGTGCTTTTCCTATGAGTTTTATTTTCTCATGGATGGTTTCAATGTATTGTCACTGATCTGTGTTTGATTGGCCAATGTTGGCCCATAAAACTGTCTTGAGCTGAGCCACCACTTTGTCCAGGGTGAGCTCTTTTTCCAGCTCCTTTATTTTCTCTTTGAGAGCCTTTATCTCTCTTCCTTTCTCAGCTATGCTTTGTTTTGACTTGTCATATTTCTCATTTAGCTTAGCTAGACTCTCCCTGGCCTCATTTAGTTCTGTCATTTGGGCTTCCAGGGCTTGGATTTCACTCTTCAGCTTCTGCATATCCAGGCTTTGAGCCTGCTCTGTTGTTGGTGCTGGTGCTGTCTGTTCTGTGGGAGGAGCAGTAGTTTGAGGAGGTTCCTCAAGATTGATTATCTCTGGAGGGGGCTGAGAAGTTTGGCCTCCTTCTTTTTGTTGTAATGTTGCCTGCAGTGCAGCCTCTGATTCTCCCAACTTCTCCTGTGTCTGGATCAGTTGTTTGTATAACGATACCAGCATAGCTGTTGCATCTTGGTCATGTCTCAGCTGAGAAACATCTTCTGTTTGTGTGTGAATAGTTGCTGGGATCTTAATCATTTTCCTCAATGCTGCCATGTCTGCATCCCTTAGTTTCAATAGTGCTTGAACAGCCTTGATGTCCTTGGGATCATGCCCAAGCTCTATGATGATGTCCTCCAGCGCTTTGATTCGGTTGTCCTTTGCCTGGGAGGAAGCCTTTTCCAACTCAAGTTGGGCAGCTGTATTATTTAGGCTATTTTCCAGCCTAAGATTCACCAATGTTTTGTCTGCAAGAGTGGCATACACCATCTCACCCGTTTGCTTGTGCAATTCTATTTGATCCATAGGGTGGATGTCTTTGGCTAGGACCTCAAGGTTGGTCCTTATGTAGTCTGCAGTTGACTGGGGCTGCAACATGGTTGGCATGAAATGACTCATTACCATTTTGCCCTCATGTACATCATAGGTAGACATCAATCTTTGCTAGTTTGTAGGAGCCATCTTTAACAAGTGATTGTAGAGCTGTATTTTGGTTGGCTCGTTCCTCTTTTTGATATCAATAAATTGCTGTTTGATGCCTACTTCAGCTCCCTTTTGGTGGCTTGAGGAGCTAACTTCTCCTCCAACTGTTCTTTCATGTTCCTGTTGAAAGGAACTTGCAGATGCTTCCATGCTTGGTGGGCCCATGCCTAAAGATTGCCCAATGGGCATTTCTTCCTCAGAGAGGGGATTCATTCTATGCCTTTTCTCCTCGTGAGTTGTGGAGGTGGTGAGGGGAGTCTCTCTGTCCCTCTTTCGATTTCTGTCCTCATTTTGTGGAGTTTGGAGGACCGAGGCCTCCACTGTAGTCTCCTACCTAGGAGGCAGAGTGTCTTGTGCTTGCTGCCCTGATTGCTCTTTTTCTTGCTGCCCCTCTTGTTGCTGTTCCTTTTGCTGTTGTACTTCCTGCTGCTGTTGCACTTCTGTGGGAGCTAGCTATTCTAGCTCCATCTGTTTCTCTTTGCCTTTGCTGGAAGTTTGATGAGTAGTTTTGGCTACTTGCTGATGTGCTGTTGAAGATGATGCAGCTGCTCCAAGCTGCCTTTGGTATGAAGAGGAAACCTGCCCACAAGTTTCCAAGTCAACCTCTTTCTCAATATTTTTTTTCTTCTCTTTGTAGCATTTTCTCTCTAGTGATTGGCTCTTGTAGGGTGCCCTCTTTCCAACTTAGTTGATTGGAATATTTCTCAATATGAGGCAATCTGACATGAGGATAGCCACCCAGTTTATGTTTTACCCTTCTGAGAGAAATGAAATGATTAGGGTCATAAGGTATCCATTTGAAACTAGTTTCAAATCGGAGGGCTTCTAGCATGCCATCTGCTTCCTTCCATCCCTCCTCCCTTATATTGTAAAGAAAAGGGCCTAGTTGGTTCCTGACCTTGAATTGCACTTTCTTGTTTTTACTATGGAAATGGATCATGTCTGCATTTCCAAACTGCCTAAAATACTCCAAGGCAAATAGTCTCATGGGGACATATCTGGGCAGCCTATAAGGGTCCAACTCACAGCCATATATTCTGATTACTGTGTGGTGTTGGTAAAAGTACCAATCACCAATGCTGTAGGACTTAGAAAGATGGAGAATTCTTTGCATTTCATCTGTTAATCTTGGAGGAGGAACACCATATAACAAGGTCAAAGCTGGATGAATGAAAAGGTCTATGAATTCAGAGTATGTGTATGGTGAGCAAGAGGTGTGATGAAAAACTGAAGTCCAAAACACAACTGACCTTGGATTTCCCTGGGCATCAAGTTTCTTGAGAGGAATAGGGAAACTGTTAGGTTGATAAAATAAGAACAGATGATATATGTATCTGGTGTATCTAAACACCTTCTCCCTTTCTAGATTCATCAATTGCTCATGAATCTTGTTTGCAATGTATGTAGCATAATCATAGTGCACAGCAGGAGGCTTTCCAGGAGAAAATATGGACAGCATAGCCATAATGGTGTCATCAACATCCTCAGTTCCCTTGTAGCCCAGGACATAGCTGATCAAATCTACAAGCATTTTGCCCAAGTGATTTAGGTATGGATTTCCAATAGGAGGCGTTCTCATAGTTTCAGAGCCTGGCTGTATGAATAACTGATTGATTTTGATGATCTGGGCACTGGACAAGTTCCCTCCCTTCTTTAATAAATCTAGCATGGAGAGAGGAGTCAATGGTCTTGCAGAATGAAAGTTGAGCATTTGATTTATGGCCTCAGGGGTGATATGGAACAAGACTCCACCTGAGGGATTGAGAACAGCTCTCTGACATGGATCATATCATTCACAGCATCTATGGATTAAGTCTGGAAGGGCATTGACTTGAGGGAGGTTGTAAATGGGCAAGTTGGAGTCCCAAATCCCTAAAATATCAGCTCCACTGAGGTGTTGGGCCTTTAACTCATTCAGCAGATGGATGTTAAATTTGGAATTCATTGAAAATGAGTCTATCATCTGATAATCCTTATCCCCCAGGGCCTTCCATTCTAATTCTCTTTGTGGGGCATTCAGAGGTTGAATATTCAGGGCTACTGGTGTCTCCATGGTTAATAAGGCCTTTGATTCATATGTGAAGTGGTTTGAGTGAACAGAGCAACACAGAGGTGTATCTTTACAATATAGAGGTGAATTGCAAGGAGCAGAGGGTAAATTGTAACAGTAGCTGTTGAAATACTGCACAGAGGACTGATAGAACTAATATCCGAACTGATTCAAGTGTCTCCACGGTGAAATTATTATAGTTTCGGGGTCTAAGTCCATGAATGCGCGGACAGACTGCAGGTTTGGTGGAAACTCGGACAAACAAGGCTCTGCATGTGAATTTCGATTCAACAGTTGAAAATGAAGGCTAACCACTGGGGATTTACTGGTAAATTCAGTGTTTTCTTACTCCTTTAAGCTATCTTTGGACAATGAAGGATAAAACCAGGCGCAGAGGAATGCTTTGGATAAATACCTGGTAAACTGTCGGCAATGGCTACAAGTGCAGGTGGGATGGAAGCGCCGGTGGTCTCTGGCTCGATTTCTGCGGGTTGGCAACGAATGAACATAATTTGCATGCAGAGCAGAATAGTTCTTGTTTTTGCAAAAAGTGAGAAAAACCGCGTTTTTCGACAAAAATATGGACTTTTGGGATTTTGGCGCCCTTTTTGGATGACGTCATCAGGTGGGGTCAGGGTCGGATGACGTCAGCATGACGTCATCGGGTGAGGTGGCAAGCTGCGAGTGGTCCACGGGGATGCGTCGCTGGCGGACAGGTCGAAGCAGTGGCGGACAAGGGCGCTGACGCGGCGACGATGTGGCATGACGCGAGCACGACGTGGCAGTGATGAGGAGGTGACGTGAGCAGTAGAAAACGATAAGCGGTAAGTGGATTTTCTCGGACCGCCCTCGATACGGAAGTTGTTTTGTCAGAGGGCGACCCAAGAAATTGTGGGGGCGACGCGTGGCAGAGGCCTGACGTCACCCTTTGACAGTTTCTCGGGTGCTATCTTACTGACATCGGGCCCGACCCGATATGTATGTGGGCCGTCCGATGAAAAGACCCGGATCCGAGGGTCGACGGATCGCTAAAGTGCCAGGACAATACGGAAGGGGGCCGGGAATAAAATAATATTTGTCTTTGAAATGTGTGTCCGGTGGGACTTAGGAATTCGGCGGATAATATGGGTTTTCAATGTATTTTTTATAAAAACGCGCATTTGCGCCAAACTTTGGATAAAGCCGAAAAGTGGGTTTTGATGTATTTTTTACAAATAAAGCGGGTTAGGGGTGGAAATGGGGTTTTTTTACAAGGTTCTTTTGCAAATGAAGGGGCAAATGGTTTAAATGATTTCTGAAGGGAAAAGAGGGGTAATGCTTAGGCTATTAAACTGACCAGAGGTCAATTTAATCCCTGACTTTGGACATATGGCTATAATGCCAAGGGGAAGGGAATATTTATAGAATGCTTGGGGTTTATACACCATAGTGTTTATAATAGTAGGGAGAAAGGGGAACATAGGGGATTTAGATAATAAGAAGTTAGCGGTTAATATGAGTGGAGGAAGGGGGTGAGAGGGTGAAACACTAAGTTTTATATGAAATTAACTTAGTTTAGGAAGTAGATCAAAATGAAAAGAATTTTAGACAAGAAATGTGGCCTTTAAAGAAACAAGAACCACCATAAGACCTTGAATTCTTCTATGAACATGGCTGGCAATGGGATGTTAGCAATGAATGTGGATGGGGGGAAACAGGAAGTTAGACATGCTCCATTGTGTTGCTGCAAATGATAGAGAAGAGGAGCTTTCTCCTATCCATTGATGCTTCCTTTATGTTAGACCAGTTAAATTTAGTTGAAAGAAATGACATTTCTGCAACCCCATCTACCTACCCATCTACTTGCCTAACATTTTTTGTTTTCTTCATGGAGGGTGCACTTAGACTTGCAGACCCTCATGTGCCTTTTCTTTTCTTTTGGCTTTTTCTTTTAATTTTCTATCTAGAACTACCCTTATTGCTTCCAAGGTCCCAGATTAAGCAGTTGGGAACCTTAATTCTCTACCTAACTACTGGTCTGCCAAGATTGAACAGTTTGGACAGACTTCTTTCTCTATTCTATGACAGAAAATTGAAACATGGCATGATCCAGATTAGGCTGTTGGTCCATCCATCCAAAATTGAGTCAACATCAAGCTTATGTACACACATTGTGTTCTCATGGAAATATGGGATTTTTGAATCTCCAAAGCAGAGCATATTTGGAACTTTCATTTGCCAATCATGAAATATGAAACCTATTGGTATAGGTAGCTAACAAGCATAATTACATAATTACACCTCATTATTCCTTCTTCAAAATATTTTTCATGCCATTAGAGCTAATTATCTTTCCAAGTCTCCCTATGATACCCCTTAATTCAATTCCTTTCCTTGCGAGAAAAATTTCAAGAAAAGTTCCTGGAAATTAAAACCTATATTCCCCAAAGATTTTAACCATTGGAATCCTAATACAATATCAACACCACCCATTGGAATGGCAAGAATTTGACTATTCAATACATATTCCCTCGTGGTTAGATTGATATTATGGCACTTCCCTGAGCAATTTATAGTTCCTCCATTTGCAACCATCACTTGACACTCTAGTGCTAGATATAAAAAGCAATTCAACTCCTTGGCTATCTTAAAATGAATAAAATTATGGGTACTTCTTGAATCAATAAGCACTATTACCTTTTTCTTTTTGATATATCCTTCTATCTTGAGAGTTTGAAGAGTGGTAATTACTACTAATGCATTACAAGATTTGGTCGGATTCATTTCTTCTTTTTCGACCCTTGGGATTGGTTCTTGGTGTATATCTTCTTGTTTTGATGTTTCTTGTTCCTTTTCTTCCTCCTCTTCACAATCTATGTAAAATAATCTATTATACACACACTTATTACCTTTAGTGTATTTGCTATGAAAACTGTAACAAAACCCATTTTATCTTTTTTCCTCTAGTTGTTGTGGTGTCAACCTTGTAGGTTGTGGGTGAATAGGAGCAACAACACTTCCATATTTATAGTTATGAGTGGTAGACTTCCTTGTTTCCATAAATTTGCTTTCAACTTTTCTTGCCACTCTAAATTCATTCTCCAATGACTTAGGTTCCCAAAGGTGAACCTCATGTTTGATGTTATAATTTAAAGTCCCTATGAAGGCATCAATAATATGCTCCTCTAGAATATCATTTATCTTGATATTCAATATATTGAAGTCCTCAATGTGCTCCCCAACTAAACCCTTTTATTTGAGATTTATAAATTGGATAAAGAAGGTATTTTTCTTTGTATCCTCATATTGTGTTATCAATTCCTCAGTAAAAATTGTCCTAATGAAAAATTATTTGTGAGAACAAAGCCATATATACCACACAAATTGACTGGGTTCTAAAAATAAAGATGCAATGCATAACTTTTGTGTGCGTTGTACATCATGTAGATCAAATAACTACTCCATCCGTAGTATCCATGTTACTGAATGCTTTCCATCAGACTTCCTCATATCAATCTTCAGAATGTAGTTGGTCTTCAACCCAAATTTGGAGTCTCTAAAATCATGATTCAAAGTCCTTTTTTTTTCATCATGAGTCTCATGAGATACCTTATCACTATTAGGAAGCCTTTCTTGTAGCAACTTTGTTAAACCTTCCTTCAAACCTCCCAGATATTTTTTTAAACCTTTCAAATCCAATATTTTTTTAAACCTTTCAAATCCCATTTTAAACCATCCATGTCCCCTTTTAAACCATCCATGTTCCCTTTTAAACCATCCATGTCCCGTTTTAAGGCATCAATGTCCCTTTTCTATTCATTTTTTGTGGCTCATTGTGAGAGCGAAATTTGTTGCACTTGGTCTTTTGAATTTGATATATCATGTTTCATTTCTTCCTCTTCATGCGTCATAGTGGCACTTTATAAGGGCTTAATGGGTGTAGAATTCTTTGATTTGGGAGGACTTTTGGAACCAATTAATGAAATATATCCTTCATTATTCCCTTTTAATCACTTCAAACTAACTTTTCAAACTAAAGTTATGCAAATGTAAAAATACACACCTTTTAGAGCTTGATTTTGAGATTGTTAATATAGATGACCTTGAATTATTGTATCTTTGTGATTTTGGCCTCCCAAGTTTTGAAATGGAATCCCATGGTAGCCCTATGTGTCTTGTTTCCAACCCCACCAGTTATACCAAACTTGGAGTCTTCAAGATAAAATTATGCCAGTTCTCCCACAATGACCTGATTATGGATTGATTCAGTAGATTAAACTTGTATGGAATGCCATGTGTCACTATTTTAGCATTTGGCCCTAAAAATAGTACCCAAGAAACTAAAGTGCATGAAATTTCAGTCAATTTTTACGAAATTCAATTCCAATTCTTGAAGGGAAAATTATGACTATTTTCCCGAGAATGCATTTTTGAGACTAAATTCTGGAACATGAAAAAATCCTAAGTTTCTTAGACCATATCTCCAAACATATAATGAAAAAATATCTAAAAATTTTACACAAAGTTCACCAATACTAAAGATCCATGTGGTAAAATTTTTAGCTTCTTAATTCTTGCAGAAAATTTTCTTTATAGTGGAAATATAAAGATGGCCTCTTTGAAGCAGTGAAACCCTAGGATCCAAAGCTCTGATACCAACTATTATGTAACCAGGTCACAAAAAATTAAGAAAAGATAGATCAATGACTTGAAAATAATCCTCTTTGAGGGGCGAACCTCCTTTTACATCACATAAATGAACAACTATTGGATGATTCAAATGACAAGACCTCCTTGGCATATATAGGAGTCTAAAGGGTAAAAATATAATTTAAGGCCTAAATAATAATAATAATAATAATGTAAGCATTCTACAATAACAATAGTCAGTTTCTATGGGACACAACAATAACAATATGGGGGTTCTATGGTGCAAAAAAATAACGATATCGAGATATATTAGTATTATGTGGACCTAACACATACAATCTACCATCTCATTATATATGCAACTAGAACTCCTTCCTTGTCCTCCAGTTGATGGAAATAAACTCTATACTCTAGATGTAAATTTTTTTATTTAAAATTCTAGTTATAGTGATATGTGGACTTTATACTGTGACAGGTCTAAGACTCAAGATGGATCTAGCGCCGATTGTATCGTGATGGACCCCCAAATATATATGTTTTTAATTTCTTGTAGATTAGAATTGCAATGCACTAATAACACTATAGAGTATGAAGTGATGATTCTTGGGCTAAATAAATCCATTGACCTCAAGGTTGAATGTTTAAAGGTAGTTGGTAATTTTAAAATCATTACAAGGTAGGTACGCAACACCATCCATTGCTTATCACCACACCTGAAAAATTACCAACAAGAGGTATGGAAATTGATTTCTTCTTTTAAATCTTTTGGTATTAAATCATTTCGAAGGATTAACAATGTCGTTGTTGATATGTTAGCTAATGTTTTAGTTATATTTATGTCGCTTAGGGATGTATTTTCTATTGAAATATAAGTCTGTTGTCTTGGATAACATAACTAACGTTCATGTTCTTAACATTAGAGGAAATTTCAGCCTAAAAGTGGCCTCCTAAGGAAAAATAATAAAATAATAGTTAAAATAATAAAATAAGAGCTATGAATTTTGGAGGGAAAAGAAGAAAAATACTTTTTTTTTTAATTGTATTTTTGGCTTATCTCCTTGTAGGTTTACTAAAATTTCAAGTGTAGACACTCATTGGCGGGAAAATTAAATTCCACATCCAATGAGTACCCATTATGAATACTTTTGAGAAGGCATGCATTGATTAAAAAATGAAGATACATTAAAATGTGTGTTCAACATGTTTTTTTAATGTATATTCATTTTTTTATCAATGTGGGTCTTCTCAAAAGTATGCATAATGGGTACTTGTTGGATGTGGAATTTAATTCTGCATCCAACGAGTGTCTACATTTGAAATTTGAGTAAACCTATAAGGAGATACGCCAGAAATAAATAAATAAATAAGGTAGCTTTTCTTCTTTTCCCTCCAAAATATATACATGTATCTCTTTTTAAATTTAAAGGATTTTGATTGGTTTCTATATTATGACATAGAAATTATATGAAAATTTCATGGGCACTTTTAGGTTGAAATTTCCTTTAATGTGATGATCAAAATATATTGTATTTTAAGGCCAACGTGGATGTATTCAAGGACGTGGTGATAGATTAAGAAGAACATGATAATACTGTGTTGGAAGAATCTGACACGTGGTAGGGAAACCTCATTTCCAATGGTGTTTCTACTCTTGAGAAGTTTTTCAACTTACAAAAATGGTTTTGGGGACCACCAAACACAAAGACTCAAATTTCCACATTGTTGCATTAACAAATCAACCTTGGAATGAAGGTTAATCTTAAGTTTCTCAATCTCGACACTTGTCGTTCTCCCGGAGAAAGATTAGTCTTCATTGATTTGTTCAAGAAGTATCGATATGTATTTTCTTGGACATATGAAGATTTGAAAACATATGAAACCTGATTATCTAACATGTGATACCTATAAAGGACGGGGTCAAACCATTCCAACAGAATCTGAGGAAAGTGCATCCAATGCTGGAACCTCTCATTCAAAAAGAGTTGAAGAAGATTTTGGACACACAAATTATTTTTAGAGTCAAGCATTCCATTTGGATTTCCAACATGGTACATGTAAGGAAGAAGTCTGGTGAGATTCTTCTGTGCTTTGATCATTTCTAAAACCTTAACCAGGATTCTGATAAGGATAACTATCATGTCCCCTCAATGGAGTAGATCTTGCAAACAATCTCTAGGTATGAAATGTTATCTCTACTTGATGGGTTTTCTAGTTACAATAGGGTCTTGGTTTCTAAACCAAATAGGTTAAAGACAACTTTTAGAATGAAATTTGGGATCTTTTTTTTTAGATGCATTCCCTTTGTCCTTAGAAATGTTGGAGCTGCTTTCCAAAGGGAAATGGATATCACTTTTAGAGGGATATGGCCAAGGCATGGTAGTCTATATAGATGACATGAAAATGTTATCCAAGACAAGATTAGATGACCTACGTTATCTAACTCAAATCTTTAAAGGCTTTTGAAAATACAAAATATCACTCAACCATTAGAAAAGCATCTTTTCGATCACTGAAGGTAACCTTAGGGGGCATATAATAGGGAAGAGTGGTATCACTGTGGACCCAGAGCATGTAAATCTATCACAAAAATTCCACATCCCAATGGAAAGAACGAAATCCAGTCTTTTTTTGGGTAAGATTGACTTCCTTCATAAGTTCATTTCCGATTTTTCCCAAATAGTGAAGCCACTAGAAAAAATTGATAATTAAAAAAGGATGTAGTAGTTAAATGGAACCAAGAAGAGAGGGAGGCTTTCAGACATCTCAAGAAAGCAATAGCTGAAGCTCTTTCTCTTTACAACCCTAATTTCTATAGATACTTCATGTTATATGCATTTGAATCACATTCATTGTTGATAATTGTTCCAATGCAAAAGGATGATCAGGGTGGTGAACAACCCATATATTTTATGCTTACCAGCTTGTAGGGATCATAACTCAATTATCCTGATATGGATAAGCAAGCATATGTCATCTGTAGTGAACTATGCTTACAGTGTTGAGAAACCTAGCTCTGATGCTGAAACGACTGTGGAAGGAAAACCTAGCAGCCGCCGCCGCCGTTGAACAGGCTCACGCTGTCTGTAGCAGACGCTGTCACTGACAGTCCTATGGAAGCTGAGGTAGGAGGGGAGAGCTCTGCCTCCCCTCCAAAAGGAACAAATCGCACCAACAAACAGCCACTCGAAGAGATACGACACCCTGCAAACAAAGACACAGAGAAGGAAAAGGAAAAGCAACAGCAGCCAGAAAGGACGACGTCCTTAGATAACCCTGCAGAAGAGGAAGAAAGCATTAGACAGCAAAATGCAACAGGCCCATCTCAGACAAAAGTGACCTCAGCTACTTGTATCCCAAAAGCAGCAGAACCAATCAAGATTGAGTTACCAAGCCACCATATTAATGGAGAAATCCAATTTATGCAAGATTACGCACTCATTGGAAAGTTCTTGGGCTTTTGGCCCACAGAGAAAGCCCTCCAGGGTTGGATAGCTTCCAAATGGAAGCCCAAAGGACAAGTTACATTACAGCTTGGCCCAAAGGGCTTCTTCACAGCTATCTTTAACTGCCTAGAAGACAAAACTAGGATATTTGAAGGAGGCCCGTACTTTTTCAACTCATCCGGCTTATATCTAACAGATTGGAAGCCTCGCTTCAATCCTGACAAAGAAGACTTCAGCTGGGCACCTGTATGGATCAGAATGTATTCCCTACCGGTGGAATACTGGAGAGAAGAAACTTTAGCAGACATAGGCAACAAACTGGGATCCTTCATCAAAGTGGCCACAGAAACAAAGACGCGAAAATACACCTCATATGCCAGGATCTGCGTCAAAATGCACCTCACCAAGACCTTAGCGGACTCGGTAAGACTTTTTCATGATGATTATGAATGGAAACAGACTCTTGACTATGAGCACATCCCTTTTCGTTGTAGAAAATGTCATGAGCATGGTCATCTCTTCCGAGATTGTCCCCTAAATGTGCAGCCTAAATTCCCTTCCGGTGAAGGTAACCTTGACCCTGAAGGCTTCACAAAAATCCCAATCCGTCGCCGTCATGGAAAAAAAACTCAAGCTAATCATGCTCCTGCATTCAAAGCTCCACCTCCAAATCGTTTCTCAGTTTTAGCCTCACAAGATATACATGTCATGCCTGAAGCCGATACTTCTGATCCTCTGCAACATTCCCAGACATCCCCCAACAGATCTAAGCCAACCTCATCAACTTCTGCACCTCCCATCCATGCCGAATTACCCTCCTCTGCCTCAGAGCCAGGGGATCTTGTTTCCGCTAAAGGAAAAACCATGTTAAACGAGTCCAATCAAGAGTCGGATATGGATTTAGATGCCGCTCTAGCTCTAAGTCTTCATGATCAAAATATGGAGAACGCTCTAGTTGCTGCAAATGATATGGAGGAAGATCGAGAAGACGTTGATCTCGAGGAATTTGACATATCCAAGCTGGACATATCCAAACTGGAAGCTGCATGCAAGCAAAAGGAGTATAACTCAATCCCTCCCTGGCAATTAGACAAAATAGAAGGAGTACTCACAAGAGTACATCATCACAAAAGTTTGGGCATCCAAGGAGGCAGTCATTGGGATGGAAGAAAAATCATCAAAGAACAAAAGAAAAGAGGCAGAAAAACAGACTTACAGCGCACAATAGCAGTAGGGGAAATACTCATGGATTCGGGGCAATTCCCCAAGTTGACCAAGTTCTTCAAGCCCAAATCTCCGTCTACATGAAGTTACTCTCATGGAATATAAGAGGACTAAACAGTCCCACGAAGCACAGAGCAATTAAAAACATCATAATGAAAGAAAAACCAGCAATAGTATTGATCCAAGAAACAAAATGTAGCAGCTCAACAATGGACAGTCTCAGCAGTAAAGTATGGGCAGGCAGCAGTTCGATAGCAGTGGACTCCTCTGGAGCCTCCGGAGGCCTGGCCATCATATGGAATCCTCAGGTAGTGTCACTTGACAATTTTCATGCCACTCTGCATCTCATTCAAGCAACATTTCACATCATTGGCACTAGCATACATGGGCATATTACCAATGTGTACTTCCCGCAAACAATACAGCAGAAATCTGATCTTCTGGACACGATTTCCATCCTAAATGCAAACAGAAAGTTTCCTTTATGGATAGGCGGAGGAGACTTCAACATCATAAAATCTATGGAAGAGAAAAGAGGGGGTCGGACACGGCTAGATAGTGATAGCAGTAGATTCAAGCAATTTATACAAGATAACCGACTCATGGACATCTCAACTTCAAATGGCATCTTCACCTGGTCAAACAAAAGAAAGGGAGCTCATCAAATTTCTTCAAGACTAGATCGATTTTTAGTATCAGATAATGCCATACACTTAGGCGGAGAGTTCAATGCAGAAATCATCCCTCAAGGAGGTTCAGATCATTGGCCTATTCTTCTCCAATGGTCCAGACCTGGCGTCAGCAGCAACAGACCATTCAAATTCGAGGCCTTCTGGCTCACTGACAGCAACTTTAAAGAGGTAGTCAATCAAGCCTGGACATCCTTCATTCCGCCAGCAGGAGCCAGGATGTATCAGTTCCAGCAAAAACTGAAACATCTGAAGCACGCACTCAAAATTTGGAACCGAGATCATTTTGGCAATATACAGCAGAACAAACAAAAATTAGAACAGCAGATGAAGGAATTACAACAAAGATTTATTCTGGAAGGACGCACTGAGGAACAAACACAACAGGAGAAAACCTTATGGAGTCAAATAGAGGAGAAGCAAAAACAGGAAGAAATCTTATGGCGGCAAAAGTCGCGAGTAAGCTGGCTCAGAGAAGGCGAAAGAAATACTAAATTTTTCCACAAAACAACCATCCAACGGCGCATGCACAACAAAATCTCCTTTATTAATAATCAACAGGGAGATAGATTGGAAGCTCACAAAGATATGGAGAAAGAATTTACTGGTTATTTCAAGGACATTCTAAAGGAACCCAATGAAAACAGAGATGAAGCAATCCAAGCCATCACTCAACACATTCCAAAAATTATTAATGAAGATCACAACACACAACTTCTCCAGCCTGTCACGCTAAAAGAGGTAGAAGATGCCATATCTCAGCTCAAAGATGGAAAAGCGCCAGGGCCTGACGGATTCACGGCCAATTTCTTCCATGCATTTTGGGACCTCATAAAACTGGAAGTGTGGGAATTGGTGGAAGAATCCCGAAGTATGCACTGGATACTCCCATCCATTAACTCAACCTTTATCGCTCTAGTCCCCAAGGAAGCAGCCTCAAACAAGCCGGAGAAATATCGACCAATAGCACTCTGTAATGTAATTTACAAACTAATCTCAAAGGTCATTGCAAACCGTCTCAAGCCGCTATTACCATTGCTCATCTCCCCAGAACAGACAGGGTACGTTGAAGGCCGGCAAATCATGGATGGAATTATACTTTCAAACGAAGTCATCCACTCTTTAAAGCTGCTCAAAAAACCAGGTATGCTTCTCAAATTGGATCTTTCTAAAGCCTTTGATAAACTCAGTTGGAATTATATCCACAAAATGCTCTTAGCTTTTGGCTTCAGTGTAACCTGGTCCAGATGGATCATGAATCTCATCACATCGCCAAGCTTTTCTGTTATTCTGAATGGATCTCCCTCCCACCCCTTTCGCCCCTCTCGTGGCATCAGACAGGGGGACCCTCTATCTCCTTTTCTCTTTGTTTTAATGGCTGAAGGCTTGAGCAGGCTCCTCAAATCAGCAGTTTCCTCTCAAAGCATTAAAGGAATCTCTCTTCATGGGCGACCACCCCAAACCCATCAGCAATTTGTTGACGATACAATGCTCTTCGAGCACCCCTCTGCTAAAGAAGCCACTGCTTTCAAATCCCTTCTTTCCCTTTTCTCAGAAGCTTCAGGCACCTCCATTAATGCGTCCAAATCTCAGCTTTTTTTCTTTAATACCCCTCCCTTCCTGCAAAGGATCATAGCTAGGATCCTGGGATTCACAATTTCACACTTGCCGTCAAAATACCTTGGTGCCCCTCTCACTGATTCTGCTATCAAGCAGATTACTTGGAAATCGTTACTGGACAAAATAGAAGCCAAGCTCTCATCTTGGACTTATAGAGCTTTAAATCTAGCTGGCAGACTTGTTCTAATCAAAGCAGTTCTACAAGCTATGCCGCTCTATTTATTCTCTCTTCTAGCAGCTCCGAAAGGGATTTTAAAAGAAATTCGAAATCTTCAGAGGAACTTTCTTTGGGGATCTACAAGCTTGAACCGGAAATGGGCTCTTGTCAAATGGACAGAGGTTTGCAAACCAAAATCGGAAGGTGGGCTTGGTCTCAGAGATCCGCTACAAAGCAATAACACCATGAGTGCTAAAATTTGGTGGAACTGGGTCTCCAAGCCAAATACACCCTGGGCACAATTATGGCAGGCCAAGTATGCTCAAGGCAGTCAAGAGAATGAACTCATCCGAATAAATCCAACATCGCAGGGATCTCTAATTTGGAACAATGCAAAAACCCAAAGCAGCTTCCTTCAGGAGCATAGCTTCTGGGAAATCAACTCAGGCAAGACAACTCGTTTTTGGGAAGATTCTTGGCAACAACTTCCCAAACTGGCTAATTTATTCCACAAACCGCATTGGCAAGCTCAAATGAACCAAGCAAACATTCCTTCAGTACATCAGTTCTGGCAACCGTCTACAAATCATGACTTCCAAGCATGGAAACCAGCGAGTCTCTGGCAAGCAGATTGGCAGGGAGAAGAACATGCAGATATAGATCAGGAACTCAGCAGCAGAAAGATTCGAATCTCGAATCAGCTAGACAAACTCAGATGGGGCTACACAACCAAGGGTACTTTCACAACTAAGGAAGCTCATCAACTACGATACTCCAATCCCAGAATGGCAAAAGATCAACTATGGGAGCAAGTCTGGCAAGCTGGGCATTGGCCTAAAATATCAACCTTCCTGTGGCTTCTCAGTAGAAAACGCATTCTAACCTGGGATAATTTGAACAAAAGAGGCGTTGTAGGGCCTTCTAGATGCCCAAACTGCAATACAAATGGTGAAACTATCAAACATTTAATGGAAGATTGTACGCTAGCAAAACAAATCTGGGGAAGAATTGAGAAATGTAGCAGGAGAACACACCCAAGGCCGGAGGACATTACAGACACTATAAGGAACTGGGAAAAATATCCATACAAATGCCGGATACTTAATTCCTTATGGCGCATTATACCAGGATTCGCTTATTGGACACTGTGGAAAGAGCGAAATCACAGAATATTTAACAGTACCTCAAGATCTATAGATGATATCTGGCTCAAGCTAAAAGAACATCTACAGGAAACTCTAGCCATCAAAGTCTGGAATAAGGATGACATGCCGGAAACTCAACAGGAGCTTTGCATTATGAAGGAATGGAATCTAAATCTCAAATACTTAGTCAAAGAGACAATTAAAACCTCCACCAGATCAGCTTCACCCTCTTTTTGGTCCCCACCTGCGCACAACTCCTATAAGCTCAATTTTGACGGTGCAGCTAAAGGCAATCCAGGACCTGCTGGTTTTGGAGGAGTCATCCGACGTCACAATGGAGAAGCATTGATGGTCTACTACGGCTCCATAGGGAAAGATACTAACAACGCTGCAGAGCTAGAAGGTCTCTGGAAAGGTATATGCACAGCTGAACAGCATCATCTCTCACCTCTTGAAGTAGAAGGCGACTCACTCATCCTTATAGAGGCAGCTAAACGAATGCAAGCAGGAGCTAAGGCGGTCAAAATAGCCAAAAGTTGGAGATTATTAAATCGCCTGGAATCCCTGGAAGAAAAGCTCCAAGCTCTCCAGAATCTTTCCTTCCATCATGTAAGGCGGACAGCTAACCAGGTAGCTGATCGGCTTGCTAATCAGGGAGCGTCTCAGTCTATACATTTCTTCTCCGGCCCTCTGGATATGATAGAAGATGACAAGCTCAAAAAGGATTGTATCGCTTTGGTGCATAAAGAAATCCTTTCCCCGGATGCGGGTGTCTAATCCGAAAAGAAGGAGGGTACAGCTAGCACGAGGAGGCCACATGGCCAACGCTAGCTGCCATGAGTCAACCGAACGCGGGAGGAGGTCTGGCAGGTTGGAGAATTTAATGTTGAAGCCTTCGCGCCTGAGTTTATTCGCATTAATGCGAGTAGACGGTGACTGTAAGGAGCATTCATGGCGCTCGGGGTTCAAGAGCAAGCCATGGAACTTAAGGAGGCGGACTGGTATGGGGAGCGACATTCTCAGCAAGCTAAGTGTGGGAACACTCTCTGGCCTCTGGCGATTTTGGAGTTTAGGAATTGGCTTGGGGACGCGGAAACTCCGGTTTTCTACATCCTCATGGCCAGAACCAGAGAGAGGCAACCATACCGAAGAGGAATGGGTCGTGGAGCACCAGGTCGCCCTCCTGCAGCTGCAGAGGCGCATCACCATTGTTGTTGTCAATATTGTTTCCGCAGGGCCGGAATTCCCCATCTGCAGGCATTCTCGTTCCTGGACTCTGATGCCCCGCCTGAGCAATTGCCAAGGCCACTGGTGCTTCCGGCTTATGGCTCAACCATCTTCAGGCTGGGCAATCTCAATGTCCACATTTCAATTCTCTTTATTAGAGATGTAGAAGAGGAACACGATGACAGCAGAGTTCCTACTTCTGCAAATCTGGAGAATAAGGCAGGGGAACAACTGGGGGAAGCAAAGGGAAAGGAGCCAATTCAAGCAAAAGCACAGGATGCGTCGACGTCTAAAGCTGGAGAGGACTCGGAAGAGGAGCTGGTGGGCTGGGGATACCCGATTGTGGAGATGGAGCCGGAAGAAACGGAACCAGCAGACTAATTTCTCTAGTCATTCCCATGCCAGGTTCATTTTGATGATTTTGGGTCTCGGTCATATGGTCATGTCCTATAATTCTCTGTCTGGTTCGAGTCTTGAGCGTGGGTCTAGTAATCTTTATACAGGTCATGCTCTGTTTGTTACTAAGTTTTTCAGTTGTGTCTGGGAGTTCGCTAATCCTCAATGTCACCCCTGCGTGGGTTGTTCTGCTTCAGTCTCGGCCCCTGCGTGGGCACTGTCAAAGTTAAACTCTGTTTTTTGAGGTAGTTTTGGGGCAGCCAATGCTTAGAGTATGAAATTCTCAGCTGCTTACCACAGAGCCATAGTTGGCCATGGAAAACTTGTTTCTCTGCTTGTAATTTATTCATGTATATAATATAATACCCTAGAGTAGTTTTATGGAGAAAAAAAAAAAAAAGCATATGTCATCTGTAAAGCTATCAAACACTTCAAACCCTACATTCTAAAAAATCATGTAATAGTGTTTGTACCCTCACCCATCCATGAGATAATTGTTTGTGTAGCCGGAGTTGGGCGAATGCAAGGTTAATTGGAAGACATGCTTGCAAGAGTATGATCAAGAATTCAAACTTAGTCACATAGTTAAAGGACACAAATTTTGCAAGTTTTCTGTTGGAGCCTCTAATTAGCTTGAAGAAGACATACTGGATTAGGAATAAGAGCTCATGATGTATCAAAATGATATAGTACCCACACCTAGCCCTTCACGATCTTGATATGGATACTTAAATCAATATCTCAAGCATGGTACTTTTCCTTCTTCCTTATCAACAAAGGGGAAGAGATCCATCATATTAATAACTATATCTTATCAACTGTTACATGGAGACCTATTTTGAAACCATCATAATGGTGTTCTCTTGAAATGCTTATAATTTGACGATGTCGATAATTTTTTGAAGGAGCTAAATGATGGGCCGACAAGAGGACACTATGTCGATGACACGAACGCACAAAAATAATGAGGGATGGTTTTTATTGGCCTATAATATTCATGGAGGCACACATGTATGTGCATAAATTCTCTACATCTCCGAAGTGTGTTGGAAGAGAATCTCAATCGACTACACCACTCCAGCATATTGCAACAACACCAATACATCCTTATAGCCACGAATTACTTCACAAGGTGGTTAGAAGTTGTGCCACTACAACAATTCAATGACCAAGAGGTAATTAGTTCCTTAATCATAACATTATAACTAAGTTCAGTGTTCCTACCTTCTTTGTTTTTAATAATGCAACTTACTTTTTGTCATTGAGGTTGTATGATTTTGATTTGGAGAATGGAATTGTTTTGAAACAATTTTCTAGCTATTATTCCCAAGGAAATGGTTTATCCAAATCTACCAATATGAATCTAATCTGCGTCATTAATAAAACCCCAATCTCGCAACAGAGAAACTGGCACAATGCTTTAACCAATACTCTCTAGGTTGACCAATTCACTCCTAAACCATCTCTGGGTACCTCACCCTACTTCCTAGTGTATGGAAAGGAATCCATCCTACCTCCTAACATGTACTTACCTGCACTACAACAGTCTCAAGAATATTGATGTAGGTCATGCCCTGTCATGCAAAGTAGGACTGACACCTTACTTAAACTCAAGGAAGAAAGACAAAAAGTTTGTGAAAATTTTATAACTAATCATAGTCGAATCAAGAGGTGGTTTAATAAGGAATCCACAGGTAGCAATGAATTAAATATATGAGATCTTGTCTTGAAATGGGATAAAACCCATGAAGATAAAGGTACGAAAAAAAAGTTTCAAACCTCATGGATAGGTCCTTACCAAATCAAAGAAAATATTGGCCAACACGCCTATGTCCTCCAAACCCTAGACAAGAGGACTGAACCTCTTCCTGGAAATGGCTAAGAACTCAATTTTTACTTCACTTAGCAGCTCTCGTACCTGCTCACTTATCTTTGTACATGTTTACATTCCTATCATTTCCTTTTATGCTTTCAATTTCCTATCTTGCTTTTGTTGCATGCATTTCCTTCATGCTTTGTTTTTAACCCCTTAAAGGCCTCTTGTCCATAAATAAAGGACTCACGTATGAATAATGTTCTAGAAAATCAATAATCCTAGCATATTTTGGAAATTGGGGTAGTTATTCAATCACTGGACAAATAATGATCTCTATTTTCTCGTTTGACCTTGAAAACTTAATAAGTCATTGCCACAAGAAAATGTGGACTAGACTATGTGGGGAACCCTAATCATATGGAATACCATTTATATTTAATGGGATCCTTATCATTTGAGTTAGCTTCAAAATTTAGATTGTGTTTTCAATAACTGGACCTAGTGGCTCAAGGAGGGAAAAGGAGAAACTTACCATGAGCGAACTCTTTTCAAAAGAATAAATTAAGTCTTTGAAAAATAAGGAACAACCTCTCTTAGGATCTCTCATATGCACTATCAAAATGAACGCCTAATAAATGATGGCAATGTGCACGTTGTAACTTCTTTTGGTCTATGCAATTTATCTTTTAAATTGTATAATTTTCCAAAAAAAAAATAATAAGTTAAATTTTTCATCCACTTTAGAATAAAAGTGAGCATATGTTAGTTGCCTCTTTAGGTTGATTTTGGTGCAAATGTTTTATTTAAATAATTTTTTTATTAAAAAATAAAATGTTGTCGAAGAAATTATCATCCGAGCAGCTTTGGATGCTCTAGATTGTCACCGTTCACATCAATGGTCAATGAAGAATTGTAGGACCCCTTTGCACTCCCGGCAGTTAACAAGCAGGGGGTCTGCAAAATGGTTTTCCTTTTACCACTTGATAGACGTGCCCACTTTTCAGCGATTACAGGACCCTCACCCCCGCAAACCGCCTCCACCCTCCGCCATCACTCCTGCCATTTTTGCCCACCGTCACCATTTCCTCCAAAATGACCTTCGCTACATTTCTCAATAATTTAACTATTTGACCATTAAGTTATTAAATATCTCCCTCCAACGCCTTGATTATCAATTATGGATGTGCCAATAATGGTTATTCAAATAAAACCCATTTAAAACCATTTGTAAATCCAAGTCAACTTCTATCAAGTGCATTGTTCTTCAAACTGCCATTGTCCGCTAGAGTACTTAGTGACACGGAATAACCAAATTACACTTAATAACCAATGCTACTAGTCACCTATTCACCAGGTATTCTCTTTCAACCATTCTTTTTCTTTTTATTTTCCAAATGGTCAGTAAAAAGGGTATATCTATGGTAACCATTGAAAGTCTAATTCTACCTCTTCTACCCAATTTAGACGAATTCCCTCTGGTCGATGCCCAATTTAAAATCATAGAAACCCCGTGTGAATTTGATATATATGAGATACATAATTAGGCATTTCAAAAATTCGAGGATGCCAGTGATGAATTCTATTTCTGGGAGTCCATGTTACCCCAATTCAGTTTCCCTCAAACCCATCATTTCCCTAAATTTGTTACCTGGTGTGAAAGCCGCTACCTACCAAGTCAAAGAGCCATAGTTGCCCGAAACAATGAGATTTTGTTTTCCATAACCCCAGAGTCAATTTTTCAAGCTTTGCAAATAAACCCTCAGAGTTATCTTCATCCTTTTTTAGTTGATTCTCTGATGGAAATTTATCAAAAACTTACCTTTCAGCAGCGAGCTCATATTTTCAAGTCCTTTCTACCCGAAAATGCAGAATTACCTTGAACCAATCCACCATATTCTTCTGCTATCTTCCCAGAAGTGTCCTTACAAGTTATTTCCATGGTGTGTTGTCTCTTAGGCTACTAAAATGATTAGTGGGTTGAAGAATTTATTTTAGGATTTCTGTCAGTGTTTTTATCTGGTAGAAAACCCTCAATCCTTTTTTATTTTAGACGGTTTTTATCAAATGTTATGCATGAACAATTTATAAAATTTAGTGTTGAGGGGTCTTTTAAGAATCAATCAGTATTGGTATATATATTAGTATACCACTAGTAAGAAAGATTCAAAATCCCATTGCAAAATCTAGATTCACAGGGAAGACCACAGTATGTTATCCACTAGACTTCTTTGGTAAAAAGAAACCGCAGGAATATTCTTTCAGCGATTTTGTGAATCAACTTTTAAATATTTCATTGTGTCTCCTTAGTAGTGATGTAGTTCCAAGGATATCCATACAAATCAAAAGGATCTTGCATCTTAGTGAGCAATAAAAAATAGGATATTAGTATATTTATCAAAATTTTACAAAAGTGCACTGGATATTAGTCTTCTACCACTCAAACCAGACTATTTTCCTAACTGGACCCTGATAGAGGGCATTTTCAATTGGCATTTCTTGAGCCAATGGTTTCGGTTCCTAAAAGTGCAGAGGAATGAAAGACTTCTGTATTTTCTTTTGATACAAAACAGATTCATCCAATAGATCAAATTGATCTTCATAAACAGAAAGGAGAGATGATTTATCACTCATTGACAAGTTCTACCATGGCAACATCAAAATTGCAAGCTTCTTTAAACAATATCCATTCTTAGCTTAAGCTAGAAAATATGTCCTCCTTAGCTAAAGATACAAGAATAAAAGGATTGGAAGATCTGGTAATAAAATTAGGATTAGATCCTAATGATGTTAATGTTGCTAAAAAAATCATCAAAAACAGGAATGCAGATATTCAAGCATTAAGAAAGCAGCTAAAATTACCAATAACAGAGTAGTGTCAAATTCAGGAAGAGGGGAAATTAGAGAATGAAATATATATATATATATATATATATATATATATATATATATATATATATATATAGATATATATATATATATATATATATATATATATATATATATATATATATATATATATATATATAGATATATATATATATATATATATATATATATATATATATATATATATATATATATATATATATATATATATATATATATATATATATATATGTATGTATATGTATATGTTTAAGATGATTGTTGAAAAAATATTTAGATTTAGAAAATGGAAGTAGATATGGAAAATCTCTTAAAAGAGAAGGAACAACAAATGAGTGTAGGAACTTTTGTAGTGCAAATAGAATCAACCAGTGAAGAAGCCACTGAAAAGTTATCAAAGGCTATGGGAGATTTGTCCTTAAGAAATTTTGAAATAGAGAAATTAAAGGCATCAGTACATATAATGGAAGAAAATAAACTTAAGGCAGATAATGCATGTATCTCAGAGGTTCAAAAGAAATTCAAGCTAACTAAACAGCTTGAAAAGTACACAAATAAATCAATCAGTGCACAAACATTAGCTAAAGCAAAAGAGAAAATCTGGATTGACATCAATTCAACCATTTCAAAGTTGTTGACATCTATTGAAATAATTTTTGAATTGGAAAAACTAGTACAAAAAGCAAAAGAAACCATAGCAAGAATCAAATAATAATTGGACCATAAACCAGGAGAAGCAACAAGGATCATCAAAGTGTTGAACTCAAAATCCAAAGATAAACATGAAGACTGTCGAGCAGTTCGAATGCGAGATTTATACCAACATTTAGATTGTCAATCTGGGTTGGTAAACTTAGAGGCGTAGCACAATATATGTCAGAAGAATACCTTAGGGATCTGTGGAATAAAAATCAACCTCTTGAAAATACTTCAAAAAGGGCATCATTCAGGGAAAGGAACAAGACATTTCAAAGTAAGCACACTTATGAATGTACTTTTGGCTCCTCTTTTGGGTTGAGTGACTCCTGCAGATAGCTTACCTCAGTTTTCCAGGGGACAAGGGAATGTAGATTCAAATTGACAAACCATTCATGAGATAAAGAATGCAAAGTCTCTTAAAGGATTATTGCTATGCTGCAAAAATGGGAAGCATGAAATAAAAGTAGAAGCATAAAGCAATTTCATTCCAACTAATCTGAGAAAACCATTGAATTCCTTAAAAGGAATATAGATTATATATATTGCTTCTCTGAAGATAATTCATTACTTGACTATAAGGAAAGTGTGCAATAAGCACAAATAAGATAAATACCTTTCCTACTGCTTTCAAGCTCACCCTGATCTTATAAAATCATTAAGTACTTTCTCTTCAACATAGAAATATTCTACAAGATATGTGTATTGCTTAAAGCAACATGAGAGAATATCAATCACAGCTTTTAACCTTAACACATTCTAAGAATTTTGTGAGTACTTCACTTTGCCAATAAAACAAGATTACAATCTCTCCTTTAGCATTTGATTTTTTAATATTTCAGGAGTGAGTGCGAGGATCAGTTTCATATCTAAAATAGTGGTTTTAAGGCAGTCATGAATGCTACACGATGAGTTAAATCAACTAGAACTCTTATTAAGACATTGTATCCTTGTTATGCAGCAAATGAGATCAGGGCAAGTATCACACTTAACTTGTAATTAAAAATGATAGATGCAGTAAGAAAACATTCATTACCTATACTCTGTCTCAGTCTTCATAAAATTACATTCCAAGAAAGCGACGATATCATTAATCAAACTCAATTGATCAAAGTAAAGAGTAATTATGGAGTGAAATCACAAATATAAAATAGTCAAAGCATAAGGAAAAGTTATGAAATGAATTTTCAAAGCCGCGTTAAATCACACTCACACACTATGCGTAAAATAGAATGTAGAAAAATCCTAAGAGGTATGGGGCAACAGACTGGCTGGTGGGCCCAACCACCCAACTTGTTGCCTTGGTAAGAGCTAAATCAAAATCCCATAAGCTTTAGAAGAACTGCAAACACAAAATTGAATGCCATATTATATTCATATTGAATCTTGTCACATAGCCATTGAACAACGTAGAGATGGGCTCCAATGGTCCCCTCTAGGGATCATCCCACTAGGCACGATGGCTCCTCTCTTCCTTTCCTAAAAAAATCAATCCTTGTTTTACAAAATACAATCCCAAAGTCCAATACCCCCTCGTATTACAAAACCTTCATATTTATAACAACACTACCTCCCAGCTATTCGAATCCAAAGTCATCAGTGCATACAAGTTTAGAATTATTCAACAATTTTGAACCAAAATAAGGAGATACGATTACTGAGTGGATTCGAATTGATCTATGGTTTCCCATAAATACAAAAACTAGTATCGAACCATGAAGTATTTTCCATAACGTTGTTAACAACCTTTGTGGCTTATAAAAGGCAGTTTGACCGAGTACTTTGACCATCGCTTTATGCACTATCTGGAAGACCTGGGTGCGATCAAGGGAACACATCAGCATATCGAACACCTGATCTTCAAAACCCATATGTTTGTTTTCCATCATGACAACCCGATGTATGAAAATCATGGAGGTGAGAACATGATTTGCACTGCAGGTATAGGAAACAAACTGTTGGAACAAGAATTATGCACCTGCCATAAGGATAACTTATTATTAGTGATAATTTCACATCAAATCCCTTCAAATCATCAAAACAAAGAGAATTCATATAAAAATAACACATTACCTCTGAATGCCTCTAGATAATAGCCAATAATTCATAAAAAGGATAATAATGACTATAAACACCCAGTGCATGCATAGGAGTTATTTAGAAAAAAGTATGAAAATCTAGGCAAAATGGAGGCTCAACATTCCCCCACGCTAATCTTCTTGCCCGTCCCCATGCAAGCCAAACCATAAGATGGATTTCAAAATTTCAAAAATGCAAGGTTGTGGCCTAAATCCCTACTGTATTAAGTGAAATTTTCAGGTTCTTCCTCCCTGTGTTCCTAGCCATGTTGATTTCTCTCTTTAAAATCATGTTATCAACAGCATAATATTTATCCCACTTGATCCAATTCTTGGCCATCTTCTGCAACTTCTCATTCTTAACACTCAACCTATTGTTTTTATTGTGCATCTTAATACAAAGTTTCTCCAAGTCTTTGTTTTCCCTTTTCATAGTTTCTTCACAAACAATAAGCTCTTATATCTTCTTTTTTCAATCTCTTTATTGCCTTATCTTTTCTCCTTAAAATATAGTCATCAATGGAATCATTTGATTTAAGTTGAGTGGTGGAATAAATATCAGCAATCTTTGCTACATGATTATTAAATGAAAACTCAAACCTTGAATTTACCTCTGTCATAGGAGTTTCGAATTGATTTTTTTCTTTTACAAGGCTTTTTATTTGACCTATTCTTGTAATTGGTTCATTGACTTGTTCAATTACCATATTATTAATCTGGGACATGAATTTCTTAGTAAATTCTTCAGATCTTCAGAGTTTATCTGCATCAATGGCACCTATATTTTCTTTCACAGTTTCCTCTTCCTCTGGATCCAAATCGACGGTTTGATACTCCTCGTTTCAGGAAGGAAGTCGGGGGTACTTCATCATGTTACGAGTAACCCTTCATCCAACAACAGGGGTTTGACATTCACATGATAATGTTGCAGGGGTTATAGGGGTGTCTAGCTTTCTCCATCTTCAGACCCCTGAAACTTAGCCATGAATTCATGCCATCTGTCCTTTATCAACTTCTACTTACAGGAATCGTATTTAGGAGTTTTCTCAAGCTCCTCTATGGATGATGCCTCATGGAAGTCATATTTCATTTTCATCATGTCTTTGGGAGTTAAAAACGAAATATGCATCCAGGTGTAAACAGAGGAAAAACAACCCCAACATGCCCAGCAATGTATTTAAATATCACATGAGATCAAAATCAAATAACTCAAGAAACATAGCTAATTATGATGAGCATTGGGTAAGGTCCTGAAGTTGGTGTAATTCAGTTAGTACCTGAGGGAAGAACGTGATGATTGTATAGAATGGCAGTGATACAGTCAAGAACAAGTTCCATTATAAAATGATTTCAAACAGCCTCCTTGTCTTCATAGCATAATTACCCTAATCCATAAGTGTTATATGTGCATAAGCATTCAACAGATATATGAAGAAAAATAAATCATAGTTACAAGAACAGGGCATCTCCAGCATGGACACTTGTTATCAAAATACTAGACACATCAAAAATGTCTACGCATATGCCAATATCTTCATTGAAATTCTAGGGTATGGAGTACCGAATGAAAAATCATGGAAGATGGCAGGGGGGAATATTTAAAGATTAACGGAATATTAAGACACTGATATATCATTTTAAAGTTTCCATCAAGTTTGCAACCTAATTATAGTTCTTACTAAACCATGTTACTGCCCTTATAGAAGCATCAAGTGAAAGAATGATAAAATTATCAAGGGGGAGAAATATTTGATGTGAAAGGAGGGTCATCATACGACAAGATCAGGTGCAGGAAACAGTATTTGTACAAAACATTATGAAAAATATGCACCATTATGATGGATAATACATACATGTTGTCTTGTCTCGAATGAGCTCCCTATTTGTCATAGATTTCTTTTCAAAATTCTATTGTTTTCCCAGAGTCTTATCAACATTAATGATAAAAAAAAAAAGTCAAATCTTTATTGAAAAGGTGCAATTCGAAAACTACCACAAGATTCCCTCACTTATTATAGTAATCATGTACCTAGGTCATGTAGTGCTTTTAGAGGCAACCACAATCAACACACATTGTTATCCATCAACATCTTGTGAGAAATCATCACTGAGTAATTCAATACTCTAAATACCATAAAAAATTGGAGTTATTATACCAGAAAATGGAAATAAAGATAGAATAATATGACACCGTCCTGGTCCAATCAACAAATTCTTCATTGAACACTCTAATTTTTGTTGTCATCTAGATGCAAAACTAAATTTATTATTAATCTGCTATGAAGAATTACCTTCACTAAGGGTACCACATCATTAAAGATTCATAATTTTTGAAAAATAGAACTCAAAGCATCATGCTCAAATCATCTTAAAACCATTTTCCAAGAATTAAAATGATGATTTTTAGGGAAAGAGAAAGATAACCAAGTAAATCATAGTGTGCAATTAACTTTAATACCATAGACATGGCCCTACTTCCCGCAGGCGTCTATAGCCTCGGTAGGGATGTCTTTTAACCTAGTGAAATGCCTATGTTCCACTCACTAGATATAGATTCAAATTTAACTTATTTGGCTTTTAAAAATCAGACGAAAGCCACTGTACTGGCTTGGTAACTAGTTGATGGCATTGCCATTCACAAGAAGTAACATGGATTAACAGGTCAGCTCGTGATGAGACCTCCTGTCTTCTAGCTTTCTCAGATGAAAGCCATTAGTCTGGCTTGGTGACGAGTAACAGTAATGTCATACATATTAGATCTCATGATCATGATAGGTCGGCTCATCATGCGACCTCCTATCCTCCATAAATATTTTGTAAACTCTTATTATAATTAACTTAGAAGGTTACTTAATAAGTGGGGAGGTAGATCTACTCCTTAAGAGTGTGGCATGGCTTGAAAAGTTTTAAATGACTAATCATTATTGGCTAGTTCCTCTACCCTAAAGATTCATTTAAATAAGATGTCCTAGATAATGACTGAAAGCTTCTTTGACTTAATAAAGCTAGTGTTCTCATGAATGGCTCATTATGATCTTTTACAAGAGTGGTCTTCCATAGGAGGTTTTCTAATTATACCTTTCAAGGGAAACTGAAAATATATATCTCAGATGACAACTCATTAGAGTGATTAATCATGGTCACCTTTACAAAATCATGAGGTATTAGAGTGAATCATACTCAACAAGAATTACCACAGATGTGTGTGTTAACAACCAATGTGGATCAAAAGCAGTTTCACTGACTATGCTTTGGAAGTCAAAGCCCTAATAACATTGTTGTAACATCTTTATTTATGGCATTGATTTATTCTTCTACCCTATTCTACCCTAAGAAGTGGAAGACTTCCTTTCAAGTATAGGAGTACTTCCAATGCAACCATGTGCATAACAAGAGGATAATTCTACTCATGTTCAAACTTAAAGAGTATATTCCAGAAAATAACATAACATGAGGGACCAACTGCACGAATTTATGTCATGCTACAAATTGCCGAATGATAAAGGAGGAGTGGATACTGATAGTCATCTGAAATCAAGATTCAATGGGATCCATATACTCTTGGTCACCATGAAAATCCTCCAAATTTCTTTGTTTATCCCCTGAAGTGCAGGCTGGATCAGATGGATGTTCTTTATTCTCTGCCTTTGATGGCTTCTCCTCATCAAGCATGATCCATAGCTTCTCGGTTTCCCTAGGAAAATCATCTAGATCTTCATGAGTATTTTATTCCTGAGGAATAGACCTATTTCTAATTGATGCCAAAATGTGTTCTTTCTGTGAAGCAGAGACCCCATCTTCTACTAGAATTTGAGATAATTATTGGAATAGCATCACACTTCCAAGCATTTTTCTGCTAGCTATAAAGTCTTGTTAGCACCTGGATTTAGGGTGGGGGGTTCTTTTAGCATCAGAAAAATAGAAACACACTAACTCAAAAACTCAATTGTAGTAAAGGAAAACAATCCAGGCTTGTGAGCTGTCTCGTAATACCATCCAGTATGCTTCAACAAGCAAGAGGAATCACACTAATCTAAATTTTCATTTGCGAAGGAAAACAAACTAGGCTTGTGAGCTCTCTGGCAATACCATCAAATATTCTTCAGCAAGCAAGGGGAGTCACACTAATATAAAAATTCATTTGTGAAGGAAAGGGAAAAGCGTGACAAATCATTGAGGCCTTATCCTACAACACCTCCTCGGCAACGACGCCAAAATGTCGAGTGGTATAAATGCAAGATCTATACCAACATTTAAATTGTCAATCTTTTTTAGTAAATTTAGAGGCATATTACAATATATGCCAGAAGAAGACATCAATGATTTGTGGAATAAAAATCAAGCTCTTGAAAACAATTTTAAAAGGGCATCATTCAGGGAAAGGAATAAGACATTTCAAAGTAAGCACACTTATGAATCTACTTATGGCTCCTATTTTGGGTTGAGTGACTCCTGTAGAAAGCCTATCTCAATGGTCAAGGGGATAAGGGAATGTAGATTCAAATTGAAAAACCATTTAGGAGATAAATGATGCAAAGTCTCTTAAAGGATTACTGCTATGCTGCAAAAATGGGAAGCATGAAATAAAACTAGAAGCATAAAGCAACTTCATTCCAAATAATCTAATAAAACCATTGAATTATTTCAAAGGAATATATATTATCTATAGACTGGTTCTCTAAAGATAATTCAGTACTCAACTGTAAGGAAAGTGTGCAATAAACACAAATAAGATAAATACCTTTCCTATTGCTTTCAAGCTCACCCTGATCTTATAAAATCATTAAGTACTTTCTTTTCAACACAGAAACATTCTACAAGATATGTGTATTGCTTAAAGCAGCATGAGAGAATATCAATCACAGCTTTTAACCTTAACACATTCTAAGAATTATGTGAGCACTTCACTTTGCCAATAAAACAAGATTACAATCTCTCCTTTAGCATTTGATTTTTTAATATTTCAGGAGTGAGTGCGAGGATTAGTTTCATATCTAAAATAATGGTTTTAAGGCAGTCATGAATGCTACACGATGAGTTAAATAAACCAGAACTCTATTAAGCCATTATATCCTTGCTATGCAACAAATGAGATTAGGGAAAGCATCACACTTAACTTGTAAGTAAAACTGAGAGATGCGGTAAGAAAACATTCATTACCTATACTCTGTCTCAGTCTTCATAAAAACACATTCTAAGAAAGAAACAATATCATTAATCAAACTCAATTGATCAGAGTAATGAAAAGAACTATGGAATGAAATCACAAATCTCAAATAGTCAAAGCATAAGGAAAAGTTATGAAATGAAGTTGCAATGTTGCATTAAATCACACTCACACACTATGCGTAAAATAGAATGCAGAAAAATCATAAGAGGTATGGGGCAACGGATTGGCTGGTGGGCCCAAGCCACCCATCTCGTTGCCCTAGTAAGAGATAAATCACAATCCCAGAAGCTTTAGAATAATTGCAAACACAAAATCGAATGCCAAATTATATTCGTACTAAATCTTGTTACATAGCCATTGAACAACACAGAGTTGGGCTCTAGTGGTCCCCTCTAGGGATCATCCCACTAGGCACACAGGCTCCTCCCTTCCTTTCCTAACAAAATCAATCCCCATTTTACAAAATGAAATACCAAAGTCTAATCCACCCCTCGTATCACACAACCTTCATATTTATAACAACACCGCCTCCCATTTATTCGGATCCAAGGTCATTAGAGCATACAAGTTTAGAATTATGCAACGATGTTGAACCAAAATAAGGAGATACAATTACTGAGCAGTTTTGAATTGACCTATGGTTTCCCATAAATAAAAAAATTGGCATCAAACCATGAATTATTTGCCATAACGTTGTTAACAACCTTTGTGTCTTATAAAAGGCAGTTGGACCGAGTACTTTGACCATCACTTTATGCGTTATCTCGAAGACCTGGGTGCGATCAAGGGAACATCAGCATATCGAACACCTGATCTTCAAAACCCATATCCCTTTTTTCCATCATGACAACATGATGTATGAAAATCATGGAGGTGAGAACATGATTTGCACTGCTTGTACAAGAACCGAACTGCTGAAGCAAGAACTAAACTGCTTGAATAGGAATTATGCACCGGCCACAAGGATAACTTATTATTAGTGATAATTTCACATCAAATCCCTTCAAATCATCAAAACAAAGCAAATTCATATAACAATAACACATTGACTCTGAATGCCTCTAGATAAGAGCCAATAATGCATAAAAAGGATAATAATGACTATAAACACCCAGTGTGGGCATAGGAGTTATTCAACAAAAAGTATGAATGTTGTAGTGTTTTCTTCTCAAGGATGTAAGAAAAGAACCCACTTAATATTGTGGATGAAAAACAATCTCAACAATATAAATGGTTGTTAAACATTGTAGATCTACAACAACTGATAGAAAAAAAACCTGCCAAAGTGCGCATCTATGCCACAATCATAGTTAAACATAACAAAGAAAGAGTAATAACTCCAATCATCCAATGCAAACCAGATATGTAAAGAATAATTTTATAATAACACCTGTGAAGAGAACAGATAAATGTTACCAATCCCCCTCTATGGGATGGGTTCTTGGCTATCCTCAAACGTCTTCAGCTTCTGTAGAGTCTCTCTCCTCTATAGTGCATAAACCTAGCAAAAATACGGTGTGCAACAATGAAAATAATCAGAGTTACAACAGTGAGTGCAACAATGAAAATAATCAAAAGTGAATAATGAATGGAAAACCCTTCTATTTATAACAAAATATTGAGTTATCCTTGAATAATGAGAAATAATAAAATATTGTTGATCCCATTCTTGGAATAACCACTTGGAATATTTTATTAGATTTTTTTAGGAGGGAAAAAGTATTTAAACTTTAATTTAGAAATAATAAATAAATAAATGATCTATTTATCATCTCAAGGAATTAGTTAAGGAATAATAAACAAATAAGGATTTATTTAATTATTCCTAAGGGATGTAGTCAAATTTAACAAAGAATAATAATTAATTAGCGATTAATTAATTATTCTTAGAGAAAAATAAGATAAATAATTATTTATCTGTTTATTTTTCACGATTGGGTCAAATTTGACAAGGAATAATAATAAAACAATGGTTTAATTGATTATTCCTAGAAGAAAATCAAATAAATAGTGATTTATTTAATTATTCTTCGTGGGTTTAACTATAAATTACTTAACAAAGGTGGTTTATTAGGTAATTTCTCATAGTGAAAGCAATTTTACTATTGTAAAATTGGCTTTACATGGTGTACTTCGATCCATCTTGTAAATTAGGCTAGATGATCAATTTTTTGGTGATAACAGGGATCTTCTTCATGTGAATTTGGTAAGGCCAAAATATGAGTCCTTTAAGAATTTTTATTTTTAGTCTTTGATTTTTTACTAACCTAACGAATCACACCATTAAAATCATGTGATCCTGTAAGAGGTGGGTTGGTTTAACCGAGATGAGGCAAATCTAGAATTTTCTCATACAAAGTGCCAAACTGAGTATAAAGAAGATTTAAACATTGGGCACAAGCGATAATTTTCTCTTCAGTTACAATGCCACCTTCGGCAACATATTGAATAATTACCAGTAAAAGTGATTTTATAAACCATTCGGCTAAGATCTTATCTGGGATACCAACTTTAACTAAATTGCATCTTCGTCTTCGTTCATGAATATGATCTGAAATATAAGTAGACATTGACTGTTTCAGATAAGTTAAAAATTCAATACCATTATTGTATTGGATGGGTAGTTACAATTGTGTCAAAAAAGCAGTGGTTATGGCGTTTGAAAGTACTGAAAGAAGCTCGCGGTAATTCAACATGCCACTTCGCTGGCGAACCAGTTAAGGTTCATTGGAAAAGTCGTAGTCTTATGGAATCATCAACTAATGAGTTTGAGGTGTACCAAAGATGATAAGTCATGGCATGATTAGATGGATTCTCTCCTGGTTTACCTTCAAATTTAGGAATGTCACTAGGAAACTTCATAGGGATTGTCGGCCAAAATGGTAGATAGAAAATGGAATCATTTGTTAATCGAGATATATCCGGTAAATCCAAAGTTACAATAAATGGTAACTGGTGGTTAGGGTCCTATTGCGGGTATTGATAACCCTGAGGGATGAGTCCTGTTCCTAGAGGAAAGCAAGTTCGCTTGTGCCATCTCAAGCAAAGATTACCCTCCAAAAAGTCCAAGTGAGTCTACCCAACGTTTGTTCCAGGTACAGTAGGACCTTCTCTCTGTTGTCACCTTAGGTAGAGCCCTAAGATTATGGTGACTAAGTTTACCAACTACAAAAATTGTACCTGGGGGGACAATAATAAATCAAACGTACCCGCAGGTGCAGAGAAACAAAGCTCAATCCCCTTGAAAGCTTTTCAACATGGTTAATTAGAGGTTTACTTTTAAGTGACCCCAAGTACCTTTTAGCACCATTGTAATATGTTAAAATAACTCTATCATAGCCAATGAAGTGTGTATGATCACTTTACCAGTTCTAACGTCATCTCGTGCTTAACTCATGTATAAGAAGAGCTTGCCAGAGAAAAACTGAAATAATTGGATTTCTCTCCCTAACGCAATATTCTATTATTTGTCTGTAGCTTTGGAAAGTTTACTCACTTTCCTATTCCAAATCCCTACACTTAAGCTATTGTAGGTGGTAAGAGCCCTAAAAATATAAAATTCTAATTGATTTTAATTAACGTTGTGTTATTAAGTTGTTATTTACTCAATAGGTAATGAGAGTGAAACTTATGATATTATGACTCGACTCGAAATTCTAATGCAATTGAACATGCAATTTGTAATCTATCGTTCAATGAAATCCTAATTAAGGGAAAGTAAGAGTTTCTTTGATTTTCTTTGAATAAAATGCAAAACTCACAATTTCACCAAAATTCTTTTCATAAGACAACCAATTTCACTTTGATGCAATCTAGATGTAGAAATAAACTAAGATTTCAAATTTTCCTAAGAGATCAAACAAACCCAAAATGTATTTTTATCATTTATCACTCAAAATTTTGAAACACACAGAAATCAAGCAAGATTTTGGAAAAAATGAAATTTCCCTAATGAATGCTTTAAGCTAATGATGTCAAAATGTAATTATGAAAGATTTCAAAACTGAAAAGAAATGATTTCCTTTTATCATGCAGTAATGAAAGAAATTCTTCACAAAACATAACAATTTTTGAGAAACCCTAATTTGTGATTAAACAAATAATTTCACCACATATAAGCAGGATTGATAATGGATCTGGTATATTTGATAGAAAAAGACATGAATACAGTGATCTTGAAGACAACCTATCTCTTTTTCAGTCAGCAAACAAGCTAGACAAAACCCTAATCGATTTTCCAAAAAGGATTAATTCTCAAAAAGACCTCACAAATCACTCAAACAAGTTCAGAAAAGGTATTGAACAGTAAAAATAAATATTATGACACTTTCAGAAATAAAAATTTACACTCTGGCTGAGAGAAAACCTAATTTTTCAAAAAATTCTAGGAACTGCGCATGTCAGCGTTGTAAACCAACGTGCATATGCAAGTTTCTTAATGCGAAAATTGCATAGATCTGTGCTCTGTGGGTGAACATAAACTGAGAATATCTGGGAAGTCCAAGAAAAAAAAAGAAATCAATCAACCTAGAAGATCTAAAATATCATAAATTTACCAAGACCTAGGTCCAGCTAAACAACAAAGATCAGAAATAAAAACCAAGGAAAGAGAAGAGAATAGTAACGTTCCCCAGGGGAGTCGCCAATTTGTTACGGAAGATAAATCCCTCTTGCTAACAAAAGCGATATCCCTAGATCCTAAAGGAAACTAGAAACAAACAAACAATTGAATGACTCTTTCCCTAGGCTTATCCCATGTAAACACAAGAGTAGGAGAATAAATCTCTTACCTATTTGTGAAATTCTTGATGAAGATCTATGCTCTGTTTGAATGAAGCTTCCAAATGCTCAAAAATACCTGCAATCACAGACATAAGAGAGATCAAAGGCATATGAAATCATAACAATTCAAACAAGCTTAATTTAATGATCAAGGATATTAGAAATTGAGATTATCTTATTGAATATCAAAATAATCATAAACCATTCATCATTTCAATAAGACAATACAATGAGAAAAAGGATTCATTTGTATTAATTCAAGGATAAAGAATATCATTACAACATTTTTCTTGATGTCATGAGGTTCCTCCCAAATGCCTCTAAACCTCTCCGTAGTTGATAATCCTTCCAATCTAAATCCAACATCATAAGTGTATCTTTTCTGAACCTGTTAATCCCTCTATCCTCTAGTCAATTTATAGGCCAAGAGGAAGAAGTTTCATATCCAAAAGAGAAGGATGAGATCCTCTAATTAGGGGATTAGGGTTCCTTGATGAAATGGAATTAGCTCCATGATCTGAGGGGTATGGCTCGAATAGATATGACCTAGAATCTTTCAGTTGGGATGTATTCAACCAACCATGCTTCTGGAATTAATTTTTTATTTTTTATTTTCTTTGATTTACCTGCATAGTCTATTGTGGAAGACAGAGTGTAGCTCTGCGCAGTTATCAGGGATAGAAACTGCAAATGCATGAAAGCTTACTGGGAAAAGCGCGCAGGTCACACTTAATAATTCATAAGTCCATTTTACCCAAAATTCACATCTTCTTCAAGGGTTTTGATTTTTTGACTTCTAAGGGAGTGTAATCGAACATTTTTGTGGATGGTGAGAGATCCATTTTAACAGTCAAGTGTCATGGTGACAAAATTACCTGTAACAAACATAATGCTCTCAGAAGAATGGAATGCCTCTTCCTCCTAATGGCCCAATTATAACACAACCCGATAACCTACTAGTGGTTAAGTTTGACTACATCAACTCTTAACCAGAAATACAATATAGAATCTTATAGATTCTTTTTACATCAAAAACATGTGACTAGCCTATTTTCCATGAATAATGGGGGCTGATGTAACATCCTCTCAAACCATGGTGGTGAAAACAGGTAGGCCAACTTTTGAGTGGCATAACTTTCTCATATGGACTTTTATTGACATGATTCTTGTGTTGTTGGCCCAAGGTCTTTGCGTGTAGAATATCATGAAAAGGTGTGACTACTTTTGTCTGCCCATCTTCAACAAAATACTAGAGACTGTGTTGACCAAAGTGTGCAATGCGCAGTGAAGCGATTGGGACTTGTGCGTACCTACAGTGTTATGGGCTTACAGGACAACATGTAAGAAACTAACGGGACAAACACCTTTCCGATTAGTTTATGGCGTGGAAGCTGTCATGCCGATGGAATATATCATACCTAGTTTGCGCATAACAGTGCTCACAGGGATGACAGACCATGAAGCTCTGGAGGAAAGGCTCACGCAATTGGAAGAACTTGAGGAAGAATAGTTCTTGGATGGGTTTCATCAACAGGTACAAAAGCAGCATGAAAAATCCTGGCACGACCGCCATATCAAGTTGCGCACCTTAAAGGTAAATGACTTAGTGCTGCTGTATGACAGTAAGTTTCAAGAATTTCCAGGAAAATTCAAAATGCATTGGCTGGGACCGTACGTGGTTAAGGAGGTCACAGATGGAGACGCGGTCTAGCTATTCAAACTAAATGGAAGCCCTTCCCATGCAAAGTAAATGGCAACCAATTGAAGCCCTACAAGGGTGGACCGACTATCTGACTAGTCGATTGAAGCACAGTCTTTGCGCTTCGAGGAGCCGGAAAAAGGCGCAGGACTATAAACATACGTAGCAAATGTTGGTACAGATGTAGGGAAATAATTCAGACACAGAGGTCTCAGAACAGAGGATGCAACAGATTCAACAAACAATGGCTCAGTGCGCTGTTGACATCAGCATAGTTCGAGGACAGTTGGAGGAACTTTGTGCCAAGATCACCACACCAATAGAGTGACTCAAGGGTGAGTCACGATGTTTGTGTTGGGGGGCTATTGGGCATGGAATCCCCCCCGAAGCATGTTTTTGGGCTCAAAGCCCATGTTTTAACTGAATAATGTTGTAAAGCCCCACAAATTTCGGGCGCGGAAGTATGTTAGAGTCATAGGGTTGTCCGCCCTAGTTTGTAATGTAATGTCAGCCTACCCATGGTCTGCGGACCATGGGATTGTATAAATAGAGTGAGGCTCTAAGTGTAAAAGAGAGTTAGTTAGAACAAAGTATGGAATAGGAACAAGTCCAAGGGATTGAGTAGTAAGTATCTAAGTGTGTCTTTGGGTCGTAGAGTAGGAGAAGGCTTTGCAGCTGAGTACGTGGACCCCTGCAGCTGAGTGCACAGGGCGAAGTCGAGTCTGTAACTGGAGAAGAGAATAATAAAAGAAGTTTTATCCCAATTCTGTGTACCTATTCTTGAGTTATTACATGTTTGATATCAATTGCAAATATCCTATTTATTTACTACACGCACCTGTATGAATGATTTATATTGCTAAGTATACTTTATACATGCAAGTAAGCTAAGTTAATCAATTAATGGTGGAGTATTAGTAAGGACTTGGGTAATAATAATGTTTGGGCCCTGGGTAGGGCTGCACGATGGCAACATCTCAGGCTGCGAGGAACGGGTAAGTGCGCGTAGCAATGTGCGTGCAGGTCGAACTGGCAACCACTTGAACTCATCAGACATCTCCAGGGTGCAGAAACCTGGTTCTAGCACCCTCCCATACTACTTTGGGTGAGACCTCAGTCTACACTCCATGGACTGTTGTAGTAGTTCTGGGATTTGTTTGGCTAAATCACCTCTGAACCTGGGTCAGGCCCCAACAAGCCTAAAGGAACCTTCCAAAAATTCCTACTACACACATGATATCAGGTCTGGTACTTGTTAGATAGAGTAAACTTCCAATCATAGATCTGTATGTTGGTTGATTCACTGTAGGTGATTCATCGTTAGAGCTGAGACTACAGCCTATTACCATTGGAGTACAGACTGGTTTAGAATCTTCCATTCCGTATTTATTCAGAATTTTCTTGAGATATTTGGTTTGTGAAAGAAAAATACCATCTTTTGTTTGTTGTACTTGTAGACCAAGAAAATAAGTAAGTTTACCAAGAAAGGACATTTCAAATTATTGTTGCATAACTGAAGCAAAGCTTTGACTCATAGATTCTTCATTGCTGCCAAAGATGATGTTGTCAACATAAACAACAATAATTAGTAGTCTATCATTCTCAATCTTGGTGTATAAGTTTTTGTCTGTAGATTCTTTTGTGAACCCTTATCGTTGTAGATATTTGTCAAGGCAATAATACCAAGCCCTTGGAGCTTGTTTTAGTCCATAAAGATTCTTTTAGAGCTTGCATACAAGATTTGCATCATTTCTTAGAATGAATCCTTCTGGTTGTTCAATATAGACTTATTCTTCTAACTCTCCATTAAGAAATGCATATTTTACATCCATTTGATACACTTTGAATTTCTGAAAACTTGAAAGAGCAATAAACATTCTTATGGCTTCAAGTCTGGAAACAGGTGCAAATGTTTCTTCAAAGTCTATACATTCTTGTTGAGCATACCCTTTTCATACAAGTCTTGCTTTGTTTCTAATAACCTTTCCATTTTCATGCAATTTATTCTTGAATATCCATTTTGTTCCTATAACATTTTTATCAAGAGGTCTAGGAACTAGTTCCCAAGTATCATTCTTTTCAATTTGGTCAAGTTCTTCATTCATTGCCTTAACCCAACATTCATCTTTGCTAGCTTCATTAACATTTTGTGGTTCTATGGAGGATAGTAATGCTAGATAACTGGAAGTTCCTACAAGAGTTCTTCTTGTCTCTACTCTAGATCCCTTTTATCTTAGAATTTGAGATTCTTGATGATTCTTTTGAACATACCTAGATGGGGTCTTTTCCCTAACACTTGTATCTTCTTCTGATGCTTCATTGGTTTCTTCCTCTATATCATTTTGATTTAATACAAGAAAGAATTCACTGTCTTACTCATTGTCATCATCCTTTGTCTTTTCCAGGTTTATGCATGCTTCATCAATCACTACATCAATGCACTGAAAAAATTTTCGAGGTCTCTTGTTATAAAATTTGTATCCTTTACTTCTGGATGAATAACCAAGAAGAATTCCTTCATTTACACTGTGTTCAAACTTACCAAGTTTTTCATTAGTCTTTTTGATGAAACATTTTCTTCCAAAAACTCTAAAGTGTTTTATAGTAGGAGGCTTACCATACCGAAGTTCATATGGAGTTTGATCACTATTTACCGAACTTTAGCTTTGTTGAGAATAGTCATGGTAGTAAATGCAGCTTCACCCTAGAAGGTGGCAGGAGTTCCAGATTCATCAAGCATAGCTCAAGCCATTTGTTGAACTGTTCTGTTCATTCTTTCCACTACGCCATTTTGTTGAGGAGTTCTGGCAATAGAGAATTGCCTTTTTATTCCATGTTGTTCACAAAAATCAAAAAATTCATTTGATATGAACTCTCCCCCTCAACCAGATCTAATGTTATGAAACTAGCTCATAGAAAGATAGAAAAGATATATCAATGCCTTAGAATTCAGCCTCTTCGAGGGGGCAACCTCCTTTACATTACATAAATGAACAATTCTTGGATGATTCAAATGAAAAAACCTCCTTTCTATATATAGGAGTCTAAGGAGTCACAATATAACCCAGCCGACCTAACAATAATAATATAAAGCCACAAAAGTAACAATAGAGGGATTCTATGGGGCACAGTAATAACAATATGGGGACAATAGGGGCACAAAAAATATTAATAAGGGATACAACTATAATAGTAATGGGGTAATCACTAGTATTATAGGGACCTAACATGCCCCTCTCCTTCAAAAAATTGTTGTCCTCAACGCTTGAGTAGTTCTAGATGCTTCTTTTTAAAATTCTCATCCTCCCATGTGGAATATTCAGCGGATAAGTTCTTCCACTTGATGAGATACTCCGAAATTGATCGATTTCGTAGCTACCGAGTTCTTGTTTCTGTGACTGCTTCTGGTTCCAATATAGTTTTTCCTTCCTCGTCAAGTTCTGGCAATATTGTTTGAACTGGGAGGTTGTCGCATATAACCTTATTTAAACATGGAACATGGAAAACTGGGTGCATTCGAGAAGCTGCAGGAAGCTCCAATTTGTATGCCATAATACCAATTTTTTTCAGCACCTTGTACGGACCATAATACTTTGATGATAATTTATTATCCTTCTTAGCTTGCTTGAGGGACATTTTTTTATATGGTTGTAGCTGTAGGAATACCCAATCACCTACATCAAAACTTCTTTCGCTGCAATGTTGATCTGCCTGTTGTTTCATTCTATTCTATGCCAACACGAGGTTATCCTTTAAGAGTTGGAGGACTTGTTGTTGATGTTCGATGTGATGTTCCACTGCTTGAACCTTAGAATTTTCTCTTAAATATGATGTGATGGATGGTGGCTGATATCCATAAAGTGCCATAAATGGGGTCATTTTTGTTGTTGTATGGAAGGAAGTGTTATACCACCATTCAGCCAGAGGCAACCATTTGACCCATTGTGTCTGTTTATCATATACAAAGCAACGAAGATATCCTTCCAAACATTTGTTTACTTTCCTAGTTTGCCCGTCAGATTGAGGATGATAAGATGAGCTATGAGCTAACTGAGTACCAAGTCAAGAAAATAATTATGTCCAAAAATTTCTAGTGAAAAAGGGATCTTTGTCACTTACAATAATCTTGGGTTTCCATGTAGCTTTTGAATTGTTTCCATAAACGCAATAGAAACTGTACTGACTTTAAATGGATGTGATAATGCACACTACCATGATGACACTCTTTCCCTCAGACTTGGGTAAACCTGTGATAAAATCCATTGAAACCTCCTCCCAACGTTGGCTTGGAATGGATAAAGGTTGTAATAGACCCGAGGTATTAATTGTTTCAACTTTATTTTGTTGGAAAACCAAACATTCCGCCACAAAATTTTGAATATCCGATTTAAGGCCATCCCAAAAAAATTCCTTCTTAACCCTATGGTAAGTTTTTAAAAATCCTAAGTGCCCTCCTAAAGGAGAAGTGTGTAATTCCATAAGAATCTTTTGTTTGAGTTGGGAATTCTTACAGAGGTATAAGCGATCTTTGTACCATAACGAATCATTTTGCCAGCTAAATGTATCAAATGTACTGGAATCTTGTTGTAACTTTCGAATAAGTGCCCACACTTCTTCATCATTCTTCCATTCCTCCCTTGCTTCGTTTATCCAATCTAGTTGGATAATAGAAATGGCACACAAAAATGCTTCCACATCCTCATCCTTTCTTGAGAGTGAATTTGCCACCACATTTTGCTTCCCTTTTTTGTAGATGATTTCAAAGTCATAACCCAACATCTTTGTGACCCACTTTTGTTGCTCTTCAGAGGATAATCTTTGTTCTAAAAAGTATTTAAGGCTATCATGATCCGTTTTTACCTTGAAGTGTCTTCCCATTAGGTAGGGTCGCCATTTCTTAAGTGCATGTAGTATTGCCAACATTTCCTTCTCATAAATAGCTTTGTTTAAAAACTTTCCCTTGATTGGATGGCTTTCAAAAGCAATGGGTCTTTCATCTTGCATTAAAACAAAACCCATTCCATTTCCTGAAGCATCACATTCCATAATAAAGGTTTTTGTGAAGTCTGGTGTAGCTAAGACCGGTGCTTGGCACATTGCCTCTTTAAGATGTTCGAAGGCCTTTGTTGCTTCTAGAGTCCATGAAAATGCATCTTTCTTCAATAATGTTGTTAGAGGTGCTGCTATTCTCCCATAATTCTTAACAAACTTGCGATAATACCCTGTCAACCAGAGAAATCCTCGTAGATGCTTTATGGATGTGGGGATTTTCCATTCCTTAATGGCTTTAATTTTGCAAGGGTCTACCTTAACTCCTTCATGAGATACAATATGACCCAGATATTCCACCTCTTGTACTCCAAAGAAACATTTGTATCTTTTTGCATATAATTGTTTCTCCTCCAATAGTTGTGGCACCCTGTCAACATGTTCAACATGATCCTTCCAAGACTTGTTGTAGATTAGTATATCATCAAAAATTTCTAACACAAATTTTTTAAGGGTTTGAAAATGGAATTCATCAAACCTTGAAATTTAGAAGGTGCATTAGTAAGGCCAAAAGGCATGACCAAAAATTCATAATGACCCTCATGAGTTCTAAATGCTATTTTCGAAATGTCTTCAGTCTTCATTATGATTTGATGATATCCTGAATGAAGATCCAACTTGGTGAAGTAAATTGATCCATGCAATTCATCCAGTAATTCATCAATGACAGGAATGGGAAACTTATCTTTAATAGTGAGCTTGTTGAGCTCCCTATAATCCGGACACATGTGCCATGATCCATCCTTCTTGTGCACCAATATTACTGGAGTAGAGAAGAACTTTGACTAGTTTGAATTATACCAGCCTCTAGCATTTCTGCAACCATACGTTCAATTTCACTCTTTTGGGCATAGGGATATCTGTACGGCCTGATGTTTGGAGGAACACTTCCTAGAATCAGATGAATAGTATGATCATGATCACGAATAGGTGGGAGACCTTTGGGAGTCTCAAGTACCTTGGAATGATTGTCTAAGACTTTTTGGAGATCTGGAGAAATAGATGATTCCGATGTGGAAACATCTAGCGAACATAATTGTGCAATTACACCTCTTTGTTCCTTTTTTAGAAGCTTTGTCATACCGTTAGAGCTGATTATCTTTCCCAGTTTCCTTGCAATACCTCTTAATTCAACTTCCTTTCCTTCCACAGAAAATTTCATGAAAATTTCTTGAAAATTAAAAGCTATTGTACCCAAGGATTGTAGCCATTGGACTCCTAGTACAACACCAGAACCTCCTATTGGAATGGAAAGCATTGGGCTAGTCAATACATATTCTCCCATGGATAGCTTGATATTATGGCACTTTCCAGAGAAATTTATCATTCCTCCATTTCTAACCATCACTTGACACTATGGTGCTAGATATAGGAAGCAATTCAATTCTTTTGCTATCTTACAATGAATAAAATTGTGGGTACTTCCTGAATCAATCAACACTATTACCTTTTTCTTCTTGATTTGTCCTTCTATCTTGATGGTTTGAGGAGTGGTAATTCCAGCCAATGCATTACAAGATATGGTTGGATTCATTTCTTCTTTATCTAGGCTCTATTCCTGGAGTATATACTCTTCTTTTGAACTTTCTTGCTCCTTTTCTTCTTCCTCTTCACAATCTATGTAGAATAATTTCTTCTCAACACACTTATGACCTTTAGTGTATTTGCTATCACAAGTGTAACAAAGCCTTTTTGCTCTTTTCTGTTTTAATTGTTGTGGTGTCAACCTTATAGGTTGTGGAAGACTAGGGGAAACAACACTTCTGTCTTTATAGTTGTGAGTGGTATGCTTCCTGGTTGTCATAATTTTGCTTTCCATTTTTCTTGCTAACCTAAATGCCTTCTCTAATGAATTAGGTTCCCAAAGGCGAACATCATGTTGGATATTATCCTTTAAAGTCCCTATGAACACATCAATCCTATGCTCCTCTGGAATATTTTTTACCCTTATGTTCAATTTTTGGAACTCCTCAATGTGCTCCATTATTGAACCCTTTTGTTTGAGACTTATCAATTGGCTAAAAAAAGTGTTGCTTTTTGTATCCTCATAATGTGCTATCAATTCTTCCATAAAAATTGCCCAAGTGATAATTTGTTTACGAGAGCAAAGCCATTGATACCATACAAAATGATTTAGTTCCAAATATAAAGTTGCAATACGTACCTTTTGTGTGTTTTGCACATTATTGAGATCGAAAAATTGCTCCATCTGTAATATCCATGTTGCGGGATCCTTGCCATCAAACTTCCTCATATCGATTTTTGGAATATGGTGGGTCTTCAATCCAACATTAGAGTCTATGAAATCATGATTAACATTTCTTTTGTTCTCATCATGAGTTTCTTTTAGTACCCTTTCACCATTAGTAAGCATTTCTTGTAGAAACTTTGTCAAATCTGTCTTCAAATATATCTTCAAATCTTCCATGTCTGTCTTCAAATCTATCTTCAAATCATCCATCTTAGCTTCCATGTCATTCATCTTAGCTTCTACGCCTCTCTTTAAACAATCCATCTTAGCTTCTATGAATTTCTTTAAACCATCTATCTTAGCTTCTACATCTTTCTTTAAACCATCCATCTTAGATTCTGTTACTTTTTGTGCAAGTGACACTTGTTGCACTTGGTCTCGTAATTTTGATATATCATGTTGCATTTCTTCCTCTTCTTCATGAGTCATGCTAGAGCTTTCAGGTAGCTTATTTGGTGTTTGCATTTTCTTTCCCTGGAGCATCAATTACCGATAATAATGCTTTACTATGCCCTTTGAATTCCTTCAAACTAATTTTTCAAACCAAGCTTATGCAAAAATTAAAAAAAAAAGAACTACACACCTTTTTTCACTTTGTAGGAGCTTGATATTGAATTTGATGTATCTCTATAATTTAGGATCATCCAGTTTTGAAATTGTGACCTGCAATAGCCCTCTGCGTCCTATTTCCAATGCCACCAGTCTGATCCAAATTGGATTCTCCAAGGAAGAGTTATGCCAAATCTCCCACAGTGACTTGATTATAGACTTGTTCAGTAGAGCAAACTTGTACAATGTGCTACGAGTCACTGTTTCGACCTTTGGCTCTAAAAAATATACACAAGAAGCTACAGTCTGTCATCTTTCTTTACCTTCTTAAGAAATTTCAATCCGATGCTCAGAGAGAAAGTTATGATGATTTTCCCCAAGTCACCTGTTTGGAATGTAATTTAGGAGTCTGCAAAAAGACCAACTTCCTCAGATCATATCTCCACAAATATAGTGCGAAAAGCTCTGAAATTTGGACTCGAGGTTCAGTGCGATGTCTTCTCAGATGGGTTCTTTTTTCAGCTTCTAAAATGTCATAGAAAAAAGTTATAGTGAAAATTCCACGATGACATATTTGGAGCAACGAAACCCTAGAATCCAAAGCTCCGATACCAAATGTTATGAAACCAGCTCACAAAAAGATAGAAAGGATAGATCAACGCCTTAGAATTCAGCCTCTTCGAGGGGGAAACCTCCTTTACATTACATAAATGAACAATTATTGGATGATTCAAATGACAAAACCTCCTTTCTATATATAGGAGTCTAAGGAGTCACAATATAACCCAACGACCTAACAATAATAATATAAAGCCACAAACATAACAATAGAGGGATTCTATGGTGCATAGTAATAACAATATGGGGACAATAGGGGCACAACAATATTAATAAGGGATACAACTACAATAGTAATGGGGTAATCACTAGTATTATAGGGACCTAACATCTAAGACATTTGATTTTTCGATCTGATTCATTTTCAACTAAAGCTTTGAGGGCTTTAAAATTTTCAAATGCTTCATCTTTTTTCTTTAGTAGACCTATCCAACACATTCTACAAAAGTCATAAGTGAATAAAATCTCCACGAGGTGAATTTTTCCTTGTTGATCCACCCAAATCAGTATGGATGAGTTCAAGAGGCTTACTTGCTGATCCTTCTTTTTCACGGAAATGAACTCTGGTTTGCTTACCAACTTGACATGGTTTGCATATGGTATTTTCTGGAATGCTTATGAGTTCAACAGGCTTACTTGTTGATCCTTATTTTTCACAGAAATGAACTTTGGTTTGCTTAGCGACTTGACATGGTTTGCATATGGTATTTTTTGGGATGCTGATATCTGGAATATCATGAACCGCCTTGAGCCTACATGATTTTTCGTATTTGAGAAAAGATTAGAAGACTCAATCTTCTGTGCCATAACCTGTTTTCATTTGTTTTGCTTAGATAGCATTGTTTTTGTCCTCCTTTCATTATGTATAGATTGTTTGGAGTTCTCGTACCTTTGATTACGGTCTTTCCTATATCAAGTTCACGAACCACACATCCGTTTGATCAAAACACAACTTCATTTCCTTGATCACATATTTGACTGACACTCAACAAGTTATGTTTTAAACCATCAACATACATGACATTTCCAGCTTTAACCTTTTCTTTCAAATAAACAAAACCTAAGATTAAGAGATTTTGTCTTCTCAAGTTCGTTTCTTAGACCTACAACTTCACATTCTAGTTTTTTATTGTGCTTTTCTCTTTCAGTGAGTTGATGTGTCAACGTGTATATGATCATATTATTTTCTTCCAAACAGATTTTGAGTTTAGTGATTTCTTCAAGAAAGCCTTCCTCTTCTAAGGCATCCAAAAAATCATCATTGTCATAAGCCATGAGCATTTTATAATCTTGTTCAATTTCATCTTCATCACTATTAGAAAATCCATCACTATATTCATGAGTATAGTAACTTCTTCTATTAAAAACTTGTTTTCTATAGCCTTTTGTAGATTCCTTTCCTCTTTCATGATTATCTTTATGAGGACATTTTGTAGCATAATGACCAACTCTACCACAAGCAAAGCATTTGAATGGTAGCTTACCTCTGAATCTTCTAGAGCCTCGTTGAAGCTTCTTGACAAAGTTTACCTCATCTTCTTCTTCTGAAATATATCTTGATTCATTGTGCTCTTCCTTTTCTTTTCCTTTAGCTAAAGCTTTGAAAGCAACTTCTCTCATATCTGATGGACCTCCTTTCCTCATTTCAAAGGAAGTTAGAATTCCATGAAGTTGAACCACAGTAATAGATTGAAGATCCTGTTTTTCTTCTATGGCAGATACTTTTGACTCAAATTTATAAGACAAGGATCTCAAAATTTTCTCTACTAAAGTAGCCTCCTTTATCTCTTCACCCAGATTCTTCATACAATTAACAATCTCATCTACACGCAAAAAGTAACTAGCAATAATTTCATCACTATGCATCTTAAGAGTTTCATACTGAATTCTGAGAGTTTGGAGCTTAGCACATTTTACCTGGGAGTCTCCTTCATAGCTCTGAATGATTTTGTCCCATATCTCTTTGGCTATCTTGAGTTGCATGACTTTGACGAATTCTGATTCTGACAGACTTCCCAATAAATTATTGACTGCTTTGGCATTCGTTTCATATAACTTCTTACTCGTTGTATCTGTAGGTATTTCTGCTGGAAATTGGTATGCTCCTTCCACAATTTCCAAAACATCGGCTCCATGCGACTAATGATAAGCTCTAGTTCTTATTTTCCAATATACAAAGTTGTTCCCATTCAAGATTGATGTTCTAATAGATCCCATGCCTTTTTTATTATACATCTTGAAAGATCTCCCTTCAAGCGATCAAGCTTCTTCTGAAGGAGCTAGTCCAATACCAATTGTTGGAAATAATACTGAGAGGGGGGATGAATCAGTATTTATAATTCAATAATCTTTCATTTCCCAATCAGATATATATACGCTACTTCAGTGAAGTGAACTTGCGTGTGCATGCTACTGTGATTAAAGAAACTAGTGTATACCCAGAGAACTTATGATTTAGTTAATTTATCATGTGTTGATCTTTAATTAGTGCATCAGTATCTTATTATAAAGTAACAGAATAAACCATCACACAAAAGAAACACACATGAACAACAATATTTAAGGTGGAAACCCAATGCGGGAGAAAAACCACCTGTTGTTTTTGTCTCTTTCTTCTTAATAGAAATAAAATTGGTTTACAATCTTGTACTAGTGCAAACTCATTCCAGTACACAGGCACCCACTTGCAAAAGGCTACAACCTTCTCTCATTTTCCAGCTTCTACTGGAAGGGAGACAACCCCCTAGCTCTTGTACTAGCCGATATGTTTACTTGTACGTATGCGTCGGTCTACAGAAGGCTACGACCTTCTGCCTTCCTCCAGGGACCACATTTCATAAATTTTCAGACTGCATACTCCTCGCACACAACAACACAATATGAAGGTCATGTTTCATCAAATTTTCAGACTGGACCCATCAGAACTTTGAAACTCAAACTACATCAAGCAATAATTAGTTAATCTGAATAGTTAGATCACTATCACCAGAACACTATTGTCAACCCAGAAACCTGCATTATCATTAGGAACCAACTGCAACCTCAAAATCATACATCAGAATGCATATGCTACTTTACTGAACCCAACCTGCATGTATACGCTACTTCCTTTAACCAAACCTGTGTATACCTCCAAAATTACTGAATCATAAAACCTCTGAATCAAAACTATACCAACCAGTAACAATCTGAAGATCTACTGTCAAATTATAGATATCTAAATACTCACCAACAAATACAACCCATCTCACTTAATCAATCAATCAATCAGACACAAACTCTTTATGCATTCAGTTTTACTTTTAGATCTAAGAAGACTTCATTAAAAGACAACAGTAAAACAATAGAACCGATCAGATAGATCAGTCATTTCTCAACAATAAGATTTTCTTTTGCATATTCTACTTGTAAGAGTTGAACCTGCGTGTATACGCGCCTTTACCAAGGTGAACCAGCGTATAGATCTGCAAATATTAACTTACAACTTTGCTACTATTCCAGACTTCAGACATACCCAGATCAAGACATTTAAAGAATAAAACATGCGTAAGCAATCAGATCTAGGCCAACCAATATTAGATCATACAATGGTAATTCATTTCAGGTCTCATGATCCTGATCCAACATTGTATCGAAGGTGCAAAAAATATTTTATATCACATCATAATCATAGCCCCTGCAACATAAAATATACTTCAGATAGAAGTATTCCTGAGAAACCCTTTCACTTCCACACCTGGCCCTTTGATCTTCTCCTCCTTATATAGTTTTTAACCTTTCTCAATACCTTGCACCAAAACAACACTTAGAGCCTATGGTATTCTTGGATGGGATCAAATATTTGTTATTCTGCTCAATATTGTGGGCTAATACCATCATATTGACCTTTGGTGTTCTTTAAACTTGAATTTCTTTGATTTTCCAACCTATACATGCTTTTGCTCTTGTGAAATTGCGTGCATACGTATACGTTCTTTTTGTTCGGTTAACCTGCGTGTATACACTTCTTTGTCAAAGTGAACCTATGTATACAACTTACAACATCATTTTCCTTCAAATTCTTGATTCTAATTAGTAGACCTTTGTTCCAACTCCCTGTTCTTTTGTACCAATGTCCTATTACCTCTGAATTGCCCTGTTAAAATGTGAGTTGCCTTTTATCAAATTGGAACTGACTTGTGAGTGACTTTCCATCAATGACAACTCTTGTATCATAATGCCAACATCTCCACCAATAGTTTGAGCACCCTGTCAACATTTTGAACATGATCCTTCTAAGAATTGTCATAGATTAGTATATCATCAAAAAATACTAACACAAATTTTCTAAGGAAGAGTTTGAAAATGGAATTCACCAAACCTTGAAATGTTGAAGGTGCATTAGTAAAGCAAAAAGGCATGACCAAAAATTCATAATGACTCTCATGAGTTCTGAATGTTGTTTTCAGAATGTCTTCAGTCTTCATTCTAACTTGATGATATATTGAACAAAGATCCATCTTGGTGAATTAAATTTCTCCATTTATTTCATCCAACAATTCATCAATGAAAGGAATGGTAAATTTATCTTTAATAGTGAGCTTTTTGAACTCCCTATAATTTGGAAACATATGCCATGATCCATCCTTATTGTGCACCAATACTACTAGAGAAGAGAAATAACTTTGACTAGGTTGAATTATACCAACCTCTAACATTTTTGCAACCATATGTTCAATTTCACTCTTTTGGGCATAAGGATATCTGTAAGGCCTGATGTTTGGAGGAACACTTCCTGGAATTAAGTGAATTGCATGATCATGATCATGAATAGGTGGGAGTCTCAAATACCTTGGAATGATTGTCCAATACTTTTTGGAGATCTAGAGAAATAGATGATTTTGATGTTTGAACCCATAGTGAGCATAATTGTCAAATTACGCCCCATTTTTCTTTCTTCAGATGATTTTTCATGCCATTAGAGCTAATTATCTTTCTTGGTTTCCCGGTGATACCCCTTAATTTAGCTTCCTTTCCTTCCCAAAAAAAATTCAAGTAAAGTTCTTGAAAATTGAAAGATATCATCCCCAAAGATTGTAACCATTGGACTCTTAGTACAACTTCAGCACCACCCATTGGAATGGAAAGCATTGGAATATTCAATACATATTCACCCATGGTTAGCTTGATATTATGGCACTTTCTAGAGAAATTTATAGTTCCTCCATTTGCAGCCATCACTTGAAAATTTTGTGCTAGATATAGGAAGCAGTTCAATTTCTTAGCTATCTTACAATGAATAAAATTATGTGTACTACCCAAACCAATCATCACTATTACCTTTTTCTTCTTGATATATCCTTCTATCGTGGGAGTTTTTGGAGTGGTAATTCCTGCCAATGCATTACAATATATGGTCAGATTCATTTCTTCTTTCTCTAGGGTTGGTTCCTAGTGTACATCCTCCTCTTTTTATGTTTCTTGTTCCTTTTCTTTCTCCTCTTCACAATATATGTAGAATAATTTCTTCTCAGCACACTTATGACCTTTAGTGTATTTTATATCACAACTATAAAGAAACCCTTTTGCTCTTTTTTACTGCAAATTTTGTGGTGTCAACCTTATAGGTTGTGGAAGACTAGGAGAAACAACACTTCCATCTTTATAGTTGTGAGTGGTAGACTTACTTGTTTCCATAATATTTCTTTCAAATTTTCTTTCCACCCTGAATGCCTTCTCCAATGAATCAATTTCTCAAAGGTGGACCTCATGTTGGATATTATATTTTAAAGTCCCTATGAAGACATCAATCCTATGCTCCTTTGGAATATCGGTTACCCTAATATTCAATTTTTGGAAGTATTCAATGTGCTCTGCCATTGAACCCTTTTTTTTGAGATTTATCAATTGGCTAAAGAAGGTGTTGCTCTTTGTATATGCATAATGTGCTATCATTTCCTCCGTAAAAATTGACCAAGTGAAAAGTGGTTTACAAGAACAAAGCCATGTAGACCATACAAACTGACTGGGTTATATATATAAAGATTCCATATGTAACTTTTGTGAGGGTTGCACATCCTGTAGATCAAAATATTTCTCCATCTGTAGTATCCAAGTTACCGAATCCTTTTCGTCAAACTTCCTCATATCTATCTTTGGAATGTGGTGGTTATTAAACCCCACATTGGATTCTATAAAATTGTAATTCTTATTCCTTTTGTCTTTATCATGATTTTCATGGATTGCCTTGTCACCACTAGGAATCCTTTCTTATAGCAACTTTTTCAAACCTTCCTTCAACCCCTCTATCTTAACATTCATCAATGCTTCCATGTTTGCTTTTAAACCATGATTCAAAACTCCCACGTCCATTTTTATATCATCTATCTTAACTCCCATGTCCCTTTTTATACCATCTATCTTAACAATCATCATGGCTTCCAATTCATTTTTTGTTACATTTTGCGAGAGCGTAATTTGTTGCACTTAGTCTCGTAAATTTGATATATCATGCTACATTTCTTCCTCTTCTTCACACGTCATAAAATATATTTATAGTTTCTTACTAGGTGTGTCCATTTTTTTGTTTCGAGGAATTTTTCAATCAAACAATGATATACATGCTTCAATATTCCCCTTGAATCACTTCAAACTGATTTTACAAACAAAAGTTATGCAAAAAAATAAAAAAAAATACACACATTTTTCTTTCTTCTTAGGAGCTAGATATTGTAGTTGTTGTATCTCTATAATTTCAAATCTACAAGATCTAAAATTCCATATTCCTGTAGTAGCCATATGAGTCTTCTTTCCAGCCTAGCAAGTCATACCAAGATTGGATTCTTCAAGAAAGAGTTATCCCTAATATCCCACGATGACCTGATTATAGACTAGTCCCGTAGAGAAAACTTGTACGAAGTGTCACATGTCACGTTTTTTACCTTCGGCTCTAAAAATGGTACCCAAAAAACTATAGTCCATATTATTTTTATCACTTTTTACAAAACTCAACTTTGATTCTCAGAGAGAAAGTTATTATGATTTTCCCTAGGTCACATGTTTGATATGGAATTATGGAGTCTGCAAGAACCCTATCTTCCTCGGATCATATCTCCACAAATATAGTGAAATATGATATTCATACAGAATAGTAATCATGATATTGGATCCATGTGGTTTCAATTTTAGCTTCTAAATCTTCATAGAAATGGTTTTATAGTGAAAGTGCCATGATGACTGGTTTGGAGCAGCGAAACCCTGGAATCCAAAGCTCTGAAACCAAATGTTATGCAACCATCTCACAAATAGATAAATCAATAACTTAAATTTATCCTCTTCGAGGGGGGAACCTCCTTTACATTGCATAAATGAACAATTCTTGGATGATACAAATGAAAATACCTCCTTTGTATATATAGGAGTCTAAGGGGTCACAATATAATCAGAGCCCACATAACAATAATAATGTAAGGGCACAACAATAACAATAGTGGGATTCTATGGGGCACAACAATAACAATGTGGGGGCTACATGGGCACAAAAATAACCATAAAGTGGATACACTAGTATTATAGTGACCTAACATACTCACAACATACGAAATCAAGAACCACGATTGTTGAACCATTGTCTATCTTTCACATTCGTTATTTCTTGCGAAAATTGCTTAAAATCACATATCATTTTCCAAATGAGGTCGAATGGCATTGCAAATTTGTCTTAGATATCATTGACAAGGAACATCATATCCATGACAAACAACTTCCTAAACCTTGGTTTTTCATCAATAGTGAATCAATATTATATCCCAAAGGTATTATGTCCAAAATTCTGTACTTTTGATACGATAGTTAGACATGCCATTTAGACACAATTGAAATTCGAGGATGTGATCCTATGAATGTCAGCTTTGGAGATAACACTTTATGTAAGGAAATAAAAACTCCAACAATAATCCTAGCTTTTACATTCATTTTGCAAAGAGAAAACATTCCACACTCTGCTATTCAAAATACACAGTTGATCAATGAAAGTTCCCATCGATATCAACAAATGCGTTTATTGTATCACTGCAAATAGCTTCTTTCCTCACTCTACTAGCCATTTCCACTTCGTATGTAGAAATGCTTGCTAATTAGTGGCGTTCTTAATGTCATTTAACTATAGATTTCTTGTTTCCCTATATAATCACCACCCAATAATATTTTTTTTGTGAATCATATACGAAAACTTTGTATTGGAGATAAAGTTGGCATCAATATTTTTTATTGTCCCAATGTCTATCCTCATTAACCAATTTTGTGTTTATGTGGATATATTTGTGTCCTCATCGCTTGTACATTTCGTGCTAATAGGTTCATATCACTAATTTTATTTTTCATTATCAAATATAATTCTCGTCCTACCATAGAACATTCACAAAATGTCATAGGAACATTTCCAATAACCCATGATTAAAATTAACTAGTATATATGATTAATATAAAACAACGTTGAGGTAAATATCAGGGTTTTCAACATTCAATTCACTAGATACACGTGTGTACAAGACATCTCCTTGCATATTGTTTAGATTGTATCAGTATTAAATTTCATTTACCCTGAAATGTTATGAAATGATGGATTTTCTATGAAACCAGTAATAAGCCTTGTAGCTATAAACTAGCTCCACAAGCCAAATGCATTATATAAAATGTTTACAAATTTGTTAAAAAAAGTAATATTATTATTTTTCTCATATTAACTTGTAATAACATCCTCTTCCTATGAAATTCAATATTAAAACTAGATTCAACTTAAACACTAACTAAAATTAAAAATGCTAATTAATTCATTAACATGTACTATTGTGCGGGACAAAGATCTACATAAATGCATACGGAAATACAGAACATTGTGGGAAAAAAGTTTATTCTCCTTTCTCTACACACCCGTTCTTCACATGCATTAAAAAGAAAATTCATTTAATATTCAATAATAAGTATTTACTTCACAAATGTAAGATCAAAAATGCACATAGTATTTGAAAGTTGTGAATACTATGAGGGAGTTGTGTGGAAGGAATTTGCAAATGAAAAAAATTATGCGGAGGAATTAAACATTATGGAAGAAAGTTTATGTTCCTTACTATGCAAACTTGTTCTCCTACAGAATGCTTCTTCTTCACACACATTAAAAATACACTTCATTAAATATTGCATAATAAATATTTAATTCATAAATGTATTTAATATTGCATAATAAGTATTTAGGAACCTTCAATACAAACATTAGTTGTTTCTAGTTTTCAAATGATCAAAGCCATTGAACATAGTTTTGAGAACCGCACATTGAATCATCGAATCATCCCGATATCAAAAAATATAAATATTCAACATTTTCATGAAACCTTGGTTAAAATTGCAAAAACTCAACCAAAAAATATAGAGTCAATACAATTTGACCATAAATCGAGTGCTATAGTCCTTGGCGATGTGGGGACTGATAAAACAAGCACACATTGATCCACCCTTAAGAGTAAATGTAGCCAAAAATGCAAAATATTATGAATTAAAGTTTCTATTCCTTGCTCCACACACTCATTCTCCCGCACAATACTCCTTTCACACACACACAAAATAGACATTTCATTTAGTATTGGATGCTAAGCTTCTGCTTAAAGTTTAAATAATTCCATGTCTACAAAATAAGTTCCTCTCTACACTCCCATTTCTCTTTATTAATTTATTAGTATGTATTGTCATGTGGGAGAGATGTGTGCAGAAGGAGGATTGAAACATTACTGAAGAATGTCTTTGTTCCTTGCTCCACATACTCATTCTCTTGCACAACACCACTTTTTCACACACATTCAAAAGACACCTTATTTAAAATTGCATAATAATAAATAGGAGTGACTAATAAAACAAGCTCACGTCGATCAACCCTTAAGAGTAAATGTAGCTGGAGATGCAAAACATTACAAATTAAAGTTTCTATTTCTTTCTACGCACACCTGTTCTCCCACACAACACTCCTTTCTCACATGCATAAAAATGACACTTCATTTAATATTGGATACTAATTTTCTTCTTAAAGTTTAAATAATTTCATGCCTACAAAATAAGGTTCCATCTACACCCCCACTTCTCATTATTACTTGATTAATATGTATTGTCGTGTAGGCGAGAGGTGTGCCGAAGGTGGATCGAAACATTGTAGAAGAAAGTTTATGTTCCTTGCTCCACACTATGCTACTTCTTCACATATATTAAAATGACACTTAATTTAATATTTCATAGTAATAAGTATTTATTCCAAGAATGTGAAATCACAATTTCATATATTATTCGAAAACCTTGAATACCAAGATTTATTGTTTCTAGTTTTTAAACCATTGTTTCTATTTTTTTAAACCATGCATCACACATTAATCCACTCTTAAGGGAAAATGTATACAGATAAGTGGAACATTATGAATTAAAGTTTCTATTACTTGCTTCGCACACTCTTTGTCCCACACAACACTCCTTTCTCACACACATTAAAACGATACTTCATTTAATATTAGATACTAAGTTTCTCTTTAAAGTTAATTTCATTTATGTATAATAAAGTTCCCTTTGTAACCCCATTCTCCCACACATACTCCCTCCTTCACACATCCTTCATTTTTTTGGAAAAATACTGAAAGGGAGGTTGAATCAGTGTTTTAAAAACTCACAATAGTAATTTTTCATTTTTGAAATATATACACGACTTCACTGAACCCAACTTGCCTATGTACGCGACCGTTGTAAAATAAACTAGTGTATGCTTTTAGATAGGAGGAATGACCTGTTATAGAGTTTTAGTGAACCCAACGTTTCAGACTACCAAGTGACTCCATCATCAGGGGATGCGTCAATAGATATTCCTCAGATCTCAATGATGTATCCAGGAGCTAGATTTAGGTTATATATATAGGAAATTGAAGAAAAGATGTAAGAAAAAACTTAAGCTAGAATGTAAGAGATTTATCAGGCATTTGATAAGTAGTAAGCAGGTGGAGTAAGAACAGAATAAAGTATCACACATAAGAAACAAACATGAAAACGAGGATTTAAGGTGGAAACCCAATGTGGGAAAAAACCACCACTACTGTCATCTCAGTCTTCAAACTTAATAATATAAAAAACTTCTTACATTCTTGTATTGGTGCAGACTCATTCCAGTACACATGCACCCACCTGCTGAAGGCTACAACCTTCACTCATTCTCCAGCTCCTACTGGAAGGGAGCTCCAACCCCCTGATATGATTACCAGCTACTATTGGTAGGAAGCTTCGACTTCCTCACTGAAGGCTCCAACCCTCAGCAACATCCATGGACCATTTTTCATAAATGTTGACACTAGATACACATAACACTTAATCTAAATATCAATAATCAAATTTTAACTCATCACTGTAACAGAATCATCAATCTCTGACACAACTGAATCAACCAATCACTGAAACCCAAACAATTGAAACTTAATCAAAACTCAATCAATCAACTGGAACAGTCAGATCATTGTAACTAGAATAACAAACATCATACTGCACATCAAAGAAATCATATTATATTGTTGCAGATCCTGATCAACCATATGTCAAAATGTATATGCTACTTCACTTAAGGAAACTCGTGTGTATACACACTTTTCAGTAGAGAAACCCATGTATAGATCTCAATATACCAAAATCTTGTAATTCTAAATCAGACACAGAGTTTACTAGAGTTATTCTAAAATATTTTGTTAGGTTACAGAACCCTCATACAATTAGAAGCATCAATAATCTTTTCAACCAATCAATATGTAACCAAATTCAACTTCAGTATTCAATCAGTTCCACTTCAGACATTATCACTCATCCCAGATCAACATGAGGACATCATTGAAAGACAACAGATATACAACATCATTGATTAGATTGATCAGTCATTTTATTAACAAAACCCCTTCTTTTATATATGTGACTTTGAAGAAATGAACCTGCGTGTATACACGACTTCACCGAGATCAACCTGCGTATAGATCTGAAAATTTGAACAGAAACCCTTCCTTTATATATGCAACTTTGGAGAAACAAACCTGCGAGTATACACGAATTCACCGAGACCAACCTACGTATAGATCTACAAATTTTGACCTAAAATTGTGCAGCTCTTCATAACTTCAGAAAGACCTGGATCATAATATTCAGAGATAAAAACATGTGTCAATACTGAAATCTAGTCAATCCATGAGTAGATCATACAATGAAAAGTCATTTCAGGTCTCATGATCCTAATCCATCTTTGTATTCATCGATGCATAATTATTTCAGATCTATGTGTCAACTATGGCCCTTACAATGAAAATATACTTCAGATTCAAGTTTTCATCAAAAACCATTTCACATGCACACTTAACACTTTGATCTTCACCTCCTTATATAGTTTAACCTTTTTCAATACCACGGGTCAAAACCATACTCCAGCCAATGGTTTTCTTAGACGGGATCAAAACAACCTTTTTTGGGCTCAATACCACAGGTAAATACCATGGTGTAGAAACTATACGTGCGTCTGCTTCTTTAAATTCTTGTGTATACGTGACTTGGCCTTGATGAACCCATGAATAGATCTTCAAATATTCACCTATATCAAACTTCTTATTATGATCTGTAAACCTTTTTCCCATCATTACATTATTTTGTTCCATCACTTTGTCACCTCTAAACTGACCTGTGGATTCACCTAGTTACCATATACTTGTTCTGTTACAAATGAGTTGCCATCAAGGACAACACATGCATCATAATGCTAATAATATCCCCCTTTGGACTTGATGGCAACCATGTTGGCGTTCATGACCTAAACCTATAGAAACTTGTTAGATACATCAAATAACCATTATTCGAACACCAGGGTACTCTCCCCCTTTGACATCAAGGGCAAAGGGTGGACCAAAGCTCCCCCTTTGGCTCTGATTTTCACTATACTATCCATGCTCCCCCTGAGCACATGTTGAATCTTAAATGAAGAACATGACTCTATAACTCTACTAGGTATGACCTTCCTATCACCAAGGACTCATACTTACATCAATCACCCAACTAAGTGGGGATACATATTTGACTCAACCACCCAACCAAGTGGGATTACATATTTGACATGACCTCAAAAGTCGATACCTGACTGAATATGGCAATTATTGCATCATAGGTCTCCACATGAACTTTACATGAAATGAAAGATATAACATTAATAACTGAGACCAGAAGATCGTAATAGTCGCATAATTTAGCAAGCATAATGCCAACAATGCATTATATTCTGCAAGGCTAAGGCTCCCCCTGAACCTGTGCTATATGTTCATTGTCAACAACTCATTCATCAAAGCATCTTCATCAATCAGATAAATATCACTGAGAAAAACATAACTCAATACCATACCAGCAGACTGTACCCATCAACACCAGACCAAGAAAAATCAAAGCATAGCTATATGTAGCATGTCAGAGGCTGATCTTAAGTTTGTCCTATTATTTCTCTACCAGAGAAAAAAATATACACGACTGTATGTAAAGAAAATCGTGTATATACGCAACTATACTTCATGAAACCCACGTATAAAAAGCAACCTTTTGAATTTTCACCTATAGACTTAGCATACTAGATTAATAGAAAAATGAGGCAAAGACAACTCATAGTTTTTGTCTAAGATATTCAAATGCTTCTTTGGGAAGAGGTTTAGTAAATATATCAACAAATTGTTCTTTGGAGGGAACATACACCAATTTAACCTTTTTCTTATGCACTTGTTCTTGCAGAAAGTGATACTTAATAGGAATATGCTTGGTCTTGGAGTGCATAACAATATATTTCGAAATACTAATATCACTTGTATTATCACATAAGATGGAGATGGGTGGAGAACATTTGATTTGTATATCTTGTAATGTTTGCATCATCTAGAGAATTTGTGTGCAACAATATGCAACAACCACATATTCTACTTCCACTGTAGATAAGGCAATGGAACTTTGTTTCTTGCTGAACCAAGATACCAATTGGGGCCCCATGTAAAATGCACCTCCACTAGTGCTTTTCCGGTCATCAACATTTCCAGACCAATCCACATCTATGTATGCATGAAGGGTAAGATCTAAATCTTTAGGATACCATAAACCAAAGTCTTGTGTTCCTTGGAGATATTTGAATATTCTCTTTACTACCTGAAGATGTGATTCCTTTGGATTGGCTTGGAAACGTCCAACAATCCCAACTACATGCATGATATCTGGTTTGGTACCTGTTAGATAAAGAAAACTTCCAATCATAGACCTATACTCTGGTTGGTTTACTACGGGAGAATCATCATTAGAACTGAGGCTACATCCTATCATCATGGGAGTACATACATGTTTGCAATCTTCCATCCCATACTTCTTCAGAATCTGCTTGAGATATTTTGTTTGTGAGAGAAAGATGCCATCTTTTGCTTGTTTCACTTGTAGACCAAGAAAATAGGTTAGTTCCCCAAGTAAATACATTTCAAATTCTTGTTGCATAACAGAAGAAAAGTTTTGACTCATATATTCTTCATTACTGCCAAAGATGATATCATCAACATAAACAACAATAATTAGTAGTTTATCATCCTCAATTTTTGTGTACAAGTTGTTGTCTGTAGATCCTTTTGTGAAACCTTGTTGTTGAAGATATTTGTCAAGACGATAATACCATGCCCGCAGAGATTGTTTTAGCCCATATAAATCCTTTTTGAGTTTGCATACAAGGTTTTCATCATTCCCCAAAATGAATCCTTCTGGTTGTTCAATATATACTTCTTCTTCTAGATCTCCTTTAAGGAAAGCATATTTTACATCCATTTGATAAAATTTGAAATGTCGAAAACTTGATAATGCAAGAAACATTCTTATGGCTTCAAGTCTGGCTATTGGTGCAAATGTTTCTTCAAAGTCTATACCTTCTTTTTTAGCATAACCTTTACAAACAAGTCTAGATTTGTTCCTAATGAACTCTCCATTTTCATTCAACTTATTTTTGAATATCCATTGTGTCCCATTCACATTTTTATCATGAAGCCTTGGAACCAATTCGCAAGTATCATTCTTTTCAATTTGATCAAGTTCTTCATTCATGGCCTTAACCCAACATTCATATCTGCTAGCTTGATTTACATATTGTGGTTCAATGGTGGATAATAAAGCTATATAACTAGGAGATCCTACAAGGGTTCTTCTTATTTGTACCCCACAATCATTTTCTCCTAGAATTTGAGCTTCTAGATTATTCTTTTGAACGTACCTGGATGACGCATTTTCTTTGTCTGATGTGTCTTCTTCTGTTGCTTCATTAGTTTCTTCTTCTATATCATTATGATTTGATGTGGGAAAGAATTCATCATCATCATTCTCTTTTGCTGATGTTACCTTTTTGGGATCTGTGCATGCTTCATCAATCACAAAATCAACACATTCAATAATTTTCCGAAGTATCTTATTGTAACATTTGTATGCTTTGCTTCTAGATGAGTAGCCAAGAAGTATTCCTTCATCTACTCTAGCTTGAAACTTACCAAGTTTTGCATCATTATTTTTTATGAAAAAATTTCTTCCAAAAACTCTAAAATTCTTTATAGTGGGAGGCTTACCATACCAATGTTCATATGGATTTTTTTCACTATTCACACAAACATAAGCCTTGTTGAGAATATTTACTGCAGTATGTGCAGCTTTACCCTAGAAGGTGTCAGGAGTTCCAGACTCATTAAGCATAGCATGATCCATTTGTTGAACAATTCTATTCATTCTTTCTACCATGCTATCTTGTTGAGGAGTTTTAGCTACAAAAAATTATCTTTTATGCCATGTTGTTCACATAAATCATTGAAATCATATGATATGTATTCTCCTCCTCGATCAGATTTGAGACATTTTATTTTTAGATCTAATTAATTTTCAAATAATGCTTTGAAGACTTTAAATTTATCAAATGCTTCATCTTTGTGTTTCAATAAATCAATTTGGCACATTCTAGAAAAGTCATCAATGAATAAGATATAGTATTGTTCTCCATGAGGTGACTTTTTCCTTATTGGTCCACACAAATCAGTATGTACAAGTTCAATAGGCTTACTTGCTGATCATTCTTTGGCATTCAATTGAACTTTGGTTTTCTTACCGAATTGGCACATCTTACATATGGTACTTTCTGGAATGGTGATGTTGGGTAGATCACGAACAACTTTGAGCCTGCTTGATTTTCTTATTTGAGACAATCTTAGATGTCCCAACCTTCTATGCCATAACTAGTTTTGTTTTGCCTTTCCTAGGTAACATTGTTCTTGGCCACCTTTTAATATATACAAATTTATCAGGGTTTTTGTTCCTTTTATTATGGTTTTTCCTATGTCACGTTCACAAACCACACATTCTTTTGATTAGAATACCACCTCATTTCCTTAGTCATTCATTTGGAAAACACTCAACAAGTTATTCTTTAATCCATCACCATATATAACATTACCGCTTTAACCTTTTCATTTAGAACATAACCTTTACCCTTATTGACAGCAGTTGAGTCATTTCCAAAAGTGACATTCTTTTCTTTCTCTAAAGCATTATATGAAATAATTTTATCTTTATCACCTTTCATGTGTTTTGAGCATCCACTATCAATATAGCATTACTTTTCTTATCCTTCTGCAAACAATGCTATGCCACAACTTTCTAACTGCAATTCCTTCCTTTTCCATACTTTAGGATTTGTTGATATTTGCTCTTTTTGAGATCTTGATTGTAATTTTCTCCTGCATTCAGATTCTTCATGTCCAAAGTTATTACAAAATGAACATTCAATTTCATCTATAAGAGGTGATAAGTTCTTATAAGTTTTCTTCTTGACTCCTGTCTTGTTCGTTTGTTTTCCTGCTTCTCTAGTCATGATGGTTTTTCATGCAACGCATTCAGTGGCCTTATGACCAAAATTATGACATGAGAAACATTGTCCATTAAAGAATAAATTTTTGTGATCATAGAATCTTCTGGTGTTGTTTACCTTTTGACTAGTGCTTTTATTTTTGTTCATCATTGGATTAGAGTGAACATGAATTTCCTGTGGAATGCCTTTATTCTTTTACCGAGGACTGAAGCTTTGCTGACTGGTTTTTGTGGCATTTAGATAGCTTCTAGTGGTGGCTGAAGATTTTTCTGTTTGAGATGTTTCTCCAGTTTATCCAAGACCTATCTTCTGAAGAGGAGAGCGTTTTACCTTGAGAATTTCATCTAATGTTTCAGATCCTTTAGAAAATCTAAGATTCAGAGTTTTTATTTTCTGAAGTTCCTTTCTTAGACTTACTATTTCACATTATAACTTCTCATTATGTTTTTCCTTTTTTATGAGTTGATGCTTCAATGTATCTATGGCTACTTTTTTTCTTCCAAGAAAATTTTGAGTTGAATAATTTCTTCAAAGAAATATTTTTCCTCTATAGCATCCATAAATTCATCATTAGACTCATTAGTATTTTTCTCGAAAGCCATGAGTAATTAAGATCTTGAACATATTCTCCTTCTTCACTATTTGACAAGCCATCACTATCTTCATGAGTATAATAACTTATTCTATTGTCAAACTGTCTCCTATTACCTTTTGCAGTATCCTTCCCTTTGTCATGGTTGTTTTTATGAGGACATTTAGCAACATAATGACTAACTCTACCACAAGAAAAACATTTGAAGGGAAGCCTACCTATGAACCTTTCGGTGCCTAGTTGAAGTTTCTTTACAAAGTTTATCTCATATTCTTCTGATATATATCCTGATTCCTTGTGTTATTCCTTTTCTTTTCCTTTTGTAGATGCTTTAAATGAAGATTCTCTGACTTCTGAGGGACCTCCTTTCCTCATTACAAAAGCAATCAGGATCCCATGAAGTTGAACAACAGTAAGAGTCTCCAGATTTTATCTACTAAAGTGGTGTCCTTTATTTCTTCACCAAGATTTTTCATGTGATTTACAATCTCATCTATTTGTAGAAAGAAACTAGAAATATTTTCATCATTATGCATTCCGAGAGATTCATATTGAATTCTGAGAGTTTGGAGTTTAGCACTTTTTACCTTGATATTGCCGTCATAGCTTTGAATGATTTTGCCCCATATTTCTTGTGCTGTGTTTTACTGCATAACATTGACAAATTTTGATTCTGTCAGGCTTACCAATAATGCATTGACAACTTTGTTATTGGTTTCATATTTTTTCTTTTTGCTACATCTTTGGGAACTGCGACTAGATATTGCTAGCCTCCTTTCACAATTGCCAAAACATTTGCTCCAAGGGACTGAAGATAAGATCTAGTTCTTGTCTTCCAATATATTAAATTATTTCCATTGAATAGTTGTGGTTTGATAGATGTCGTTCCATCTTGATTGCTCATCTTGGGAGATCTTCCTTCAAGCGATCAAGCTTCTTTTGAAGGACCTGCTCTGATACCAATTGTTGGGAAAAATAATGAGAGGGGGTGAATCAGTATTTTAAAAACTCATAGTAATAATTTTTATTTTCTGAAATATATACACGACTTCACTAAACCCAACTTGCATATGTATGTGACAGTTGTAAAAGAAACTAGTGTATGCTTATTAAACTTATAAAATAGTTAATTCTTTATATGTTAAACTTAAACCAGAATGTAAGAGATTTATCAGGCATTTGATGAGTAGTGAGTAGGTGAAATAATAAAAAAATAAAGTATCACACATAAGCAACACACATGAATACCAAGATTTAAGGTGGAAACCCAATGTGGGAAAAAACCACCACTGTTGTCGTCTCAGTCTTCAAACTTATTAATATCAAAAAAAGTTTACATTCTTGTACTGGTGCAGACTCATGCCAGTATGTAGGCACCCACCTGCTAAAGGATGCAACCTTCACTCATTCTCTAGCTCCTACTGGAATGGATCTCCAATCCCCTTATTTGATTACCAGCTACTACTAGCAGGAAGCTTCGACTTCCTCACTGAAGGCTCCAACCCTCAACACATCCATGGACCACGTTTCATAAATTTTCACATTGGATCCACATCAACACTTAGTATCAATATCAATAATCAAACTGTAACTCGTCACTGTAACACAATCATCAATCTCTGACACAATTGAATCAACCAATCATTGAAAACCAAACAACTGAAACTTAATCAAAACTCAACCAATCAAATGGATGAGTTATATCATTGTAACCTGAATATAAAACATCATACATCACATCACAAAAACCATATTATGTTACTAGAGATCCTGATCAACCATATTTCAACATGTATATGCTAATTCAATTAAGGCAACCCATGTGTATACACGCTTTTCTATAGAGAAACCTGCGTACAGATCTAAATATACCAAAAACTTGTAATTTTGAATTAGACATAGAGTTGACCAGAGTTATTCTGAAATATTATGTTAGCTTACAGAACCCTCATATATTTAGCAACATCAATAATACTTTCAAGCTATCAACATGTAACGAAATTCAACTTCAACATTCAATCAGTTCTACTTCAGACATTATCACTCAATCCAGAGCAACATGAAGACATCATTCACAGAAACCAAAGATATAGCAGCACTGATCAGGATGATTAGTCATTTTATCAACATAAACCCTTCTTTTATATACGCGACTTTGAAGAAATGAACATGCATGTGTACGAGACTTCATCAAGGTCAACCTGTGTATAGATATGAAAATTTGAACAGAAACCCTTCCTTTATATAAGCGACTTTGAAGAAACGAACTTGTGTGTATACATGACTTCACCGAGACCAACTTGCATATAGATCTACAAATTTTGACCTAAAATTGCATAGCTCTTCAGAACTTCAAAAAGATATAGATCATAATATTTAGAGATAAAAATATGCGTCAATACTTAGATCTAGTCAATCCATGAGTAGATCATACAATGAAAATTCATTTCAGGTGTCATGATCTTGATCCATCATTGTATTTATCAATGCATAATTATTTCAGATCTATGTGTCAACTATTGCCCTTACAATGCAAATATACTTTAGATTGAAGTATTCATCAAAAACCCTTTCGCATGCACACTTATCACTTTGATCTTCACCTCCTTATATAGTTTAGCCTTTTTCAATACCACGGGTCAAAACCATACTCCAACCAATGGTTTTCTTAGACGGCATCAAAACAACCGTTGTTGGGCTCAATACCATAGGGAAATACCATGGTAAGTACCCTTGGTATTTAGAATACCATGGTGCGGAAACTATACACGTCTTTGATTTTTTAAACTCGTGTGTATACACGAGTTGGCCTTGATGAACCCGCGTATAGATATTTTGTTCTGAAACCAACTCACAAAAAGATAGAAAAGATAGATCAACGCCTTATAGTTTAGCCTCTTCGAGGGGGCAACCTCCTTTACATTACATAAATGAACAATTCTTTGATGATTCAAATGACAAAAACTCCTTTCTATATATAGGAGTCTAAGGAGTCAGAATATAACCTAGACAACCTAACAATAATAATATAAAGCCACAAAAATAACAATAAAGGGATTCTATGGGGCACAGTAATAACAATATGGGGACAATAGGGGCACAACAATATTAATAAGGGATACAATTACAATAGTAATGGGGTAATCACTAGTATTGCAGCACCTTGTACGGACCATAATACTTTGATGATAATTTATTATCCTTCTTAGCTTGCTTGAGGGCCATTTTTTTATATGGTTGTAGCTGTAGGAATACCCAATCACCTACATCGAAACGTATTTCGCTGCGATGTTGATCTGCCTGTTGTTTCATTCTATTCTATGCCAACATGAGGTTATCCTTTAAGAGTTGGAGGACTTGTTGTTGATGTTCGATGTGATGTTCCACTGCTTGAACCTTAGAATTTTCTCTTAAATATGATGTGATGGATGGTGGATGATATCCATAAAGTGCCATAAATGGGTTCATTTTTGTTGTTGTATGGAAGGAAGTGTTATACCACCATTCAGCTAGAGGCAACCATTTGACCCATTGTGTCTGTTTATCAGATACAAAGCAACGAAGATATCCTTCCAAACATTTGTTTACTATCTCAATTTTCCCATCAGATTGAGGATGATAAGATGAGCTATGAGCTAACTGAGTACCAAGACAAGAAGATAATTCTATCCAAAAATTTCTAGTGAAAATAGGATCTCTGTCACTTACAATAATCTTCGGGTTTCCATGTAGCTTTTGAATTATTTCCATAAATGCAGTAGAAACTGTACTGGCTTTAAATGGATGTGATAATGCACAAAAGTGTGCATACTTGGTAAGTCTTTCAACTACCACCATGATGACACTCTTTCCCTCAGACTTGGGTAAACTTGTGATAAAATCCATTGAAACCTCCTCCCAATGTTGGCTTGGAATGGATAAAGGTTGTAATAGACCTGAGGTCTTAATTGTTTCAACTTTATTTTGTTGGTAAACCAAACATTCCGCCACAAACTTTTGAATATCCAATTTAAGGCCATCCCAAAAAAATTCCTTCGTAACCTTGGGGTAAGTTTTTAAAAATCTCGAGTGCCCTCCTAAGGGAGAAGTGTGCAATTCCATAAGAATCTTTTGTTTGAGTTGGGAATTCTTACAGAGGTATAAGTGATCTTTGTACCATAACGAATCATTTTTCCAGCTAAATGTATCAGATGTACTGGAATCTTGTTGTAAGTTTCGAATAAGTGCCCACACTTCTTCATCATTCTTCCATTCCTCCCTTGCTTCGTTTATCTAATCTAGTTGGATAATAGAAATGGTGGACAACAATGCTTCCACATCCTCATCCTTTCTTGAGAGTGCATTTGCCACCACATTTTGCTTCCCTTTTTTGTAGATGATTTCAAAGTCATAACCCAACATCTTTGTGACCCACTTTTGTTGCTCTTTAGAGGATAATATTTGTTCTAAAAAGTATTTAAGGCTATCATGATCCGTTTTTACCTTGAAGTGTCTTCCCATTAGGTAGGGTCACCATTTCTTAAGTGCATGTAGTATTGCCAACATTTCCTCCTCATAAGTAGCTTTATGTAAAAACTTTCCCTTGATTGGATGACTTTCAAAAGCAATGGGTCTTTCATCTTTCATTAAAATAGCACCAATTCCATTTCCTGGAGCATCACATTCTACAATAAAGGTTTTTGTGAAGTCTGGTGTAGCTAAGACCGGTGCTTGGCACATTGCCTCTTTAAGATGTTCGAAGGCCTTTGTTGCTTCTAAAGTCCATGAAAATGCATCTTTCTTCAATAATGTTTTTAGAGGTGCTTCTATTCTCCCATAATTCTTAACAAACTTGCAATAATACTTTGTCAACCCGAGAAATCCTCGCAGATGCTTTATGGATGTGGGGATTTTCCATTCCTTAATGGCTTTAATTTTGCTAGGGTCTACCTTAACTCCTTCATGAGATACAATATGACCCAGATATTCCACCTCTTATACTCCAAAGAAACATTTGGATCTTTTTTGCATATAATTGTTTCTCCTCCAATAGTTGTAGCACCCTGTCAACATGTTCAACATGATCCTTCCAAGACTTGTTGTAGATTAATATATCATCAAAAAATACTAACACAATTTTTCTAAGGAATGGTTTGAAAATGGAATTCATCAAACCTTGAAATGTAGAAGGTGCATTGGTAAGGCCAAAAGGCATGAAAAAAAATTCATAATTACCCTCATGAGTTCTAAATGTTGTTTTCGGAATGTCTTCAGTCTTCATTTTGATTTGATGATATCCTACACGAAGATCCAACTTGGTGAAGTAAATTGATCCATGCAATTCATCCAGTAATTCATCAATGTCAGGAATGGGAAACTTATCTTTAATAGTGATCTTGTTGAGCTCCCTATAATCTGGACACGTGCCATGATCCATCCTTCTTGTTCACCAATACTACTGGAGTAGAGAAAGAACTTTGACTAGGTTGAATTATACCCGCCTCTAGCATTTCTGCAACCATACATTCAATTTCACTCTTTTGGGAATAGGGATATCTGTACGGCCTAATGTTTAGAGGAACACTTCCTGGAATAAGATGAATAGCATGATCATGATCACGAATAGGTGGGAGACCTTTGGGAGTCTCAAATACCTTGGAATGATTGTCCAAGAATTTTTGGAGATTTGGGGAAATAGATGATTTAGATGTGGAAACATCTAGCGAACATAATTGTGCAATTCACCTCTTTGTTCCTTTTTTAGAAGCTTTGTCATACCGTTAGAGCTGATTATCTTTCTCGGTTTCCTTGCAATACCCCTTAATTCAACTTCCTTTCCTTCCGTATAAAATTTCATGAAAATTTCTTGAAATTAAAAGCTATTGTACCCAAGGATTGTAGCCATTGGACTCTTAGTACAACATCAGCACCTCCCATTGGAATGGAAAGCATTGGGCTAGTCATAACATATTCTCACATGGATAACTTGATATTATGGCACTTTCCATAGAAATTTATCATTCCTCCATTTGCAACCATCACTTGACACTCTGGTGCTGGATATAGGAAGTAATTCAATTCTTTTGCTATCTTACAATGAAAAAAATTGTGGGTACTTCATGAATCAATCAACACTATTACCTTTTTCTTCTTGATTTGTCCTTCTATCTTGATGGTTTGAGGAGTGGTAATTCCAGCGAATGCATTACAAGATATGGTTGGATTCATTTCTTCTTTATCTAGGCTTTGTTCCTGTAGTATATCATCTTCTTTTGAACTTTCTTGCTTCTTTTCTTCTTCCTCTTCACAATCTAGGTAGAATAATTTCTTCTCAGCACACTTATGACCTTTAGTGTATTTTCTATCACAACTGTAACAAACCCCTTTTGCTCTTTTTTCTTCCAATTGTTGTGGTGTCAACCTTATAGGTTGTGGAAGTCTAGGGGCAACAACACTTCCATCTTTATAGTTGTGAGTGGTATGATTCCTAGTTGCCATAATGTTTCTTTCCATTTTTCTTGTTAACCTGAATGCCTTCTCTAATGAATCAGGTTCCCAAAGGCGAGCATCATGTTGGATATTATCCTTTAAAGTCCCTATGAACACATCAATCCTATGCTCCTCTGGAATATTTTTCACCCTTATGTTCAATTTTTGGAACTCCTCAATGTGCTCCATTATTGAACCCTTTTGTTTGAGACTTATCAATTGGCTAAAAAAAGTGTTACTTTTTGTATCCTCATAATGTTCAATTTTTCCATAAAAATTGCCCAAGTGATAATTTTTTTACGAGAGAAAAGCCATTGATAACATACAAACTGATTTGGTTCCAAATATAAAGTTGCAATACGTACCTTTTGTGTGTTTTTCACATTATTGAGATCGAAAAATTGCTCCATCTGTAATATCCATGTTACGGGATCCTTGCCATCAAACTTCCTCATATCGATTTTTGGAATATGGTGGGTCTTTGATGCAACATTAGAGTCTATGAAATCATGATTAACATTTCTTTTTTTCTCATCATGAGTTTTCTTTACTACCCTTTCACCATTAGTAAGTATTTCTTGTAGAAAATTTGTCAAATTTCTCTTCAAATCATCCATCTTAGCTTCCACGTCATTCATATTAGCTTCTACATATTTCTTTAAACCATCCATCTTAGATTCTATTACTTTTTGTGTGAGTGACATTTGTTGCATTTGGTCTCATAATTTTGATATATCATGTTGCATTTCTTCCTCTTCTTCATAAGTCATGCTAGAGCTTTCAGGTTGCTTACTAGGTGTTTGCATTTTCTTTCCTCGGGGCATCAGTTACTGATAATAATGCTCTATTATGCCCTTTGAATTCCTTCAAAATAATTTTTCAAACTAAGCTTAAACAAAAATTTAAAAAATTCTACACACCTTTTTTCACTTTGTAGGAGCTCGATATTGCCTCTGATGTATCTCTATAATTTCGGATCATCCAGTTTTGAAATTGCGACCTATAGTATCCCTCTGTGTCCTCTTTCCAATACTACTAGTCTGATCGAATTTAGATTCTCCAAGGCAAAATTATGCACAATCTCCCAAGATGACCTGATTATATACCTTTTCAGAAGAGCGAACTTGTAGGAAGTGCCACGTGTCACTGTTTCGACCTTAGGATCTAAAAAATATACACAGGAAACTATAGTCCGTCGTCTTTCTTTAACTTCTTACGAAATTTCAATCTGATGCTCAAAAAAAAGTTATGACTATTTTCCCCAGGTCACCTGTTTGGAATGTAATTCAGGAGTCTACAAAAATGCAAACTTCCTCAGATCATATCTCTGAAAATGTAGCGCGAAAATCTCTGAAATTCGGACCTGCGGTTCAGAATGATTTCAGCCCAAATGGGTTGTTTTTTTAGCATCTGAAATATCGCAAAAAAAATGTTATATCACAAATGCCACAATGACCTGTTTGGAGTAGTGAAACCCTAGAATTCAAAGATCTGATATCAAATGTTATAAAACCAACTCACAAAAAGATAGAAAAGATAGATCAACACCTTAGAATTTAGCCTCTTCGAGGGGGAAACCTCCTTTACGTTACTCAAATGAACAATTCTTTGATGATTCAAATGACAAAACGTCCTTTCTATATATAGGAGTCTAAGGAGTCACAATATAACCCAGCCGACCTAACAATAATAATATAAAGCCACAAAAATAACAATAGAGGGATTCTATGGGGCACAGTAATAATAATATGGGGACAATAGGGGCACAACAATATTAATAAGGGATGCAACTACAATAGTAATGGGGTAATCACTAGTATTATAGGGACCTAACATCTTCAAATATTCACCTATATCAAACTTCTAATTTTGATATGTAAACCTTTGTCCCATCATTCTGTTATTCTGTTCCATCACTCTGTCACCTCTAAACTGACCTGTGGATTCATCTACTTACCATATAATTTTTCTATTACAAGTGAGTTGCCATCAAGGACAACACATGCATCATAATGCCAACATCATTTCGCACAAATTCACAACTTTATGCAACTGTTCTCCTGCACAACGAAATATGTAAAAGTTTAAAATGGAAAACAAGTTTAAAATGAAATAAGAGATAAATGCACTAGCAATACATGTCCGATTGTGAGTGTTAGATAAATAAACAAATAAATGACCCCCGTAAAAGACCTTCTCAAAGATTATGTCAATGCAATGTGAGGGAACTCACAAAATTAGCCTTATTTTTATTTTAAAATGATTTTCAGGAATTGAAAAATACCGAAAATAAATCACCCTCCACCAGGGGAATTTAGCCACATCAAGGCTTGCTCAACCAATGGAAAATTAGAAATAAGATTTCAAGGAATTAGAAAAATATTTTTGAATTATGAGAAAGTAGAAATATTCAACATTTTCCCTAAACTTTGGTTAAAATTGCAAAACCTCAGAAAATAATAGAGCTAATACACTTTAACCATGAAGCAAGTGCTATAGTCCCTGGCGAGACAGGGACTAATAAGGAATTCTGATTCTTCCATTTTATTTTTTCGATATCTAAATTTCACTATATACCTATTTTTTAACATTGTAATTAGAATACAATGCTTCACTATAAATTCTATTATTCAACCATTTCAACTATGGGTGTGGCTCAATATTACAGTGTTGAGAGTAAATATGGGTTTCTAAATAAGGTTAGTTTTATTATGTTTAATATTTTTTATGATAAGAAATTAATATAAGTATTTTATAAAGGTTAGATATAAGATTATATTAGTTTGAGGGGAAATTTACTTGGTAATGCATCTAAATGTGTTATATGAAATATGATAAGGCCTTTCTTTTGATCCTCTAATTAACTCATGTATGTGTTAGGATTAATTATAGTGTACCTAGTGATTATAATAATAGTGGACAAAATCGATCCTATATCATGCCAGCATAAGCCAATCCTTGTTATCAATTCCACTAATCAAACACACATTGATATTTGAAAAGAAAACACACACCGATATTTGAAAAGAAAACAATTAACAAATATAAAAAAGTGAATAAGTCATAATAGCATTTAATTTTAATTCCAAATCTTTATTGATTCAATTTTTGAAACTTTTGTGAATGTTTATAAATTCATTGATAAACTTACATCATTTTTAATTCGGAAAGTTAATATTAGTGAGACCTCCATGTAAACATATTTACCTTAAACGAATCGAAGTATTTACCTTAAAGTATGGTGAGTCTTTGTTTCAACTTAAAGTGAATGATATGTAAATGAGTGGAAGGTGTTTTATTTAAGGTTTAATATTTGCTCATGATGGGTTTCCATGATATGGTTAAAACTTTTTGGGATTAGATATTGTAGGACTTTTGTGCATGTTTTAGAATTAGTGTTGAAATGTTAGTTTATTATTTGAAGAGTAAGAGTATGTTGCTCGTCTAGTTTGTATTATATAAATTGTTTAGTTGGACACATTTAAATTGCTTATTTTCATTGTAAACCCATACCCCTTGAATAATATTTAATAATTTAAATTTAGTTTAAGTGTAATCTTTAAAATTTGTATATAGTAATATTCAACAAAATTAGTCAATGACATTAATATTTCATTTCTTATAACTTTATAGACACCTTTAATATTCAAATGAAATTGTAACAACCTCTGGTCAAATTTCCATGTAAACAAATAACATATGAAAATTATAAAGGTCAAAATCAAAACAAGGTCATCGGACACATATTCCAAGTTGAATGAGGATAAAAACATTACATTGGGATCCACTTGCATTTCATTATTTATTTATTGGCTACGGAAATTGGCATTGGCATTGGCAAGAGGAAAAAGGCAATAAAAGGGAAATATTGTTACAGACTAGCAAGGACATGTGGCAAGGGTAAAAAATAAATAAAGGAAAATGAAATAAATTCCACTTCAACAGGTGGGGGGAGAGGAAAAGGTAAGGAAAGGATAAAATAGAAAAAGAATATGCATGCAATGGAAAAAAGAAGAAAAAAGGAAAAAGAAAAGCAATGGGAGAGACTTCATTCTATTATTATTCACTTGGAGGAAGAGAGGAGAGAATAGCAACAACATGAGAGAACACTAGAGCACTTGGGCTCAAGGAAGAGACAAGAAAGGAAGCAATTAGCGAAAGAGGAATTTGAAGGCAAGCAGGAAAAAATATTGAATAATATCTAGTAAAGGCAGAAAAGAACAAAGAAAAGAGCAACCAATGAGAGGATTTTTACATGTAATACATTGCATATGTGATTATATTGCTAGGATTTGGATGCATGGTACATGCATTGGTTTATTGGTCTTTTTTACTATCATTGGCATGTGATTTTCCTAGAGTGACAATCATGTACAACCTTTGCTATGTCATTTCCTAGATAGCCATGATGTAGTGGGTTCTCTATTGGTTGAGCTTTGGATTTCCAATAGATTTTAGATCCTGGTTTAGGTGGTCTCAGGAAAATCCCAAGGGTTGAGAGTGTAGATGGTTTTCTCTAGGAAGCTCTTGATAGGTGAGTGGAAATAGGAAAATTCCTCTGGGTATGGTGAGGAATTTATGAGGCATCCAAGCTTGTATTGGTTTGCTGATTTCTGGACCGTTTTAGGTGAAATCGCTGTGGCTTGAGGGGTGGAAGTGGTTTAACGTCTAGATTCCGTGTTTGGTTATGTTTTGGTTTATCCTATGTGATCCCACATTCATGCTTGGAATATGGCATGAGGGTGATTAGACTGAAAGAAAGATTTGATTAAGTTCCAATCTATGGTCAGGTGGCACATGGAAGTCCCTGACTTGGTTTGAACTATGCATATGTTATTATGCGTTGTTCTTTATTGAGACCAATGAGCACAAGTTTTGGTTTAATGTGTGATTTTATGACTGATTTTTCATGGCCTTATTGTGGTTTGATGTTGGTTACATGCATGGTATATCTCTTATTATATGATGTTCTCTTGTTATTGATCTTTTTCATGATTTGATCAATTAGTTCATATGAATGCATGAGCTAAGATGTGTTTGTTACAACTAGTATGAGTGGGAAGTGAACTTTACTGATGAATATCTGATAAAAATAATGAAACAATGAACAAATATGCATTCATGACCTACATGTACTATGTTTACAAAGTGCTTTTATAAATGATAAACATGTGTTGTGTAAGTTTGGAAACAGGACATGAAGACTTAGAAAAAAACTTAACAAATTTATGGACAGTTGGCCTATAGGCTATCCTTGAAATTCTATAACTGAGTCCATGGTCACATTCATAGGACTGGGAAATATCAACCACAACCACACTGAGGATGAGTTAGCCATGTGGTTAGAGCCTTCTAGATGCACTCATAGGCCTACATGTGGCTAGGTAGTAAAGATTGGTTAAAGAGTAGCCTATGCTTAGGGAAGGGGATCACCAAGCAAAGGTTGGTTGATGTCAGTGTGATCATGTGTCCTTGGGTGTTGTAAATTTTTTTGGACAATTAGACCCCATTTCCATAATTGGAACTTGGATTTTTCTCATGTATAGTAACTCTGAACTCATGTTTACCCTGGAAAGTAGGTAAAAGTGGGTAAATGTGGGGTGAAGTGTTATAGAGTGGTACCGTAGTAGGTTCACAGAACTAGACCTCAAGGTAAATGTAGAAGGTTATGAAAATATATGTTTATCATGCATGCATGGCCATTATTTTATTATTAATGTTGTTTTAGTATCTTGATTCATGCATATACTGATATGATCCTGATATTACTATTTTGTATCATGCTAACCTGGATTGCCCTGTGTATATGCAATAGCCTCACCAACGGTAAGTTGAGGTAATTCTTTTGATTATGCCTTTTATTGTATCTAATAGTGATATGTTGTAGGAAATAAAAGGCTAAGAGATGAAGAGAATAATGGTTGAGTACAATTCATATGAATCCCCATACATTGGGAGGTTGAATGAAGCACAAGAAAGGCTTGCAAATGCTCAAGAAAAGCAAGATGAGGTTAATGCAGTGATCCTTCGAAACCTTTTAGATTTATAGAAGCAGGGACAACTAGGGACCAATCATGGAGAAAGATAGGAAGAAAATACTAATGGCGTAGATGGAAGAATGTATTTGAAAAGGTACAGGATGGACATGGATGATACAATAAAGAGTAGAAGAATCTTGGATACACCTGAGAGGAGGGATAGTGTGCATGGACCTTATTATAGCTCTACCTCTAGTAAACATCTTTGGCAACATCATTATAAGAGGAGTGAGAAAGGGTATTTACCAAAGGAATTCAAAAAGTTAAACCGTCCTACTTTTGACGGTGAGATGACCAAATTGGAAGATGCAGAAGCATGACTACTTGGAATAAGGAAACTTTTCTGACTTCATAATTACTTAAAGGATATGAAATCCAAGATAGCCACCTTTAGTCTCAAAGGAAAAGCAGATATCTGGTGGGAAGATGTCAATCATGTTAGAGGCATTAGGGAAGAGGAGCTGACATTGGAAGAACTTTAAAGACTCTTCAGAAATAAGTACCTTTTTGAGAGGTATTGTGATGGGAATTTCATGGAATTCTATGAGCTCAAGATGGGTTCCATGTCAGATGAAGAATATACAACCATATTTCTATAGTTATTGAGATATGTTCCATATGTCAAGGACGAGAAAGAAAATTTCCAAAGGTTCATCAACAAATTTCCATTATCATTCAAAGAGTAGATTGAGTTTAATGGGCCTCATTCATTGGAGGAAGCTATCAAAAAGTTGAAGCATTGTTATGAATAGGAAAAGCATAAGCCCGAGTTAAAGTGTGACTAGAAGGGTAGCGGTAAGACTAAAGGAAAAATGGATTGAGAAGCAAGGAAGATCTTAGGATATAGGTGAGAAGGAAAATATGGCCTCTCATAAGAAGTTCAATGTTGTTGAGAAAGGATATGGGCTTAATCATGTGGAGCCGTAGAATAACGAGAATGGAAGAGAAGCATTGATGTCTTGGAATTGTGGTGAAGACCATCATAGGAGGGATTTTACATTGTACCAGGGTACTAGGCCTCAAATCTACAATACTTAGGAGGTGCGGAGAGTTGGGTGTGTAGCTCAGAACATTCCTCGGATCTATGCAACAGTTGATAATAATCGGAAGATCACCAGGCATCCATGATCGAGATGGAAGGTGGAACTAGAGGGAGAGTTATAGTTAGAGCCTGAATTCATCTTACAGTAGAATAATCTCATGCTCTGACACTGAGCAATTGAGCAAGTTAAAGTGTAATGGAAGCAGTTTGGGACCGAGGAAGATACATGGAAGATGAATAATAATATGCAGGAATAATACTTGGTTTCCGATTATATCTTAATTCATAAAGGGGATTGAAATCCCTTAACAAATGATACATGCATATATTCAATTGCATGGAAACATGCTTGGTACTATAGGGTAAGGAAACTACTATATTTTTATATTTATTAATTCACTGACAATGTGTGTTATAGTAGCGTGATGCAAAGAATCACATGGCATAAGAGATTTCCATAAAATTTGAAGAATGCTAGGGATGAGCCTTTATTTATGAAGCCTTAGAAGTACTGGAAAATCACGAGGATTAAGTTTTGATATCTGTTGAATTTTTTTTGCATTTGGTGTTTCGTGGTTTATATTGTAGAAATTATGGTGTATATTTGCAACTGCTCCTGAATTTTTAATAAAAATCAGAAGACAAAAACGTACTCTACTTCTCTGTGGAAGTTAACTCACAATTTAGAACAAAAATTTCAAACATGAAATAAGAAATAACACACATGCACACTGTGGTTTTCCTAGGGAAAGAAATCTACTAGAAACCCCAATTCCTACTTGCATTAATATGATGAATAGAGATGTATTACAATTTCTTTTTCTCAACTGAGCACAACATGCAAGTGAATAACCTATCTCTCTGCTCACTGAGAATATATGACCTAGACTTAGTCAATTTATGCCTCTATTTAAGCCCTTATTTCCTTGCGCAGTTCCTTGAGAAATTAGGCCCCTATTATTTAGGAATTTCTCCAAAATGAATTATGAAACTCCCAAGGTTGATCATCTGACTACATGCAACACCTGTACACTTAAGAATAGTCTACAACTGATGTTACACTACCTTGGAATCTCCCCCACAGTTGGGAAAATCAAATTCACTACATGCACTATATATTTTGGGTTCATTGATCAGTTAACTAGATGATCATTGAGTTTGACTGAAGTCCCACTGCAAAACTGATCTTCCACTAGTTCCTCCAACAGTTGGAACTAGTTTATCTGAAAACAACTTGAGATAACTAGCTTTGATTGTTACAAATTAGCAATCACACATTCTTAACTGAAATCTAACTCCTCTAACTCAAATTTACTGAGTAAATTGTGTGACACAAACCATGTCACATAAGTTAACTGCATTCAAGTTTTCTAATGATGTGGAAATTCAATTTTTCTCAATTTAATCAAGGAAAAATCAAATTGAGATTTTCTTGTTGCATTTTTGAACACTCCCTCTTAGCCATAAATTCTAAATTTGATTTTGGAACTCGAAATTCCCTATCTTTCACCTGTGGAGCTTGAACTTCCCTCTTGACAAGGCCTTTGTCAAAATGTCAGCATCTTGTTTCTTTCTTGGAATGTACGGAAGCAACATTATCTTCCTCTGCACACAGTCCCGTAAATGGTGATACCAGATATCTATATGCTTGGATCAATCATGAAAAATGAGATTCTTAGAGAGCTTGATGCAACTTTGATTATCACAGTTTGATCCATCATCTGACCAAATAGTCCAACAAGTATCTTTATCATCTAGATTGCCTCACATGTTGCTTGACTTGTAGCCATGTATTCTTATTTTTCTAAGTTGAGCACCATAGATATTTTCTTCCTCTTGTACTAGGAAACAACTAAAAACCCAACACTGAAAATTCCACTTGATGTACTCTTTTGGTCTGATGGATTCCCCACCCAATCTGCATTTTTGAAGCCACACAACTTCACTCCCTCTGTCCATCGATACCATAGTCCAGACTGGGTAGTGCCTCTGAGGTACTGTAAAACATGCTTAGTTGCCTTCAAAAATAATTTGGTTGGCCTAACCATAGCTTGGCTCAACTGGTTGACTGCATAGCACATATTTGGTCATGTGTTTACAAGATACATCAATGAACCCACTAGCTTCCGATAAATGGTAGCATCATCTTCTTCACCTAAAGTGGCATCCTCCTTCCTCTAGTTGGTCACTAGAGGTGTCTCCATGGGTTTGCAACTCTCCATGAAGAATCTTTGAAGTATCTCATTGGCATACTTTCCTTGAGAGATAAGCAGTTCCCTATCACCTTGCCATACTTCCAAACCAAGGAAGTAGTGCATGAGACCCATGTATTTCATTTCAAACTCCCTTGCAAGGTCCTCCTTGCAAGATTTGATGAACTTTTCATCACTAGTTAAAATAAATCATCAACATATAAGAAAATAATATGAAATTTACATTCTACTAAGATATACAGAGGTTTGCATCTACTTCACTTTTGGTGAATCCCAAGCATGGGGTGCTTGTTTAAGATCATACAACACTCTCTTGAGTTAGAACACATGAAACTCTTGATAAAATGTCTCAAAGCCTTTTGGTTGCTCATTTTACACCTCCTCCTCAATAACCCCATTGAGAAATGTTGGTTTTACATCCATCTGGTTTATCTTCCACCCCATCTACATAGCCAGGGCAAGAATTGATCTAATGAATGAGTACCTTGTTATAGGAGAAAACGTCTCCTCATAGTCAATTCCCTCAACTTGAGAGTACCCCTTGGCCACAAATTTGGCCTTATACTTCTGTATGCTTCTGTCTGCTTCCTACTTCACTGTGAAGATCATCTCAAACCTACAACGGATTTATCTACTGGTCTTGGGACCATTTCCCAAACATTTTTACTTACAATGGATTTGTATTCCTCCACCATTACATCAACCCATACAGGTTTTTCTGTTGCTTCCTTGAAAAGGGATGGATTAGTCTTTATAAGCTCAGTCATCAAAGCCATGTAGCTAGTGTACCTTTCAGGTGATCTTCTTTGCATGCACATATTTGAAGGAGCACCCACATTCTCCCTTGCATCCTACATAAGTATCTAAGCCTCCATAATCCTTTCTCTTCCTTCTCTAGATGGTTTTGCTTGTGTGGATGTCTCCACTCCATGTTATTCAATTTGTGGCTACTCCACAACTTCTTGAGGTTTCTCCTTTGGAGCTAAAATCTACCCTTCTGGTGGGATCTAAAGCTCCCTCTTAAGAGAGCACTGCATCGCTTTCTCCTCATCAAACTTTACATCTCTCCTTATAATTTTAATTCCAAGGGATGAAAAGTACACCCAGTAGTTGTGGGGAGTTTCTATGTAACCCACAAATACCCCCAATTCTACTGTCAATTCAAGCTTCTTCCTTGATTCTTTGGAGAGACTCCAAAAATCCTAAAGTGCAACACATCCAGATTCCTCCTCAAGAAAGCCTCCTTCTATATAATCATACCAAGAATTTGGTGAGGACTGAGGTTCTACAAATAGACTGTTGTGTTGCATGCTTTAGCCCATAAATGTAGAGGTAAGCTTTAGTCATGCAACATTGTCCTCGTTGCTCCCAAAATGCTACAATTATTTCTCTTAGCCACCCCATTATATTGTGGGTTGTGGGGTTTTTTAAACTCTCATTGAATGCCTTCTTTTGCATAGAAAATTTTAAATTCATTCAACATGTACTCACCTCCATTATCGCTCCTAAGAGCCTTCACCTTCTGGCTAGTTTCTCTCTCAACCAGTGCCTTGAGCTGTATGAACTTGGAGAATATATCATATTTTTTCCACATGAAGAAGATCCAACAATTCCATGAGAAGTCATGAATAAAAATGATAAAATACTTGTGTCTGGAAGTGGAGGTTGTCAATAAAGTTCCACAGACATTAAAGTGAATCCTTTCTAGGACTGCATGTGCCTTTTTGTCCCGATCATGGATTGTGGATTTTGTGTACTGCCCCATGGCACATCCATTTCATACATCATGTTTCTCAAGTGCTCCTTTTAGTAGGTTTGTGGTTATTTGTTGCATAATCTTTAGGGTTCCATGATGCAAATGGCCAAGTCTTTTGTGCCTAAGTTCATCGACATTGTGACTCTTCACCTTCTCTGCATTATTTCTTAATGTTGCACAATCTTCCACATATAGCTTATGCAGGTTCTTCACCCGAACCCTGATCTACTTCACCTGTCCCATGGTTATGTGTCTCAAGAATTCTTTTGCTTTACTCAAGATCACATCATAACCACGATCTTCCAAAAGTGCAACAAAGATGAGATTTTTATTTAGGCCTGAAATGAACATGAAATCCTTGAGCTTGAGGGGGGAGCCTGACTCCCTCTAAAAGGTGAATGTACCAATATTAGTCGCATTGTACCTTCTATTATCCCTTAGTTCGATGTGCATCTAGAGATCTTTCTCCTATAGGTCATTGAAAAAATATATACACATTGTCATGTGGAATGAGGCAATTGATTCCAAGTACCACATGCTCCCCATCACTATGATAGTCATGCATGTGATAAGGGTAAAGTCAAGCTTGAAATGTGAAGCCAAGGCTCCACCTATTGCTCCTACTGAGGTCTTCTTGCTTTCATTTTTGTGTGGACACTTCATGGCATAGTGCCTGAATTCATGACAATGGAAACATTTAATTTTGGGCAAATATTTCTTCTTGCCCCCTTTGTTGATTCTGGTTTGGAATGAGATTTCTTCCCTTTTCCTTTATTTCCTTTTCCAATCAATGCAAATTTTTATTCCTCCTTTTCCTTTCTTTCCTCTTCCAACCAATGCAAAGTTTTATTCATCCTTTCCCTTGGATGAAGTCCCATCTATGGTATTCCACCTTATTTCCTCTTGTACCAAATCACACTATAAGCATTCCCAATTTAGTAGTTTGTCCCTCACTTTCACTAAATTGTGATAGATATGCCAACTCTTGGGAAGGCCAATAAGGGCTAGGATTACCCAATCCTCTTCTGCAACATTAACACCAACCACACCAATTTCATCACGACATTGTGTGAACCTGCTCATATACTATGAAATAGTGTCATTCTTTCGTATCTTGATACTTCAAAGTTTATCCTTCAATGCCAGCTTCCCGTGGTCACTAATATTCTTGAAAAAATCTATCAATGCTTTCCACATTGCGAATGTAGTTTCTTTCCCATGGATATTTGAGACAATGTGATCCCATACTCCCTCCAAGATTATTCTCCTACCCTTGGCTATATATTTCTTCCATTGAGCAAGGTTTTGGGCATCAAATGCTTGTAGTTTTGAAACATCTATCTTGATGTCTTATAGTAATCCATTGTCATTTAATACCACCTCCATGTGATCCTTCCATCTAATGAAATTAGAGGTGCCTTCCAAGGCATAATCTAGCCTCAACCTATTGAAGGTCGTCTTCTCAACTCTGAAGAGATCTTGCTACATTGAACTTCACATTTGATTCTCCTCGTAAACAACTTTGAAATTCCTACTGTAATGTGAATATTGCTCCAATACCATGTAGAAATTATGGTGTATATTCACAACTTCTCATGAATTTTTAATCAAAATCACAAGAAACAAACCTACTCTATTTCTCTGTGGAAACTAATTCACATTAAAAATAAAAAAAATTAGACATGCAATAAGAAATAACACACATGCACACAATAGTTGTCCCAGGGAAAGAAATCCACTAAAAACCCCAATGCCTTCTTGCATCAATCTGATGAATAGAGATATATTACAATTTCTTTGCTCAACTAAGTACAACCTGCAAGTGAATAACGTATCTCTCTTTTCACTGAGAAGCTTTGACCCAGACTTAGTCAATTTTTGCCTATGCTTGATTCCCTATTTCCTTGCACAATTCCTTGATAAATTAGGCCCCTATTATTTAGGAATTTCTCCAAAATGAATTGTGCAATTCCTAAGGTTGATCATATCATCACATACAACACCTAGACACTCAAAACTAGTCTACAACTGAAGTTACACTACCATGGAATCTCCACCACAGCTAGGGAACTCGAATTCACTACATGCACTAGATATTTTGGGCTGATTGATTAGTTAACTGGATGATCACTGAGTTTAACTGAAGTCTTGCTGTAAAACTGACCTTCCATTAGTTCCTCCAATAGTTGGAGCTAGTTTAACTGAAAACAACTTGAGATAACTGACTTTGATTGCTACAAATTAACAATCACACATGCTTAACTGAACTCTAACTCCTCCAACTTGAATTTAATGAGTAAACTGGGTGACACAAGCCATGTCACATAATTTAACTACATCCAAGTTGTTTGCTGGTGTGGAAATTAAAATTTTATGAATTTTCTTAATTTAATCAAGGCAAAATCAAATTGAGAATTTCTTGCTGCATTTTTCAACATATTTGTCCTTGATTTATGTTTTTTACTATGATTGGTGCATGGCCATGCCACCTTGTCTATGGTGTTGTATTGATGTCTGGATTTCTATGTTTTCTTCATATTTTCTTTTTGTTTTGCCTTTTATGCCTTGAGGGTATTGGGAATTGGTTGGGGAAAGAGGAAAACTAATGGAGCTTGGAGACAACTGAGCAAAATGCAACAAGCAATGTTAGACCCATATAAAGTCCAATGCATGAATAAATGGTAGTGGAAGGCAAGGATATGAAAACCAATTGGGTTGGTTGAGTCCATAGCGATAAATGGATAGTGGCAAGACAATTATGAGAAAGGTAACCAAAAAATATAGAGTAAATGAGCTTGAGGTGGATGATACCTTGGCTAAGATGGGAACTGTTGTTCTCAATGTTGTGCATGATTTGCACGGATAAAGGAAATTCTCTTAACCTTTACCTAATGAACACTTGAAAGTGTGTTGTGATCATATATATATATATATATATATATATATATCTATCTATATATATATATATATATATATATATATAGGAATGTGAGGGGTCACTCTTGTAGAAGAATGATTGTTTTGATCATTTAATGGCATGAAAAGGTTTTTGGTTGTGATGAATCAAGTGGGAAAAGTAGCCCCAAAATATCTATAATTTTAGTATGAAGTGGATATGATTTAGATATTATGTGTTTATAAATATGCACATCTTTATGCTATGAATAGGGAATGCTGAAGGATATATCAAAAAAAAAAAGGAAATAAATGTGATATGCGACATGTTGGGACAAGCATGGATAATAAAAAATACCATAGATCCTAGATTTCAATTGTGGATGCATGCAATAAGGCACGGGAAAGACACTAGAGGCAATATTGCCTAGTAGAGGCGGTGTGGTATCTATATGTGTAATACTATTGTTGTGTACATGTTGTGTTGTTCCATGTGTATTATTACATGTTATGTTGTAACATGTGTATTAGTTGTGTTGTATCATGTGTATATGTGAATGTGTTGCATTGTTCACTGTGTGTATGTGTATGTGTTGTATAATGTGTTTGCACAGGAAGGTATGGGACTATTTGGATTCCCTTGTTGTCGATTGAGGGTAGAGACAAGATAGTCTCTGGGTTCCCTTGTTGTTGATATTGAGGGTGGGGACGATATAGTCTCTATATTCCCTTGTTTCTTTGGGCAACCAATCTTGCGTATAGAAGAGAAGATAAGGCACTAGGTGCTTTCCGGGTTTGGAAACAGATCCAATGTGTGTACATGTTCAAATAGAAGAGAAGGAATTGGGTTATTTTAGAGTTTGGAAACCAATCTAGTGTGTGTAAATCAAAGAGAAGAGAAGGCATCAGGGGTTTGCTGGTTTTGGAAACAAATCCAATCTGTGTAGGTGATTGAAGAGAAAAGAAGGCACTGGGTGCATGCTAGGTTTGGTAACTAATCCAGTGTTTGTACGGAAAGAATAAAGAACAAAGGGAGAAGAAAATAAAAATTTGAAGATAAGTATCAATATTTTATTCAATTTTTAATTTCAAAAATATGAACATAATGTAAGATTCTGATTTATGATGGTTGAGTTTTGAGCTAACTAGATGCAATATTTTTATACATGATGATTTGATCAAGGATATAATTTGACTCGTTGTTATAGGAATTAAACATAATTGCAAATGTCACCTCATTGACAAGCTACCAATGAGGTATGATTTTAATTTATTATAATTCCTTTTGGTGAGTCTAATGGAAATTATGTGCTTGATATAGGAAAGCATGGAAATTTCCTTGTTTGGATTGTTGGAACTAGATGGAAGATAGTAACAAAAGGGATTGGAGCATACACCAGTATGTTGGTAAAGAACTTCAGGAGTAGGTCCATTCTCGGACACTGGTACCCAATATTGTCCAATGATTTCCATAAGCATGATATGATTAGTATGATGGTTTTTAGGCAACGATATGCCTTGGTTTTGGGACCTTCCTATGTGACGAAACCTTTCCAAGGAATGGATCGCCTTAGGGACTGGGAAGAAGAGAAGGGGATGCCTAAACTTGGAAGGTGAGTGACTGCATGGAAGGGGGTGATTGGATTACTCGAGGGGCTAGGAAGCAGAGAAGGGAAGGTCAAGGAATATTTTTCTTTTGGTCAATAGCATTGCTAGTTGGAATTAGTAGCACATTGGGAGTGTGCCCAGAAATAATGAGCTAGTAACTGTTCACTGAGGGACCAAGGAGCACAATGATTTATAATGTTGGAAATGGGAGGAAAATTTTGATTTTAGCATCGGATTCTAGACTTTCTAGAAAGGAGGTGAATCCATGGTACTACTTTTGCGGGTGGAGGTGTGAGCCTCTATATTCCCCTTGTTGTTGATGCGAGCATTGTATCATTTTCTCTATTGGTTGAAGAAAATGTGTGTATGTATATATGTGTATGTCATCATAATTACTGCATTGAGTTGTGTTTATAAATATCCATAAGTAGTATGTATATTTTCCAGTTGAAGAAAATGTGCATAGTTATATATGTGTATATCATTGTAAGTATTGTATTGAGTTGTGTTTATAAACTCCATAAGTAGTATGTCTTGTCATAAGTGTCATAGAACACCAAGGAAAGTGTTCCCCCAAGGGGGAGGGGTCTGTAGGAGCCCCGGTTTAAGTTTACATGTAAAAAAATAACTTATGGACATTATAAAGGAAAAAATCAAACCAAGGTCATGGGACACGTATTCCAAGTTGAATGAGGGGAAAAACGTTACATTGGTATCCACTTGCAGTTAATTACTTATTTATTGGCTATGGAAATTGGCAAGAGGCAAAAGGAAATAAAAGGAAAATATATACATGTGGAAAAGGTGAAAAATAAATAAAAGAAAATGAAATAAATTCCACTTCAACAGGTGGGAGAAGAGGAAGAGACATCAAAATGAGAAAATAGAAAAAGAATATGCATGAAAGGGAAAATTAAGAAGAAGGGAAAAGGAAAAGAAAAGGAATGGGAAAGACTTAATTATATTATTATTCACTTGGAGTAAGAGAGGAGAGAATAGAAACAACAAGAGAGAGCACTAGAGCACTTAGACTCAAGGAAGAGACAAGCAAGGAAGCAAGCAACAAATGAGGAATTCAAAGGTAGCCAAGAAGAAGGATTGAATAACAACTAGAAAATACGGACAATGAGAGGATTTTTATAGGTAACAGGTTGCATGTGTGATTATCTTGTTGGGATTTGGATGCATGGTACATGCATTGGTTTATTGGTAATTTTTGTTGTCATTGGCATGGAATTTTCTTGGAGTGACAGTCATGTACAACCTTGCCTATGCCATTTCCTGGATAACCATGATGCAATGGGTTCTCTATTTGTTGAGCTCTGGATTTTCGGTAGATTTTAGATCTTGGTTGAGGTGGTCTCAAGAAAATTCCAAGGGTTGAGAGTGGAGATGGTTTTCTCCAGAGTTCTCTTGATAGGTGGGTGGAGATTGGAAAATCTCTCTAGTTGTGGTGAAGAAATTTTGGGGCATCCAAGCTTGTATTGGTTTGGTGATTTCTGGACTAGTTTAGGTGAAATCACTATCGCTTGAGGGTGGAGGTGGTTTAACCTCTGGATTCCCTTTTTGGTTATGTTTTGGTTTATCCCATGTGATCTCACATTCATGCTTGGAATATGGCACAGGGGTGATTGGTCTAAAATAAATATTTGGTTCCAAATCTATGGCTGGGTGGTACATGGAAGTCCCTCACTTGGTTGGAACTATGCATATGTTATTATGTGTTATTCCTTACTAAGATCAATGAGAACACGTTATGGTTTAATGTGTGATTTTAGGACTGGTTTGTCATGGCTTTATTCTGTTTTGATGCTAGTTACATGCATGGTATATCTCTTATTGTATTATGTGCTCTTGTTAGATCATGTTCATGATTTGACAACTTATTGATTAGTTCATATGAATGCATGAGCTAATATGTGTTTGTTACAACTAGTATGAGAGGGAAATGAGCCTTCTTGATGAATATCTAATGAAACTAATGAAACAGTGAATAGATATGTAGTCATGACCTACAACTTCTATGTTTACAAAGTGTTTTTCTAAATGATCAACATGTGTTGTGTAAACTTGAGCAAGGATAGAGCTTGGAAAGAGGACATGAAGACTTATAAACACTATTAATAAATTTATGGGTAGTTCATGGCATTTGGTCTATAGGATAGCCTTGAAATTCTAGAACTTAGTCTATGGTTGCATGCACAGAACTAGGAAACCTTAGCCACAACCACAATGAGGATGAGTTGTGTGTAAGGTTGGAGCCTTCTAGCCACACTCGCAGGCCTAAATTTGTGTCGCGGGACAATAAATATTGGTTGAAGAGTGCCCTATACTTAGGGAAGTGAAAAGCAAGGAAAGGTTATTTGACCCAATTTCCATAACTAGATCTTGGATTTTGACTCATGCATAGTAACTCTCAACTCATGTAGGTAAAAGTGGGTAAAATGTGGGGTGGGGTGTTATAGAAATGAAATTATACACAAAATATTATAAGTTGTAAAAGATAAAATGATCTTGTCTTGGTTATTATTGCAATAATATGTGCTCTATATCTTAGTATAAGAGAGATGTTCTAGCCAATGAAAAATGAAGTGTTAGATAACAAAAAAAACATAATGTCGACCCAATTGAAAAAATAATAAATGGATTTAATTCAATTTGTTATATTGTACTTTTTTAATTAATAAAATTACAAACAATTTTTAAACAAAAAATCATAATATGCATATCACATTAAAATGAATTTAAATTATAATAATTCATGTTCGTAATTATGATATTTTAGAACATATAATAAAAAATCATATAAAAAAAGAATAAACATATAATTAGAAATATGATATATATATATATATATATATATATATATATATATATATATATATATATATATATACAGAGATGTGAAATATATATAAAATATAAATAGTAGCTATAAATTAAAATCCATTTTTCCATATAAATTAAAATAATAGTTCATATTAGCGTACGAGGAGCAACTGGATTAGTGATAGATGTGTTATGAAATATTGTGTAACATATGAGATTCAAAATTCAAATCCCATATGGGTCAAGCCAACAAACAAAAAAATAGCAGTTCACATTAATAACCATTATATTTGAGAACTTCATATTTAAATTTAATTAAAACAAGCATATAAAAACTTAATATTTACAATAAACTTTTTTTTTCATAAGCCCCCCCCCCCCCCCCCCCCCCCCCCAACACACAGAGAGAGAGAGAGAGAGAGAGAGAGTATTATTAAGAACCATTATAGGTCCATATTAACTTCAAATCTACCAAGAATCAAGAGGAATTGAATTCCTCAAGGTGAAAAACCTATCCTCAAGTTTTGTGCTAAAAAAAAGTTTGCATCTTGAGAGAGTTGATCCATCTCAATGCTTCATAGATTTGTAGTTGAGATGAATCTTTAATAAATATATAAAACTTAATATTTACTAAAAATCTTTTTCTAAGCTTATATAAAATCAATTTTATGGACATCACATCAAAAAATTAAATTATAAAACATGTCAAAGAAAAATTCCAAGTGCATCTATATATATATCTCCATATTAACTCTTGATCTACCAAGAAGTGAGAGGAATCAAATCTCTCGAAGTGAAAAATATTCTTCAAGTTTTGTTACTCGAAAAGAGGTTTCATCTTGAGATAGTTATTCCCTATTAGCACTTGGCAGATTGAGAGTTTAGATAGATCTATGTTGGTTATAGGCTTGATCTACCAATATTTATAAATATAAAATTCAACATGTCAACGCATTGGATATTTCAAATGTGAATAACAATATGGTTCATAGTGTTAGAACCACCTTAACTATAATAGATAGTATTGTGAATGGTGACTTAGGTGGGGGTTTTGTACTAGTCATAAAATATAATACTAGTAATATTAATCATCAAATATATGTTAATTGGATAGTATGATATTTAAAGTAACATTGTTACTAATTTGGATAATTGATAAGACAATTAGACACCTTCCTTAAAACACAAGGATATATTAATGTGCAAAGAAAAGAAACATAGCATTGTTGGTGGAGTTTGAAAATGAGACCTGGTGATAATGGTGTGATTCAAAATAAAAATCTAGTTTGGATATGAATGATCGAAAACATATGAGATGGATTATGGTGATTATTTAGGCATTTAAAAATTATATGGTTGACTTTTCTTTGAGAACATTTCGTCTCAGAGAGGGGAAGAAGGGCAATAAAATCATGGCTATGTATATTAGGATAAGGACGTTGGATATGAAGTGATATGAAATCATATAAAGAAGGCATTAACTATTCAAGCAAGATGTGAAGAAATTTTAAGTGATCAAATTGATAGAACAGTAGTACAATTCCCTAAAAGTACATATCAAATTATAAAGTCAAAAGTAGAAGCGATGTGTATATGTCCTAAGATAGTATGCAACTACCTTAGAATGATAGTAAACATATTATGGAAAAATAAGTACAAAGAGACAAGGATTTTAAAAAATGAAGGAAAATTTTCTAAGTTTCAAGCCGAATGTTAGCAACATATATTGGATAATGTACCTTATGAAGGATGGGAAAATGACAATCTTGCCAATTTTCTAAAGATTATTACTTATTTTAATCCTTGTAACAAAACCATAATGAAATAATTTAGCACTCTTGAGCTCTCTCATGAAATGATAAGCTTGTGGAAATTCGTTGTAGAATCATTGTAATATTTTGATATAAGAAAATGATAAGGATCACTATTAGGATGACACCTAAAAAATAGCGTTAATCAACCAATGAAGGTAAATGATAAATTACTATAGGAAATATGGTAATATTAGATTAAGAGGTAATAAATCCATGAAAGGTGGGAGTGAACAAGAGAAAATAATAATGATAAGCATTTTGCAAGTAAATAAAAATATCACTCAAGTTTCAGAGGGTAACCAGGTTACAGAGCCACGATGTAATGATGTATTTATATGACTAACTCTACATGAACTATATTGAGATACGTGATTATACTCAATTATGTTCAATAAAGTGGATAATTCCTTAAATAGGAACATTGAATAATTATATTGCATTTGATAACCAAACTTATTGGCTTTGTTTATGAGGTTTTATTCCCAAATTGGGGAATAATAACAACATTCTCACTTTCAACAATTTTGTACATTTAATATAAGAGGGAAAGAAACAACTCTTGATAGGTTTGAGAATTCACGTGAAGTTAATAAACATGTGAATTTAATAAATTAATACTAGTAGATAATTTGAAAAATAAATAAATGAATATCTAGTATGAGGAAGTGAAGGTTTGTCTTTCTCAAGCAACAAGCATTCTTAACAATATTGATGAGTGAATTAAGCAACATTAATGATGATTAAGGATGATTAGTGAGGGTCATAGTGATGAACCATATAATTTGAATGTGTCAAGGTTGTAAACTTTAAGACTTGCAATTAGCTAGGAATGATAAGTGATAGACTAGGAAAAGGTTAAATGTTTAAATACTCAAGGATAACAAATGTTTACCATTTGGTAAAGGAGATAGATTATGTGATAGGATAAGTCTAGGCAAGGGATAAGTCTAGATGATAAATGGAATGTGAGCTTGGCCTTTGTGGGCACTAAGTTTAGACTATGTGATAGGTTGAGTCTTAGAGAATGATGAGAAAACAGCTAACATGAAGAGTAAGAAGCTTATATTCCCATGATGAGTTATGTATTTGGACTAGATATGACATTGTTTCCAAGAGAGAACAATGATGACCTAGTGCTTAAATATTATTGGATATAGATATCCTAGAAAGGATAAAGAAAATATGTAAAATTATGAAAACAAATCATGGAATATAAGTGTAATATTGATGATTTAACACATGTTAGTAAAACTAGTGATAGCTTAATGTGTTATCTCACCAAATTTCCCTAGGCTATGAAATAATACATGATCAGATATTAAGGCTCAATGTGATGAGGCTTACTTGAAATTTTAATGATATACTTAAATAAGAAAAATATATGAAAACTTAAGTATACAAATAATGTGACTATACGTACCTCATAATTTGAAAAAAAAAATGGTAATCAGAAAAAAAACAATATCTTCATAAAGATTTAGCACTCATATTATTGATGATCTAGCCTAAGTTAATAGATGCAACCAAAATACATCCTAAAGGGGATATTTAATGATGTTATAGTTGGTATTCATTTCTTTTGCAAACTAATGAAGTTGTTGTTTTTATGAATCATGATAAAAACACTCATTTTGATTTGTTTCTCTCCATGTGATATGCATTGAGATATTATCATATTTATGATCTTATGTTATGTTATGGTAACACATTATTTCATTTATTATGTTGATGTAATGCTATGTCTTTGATATAGATATGTTGATGATATAATAGTATGATGGTATTTTATGATGTGATGATATGTGTGATCATGTGGTGCCTTACTATTCAATATGTGATAATAATGATGTTGTGTTCTCATGATGACATGCAAGATTTGGCACATGGATTATTTTCTATGAGATGGTGATGTTATGATTATAGCTAATGTGTTGGTTGCATGTTGTGAGATAATGATTGATAGGAAATTGGTCAATGGGCTAATAGGGTTGGTTTATTTGATGATCTCATGGGAGCCAAAACCAACAAAGGAGAATATGTAAAACCTTATGGGCTAGGAACAACTTCAATCAAGTAATTATGCTAGTGTTTCTTTTTCTTTGGATAATTATGTAATGGGATATTTGACCATTTTGAGAATGCAGTTCCCACATCTTGATCCTATTACATTATATTAGGTTATTAACCTATTTGTTAAATGATTGACTTCTGTGACTAGCTCTTATAAGTATTATTAATATAAACACGATGTATGTGTATGCTAGATACATACCCACACCTCACACAAATATTCTAATATTCTATAGCCTATTATGCTAAATGATTAATTAATGTTTAAGATTGACTAATGCTCAATATTATAGTTAGCCTTAAGATTGATTAGTAATTAATTAACCCTTAATCCTGACTTATAATTAGTAAATTATATTTTAACATGATTATTTAATATCTAAATTGATAGGATTCTTATGAATCGATAAGTTTAACTGAAATTAAAAGGATATTAGTATTTTATTATCATCATTATTTTATTATTTACCATTCATATTCCCTAACATGACTATCTTCCTTAAATTTAATTTTAGATAAGGGTATATGTGGAGGATGGAGAGAGAATTTTTAGGGTTAGAAGCATTGACTCTGGGTAGGAGGGGAAGCTAACTGTAGGAAATTGGAGGAATGCGGGGGGGATTCTTATGAGGGATTGGAGGGAAAACTTAGGGGGCGTAGTAGGGAGACTTTCAGGGGAGGTAGATTGGGTTTGACACTTGGGAGTGTAGAGGTTTGGGGCTATCACTAAGAGGTGGTTACTAGTTTTGGCAAGAGTGTTGGGCATGGGATCCCCCAAGGAACATTTTGGAGCTTAGAGCCCATATTTTGGTCAAAGATTGTAATTCCAATGTAAAGACTCCACATTTTGTGGGCATGGAGCACATAGTTGGTTAAAAAGTCATAGGGTTGTTCACCCTTAATTTTTTTTATTGTATTGTTGGCTGTAGAGACCTACCCATGGTCTGTGGACCATGGGATTGTATAAATAGAGAGAGGCTCTAAGTAGTTTGAGAGATAGATAATGGATAGTCGAAGATGAAGAGTTGAGTCATATTTATGGAGTAAAGTCTAGTTTTGGGTCATAGAATAGGAGAAGGCTCTACAACTAAGTGCATAGAGGCCTAGTAGTCTGCAGCTAAGTGCACGGACCCCTACAGCTGAGTGCGCAGGGCGAGTCATGTCTGTAATAGTTGGAAGTATTAATAAAGAGAAGTTTCTTACCATTTCTGTGTATTTATTTCTTGTTTTATACATTTGTTGCATTGGATATACTTTAATTCTTATATGATGCGTGAATGTGTATAAATGTGTTGATTAAGTAAACGAAGATAGAATATCTATTTATGTGAAGTTAAGTAAGGTATGTTAAGAAGATAAGTAAGATACACGGTGTAGTTTGGGGAAATAGCATAGGTCGCTACCATAACAACATGAAAGAATCTCATCCCCTGGGTAGGGCTGTGCGAAAGACAATTATAACAGATAGCGAAGGTATTGAAGGTTAGAACAGTGCGTGAAGCGACCTGTGCAAAGGCAAATTTAGTTGGACTAAATCGACATCACATACATCTCAAGGGTGTAGAAATTTGGTTCCAGCATCCCCCCATACTACTTCAGGTGAGACTTCAGTCCGTGCTCTATGGGATGATGCTAAAAGGGCCAGTAATGTAGGGAGTTTTTTGGCTAAATAACTCCGAACATGGGTCAAGCTCCCATAAGCCAACAAATGGTTCTTTTGCCAGGACCAGAATCTGCATAGAGATGTCTGATTTTGTATCATTGGAATCCAACTAAGAAAGAAATTGAAGGTTGGTTGGACAGAAGAATTCACGAGTTTGTGGGGTAGGAGAATAGGAACTTGCGACTGTTGAAAGAAGAGTGGTTAGACTGCTACCTGTACATAGAGATCCACGAAATTTTCTTTGTATCCTTGCCTACTGAGCTATACGAGTGGATCACGAAGCTAGCAGATAGCCAAGGAAGGTGGAAACGTTGGAAGCATCATAGGATAAGATCGCACACATCATTGATCATTGGCTTGATCAAATTATAGGAGGATTCATTACTGATTTCACGGTCGACACCTCAATCATCTATAGCGAGGCAGAGCGACGCTTTCTCAAAGGACCACGAGGTAAGTACGTAAATTCTTTGAATACTTGGATTAAAATGCTATTGTGCGAAAAGAGGTTTATGCAGTTATCTTGATGTTCGAGGTTATGAAAAGTGGAAAAGCTTACAAGAATCAAGGAAATAAGGGACCATAAAATATCCCCTTGATTTCACCTCCACGAGGGGATGAGGAAGAGATAGCGAAGGTCTCTCTGCAAAGTGTAATCCATCTGATAAGGAAACGAATTCCACAAATACCACCTCTACCCACACTGCCACCAGCTTCACCACCATCACCTCCATCTTCACCCGTACCACCTCCACCACCACTGCTATTCAATATGGTAAGCACAGTGAAGTTTCCTGTGTTCAAGGGATTGGGAAATGAGGATCCAGACCAATTTTGGTTCATTGTAAGGGCTGTATGGGAAGTGCAAGGAGTTACAGATGAAAATATAAAGAAAGCGACACTAGTTAGCGCCCTGTAGGATTGTGCGCTGACTTGTTATATTAAGCACTCCAATGATAATCCAAATGCGGGAATCGTGGATATCCAAACGATACTAAATAAATAATTTAGTAGGCCGAAGTCTGAATCACAGTCGATCATTGGATTCAAAGAGATCACGATGATACCAAGAGAGACTCCTTGGGAGCTGGATCAGATGCTAAAATGTACGATTTGCGAAGCTAATATGAATCTGACGGATGGACAACATCGCGAGTGGTTTGTAGCTTCATTAATGCCACATTTAAGGAGTGCGCTATTGTAATAGAAGATAACGACTTAGGTAGAGGCCTTAGAGATTGCAATGAGGCTGCATGAGACCCTGATGCAGGATCCTAACTTAGGAGTTCAGCAGATCCACGCGTAGCTGAAGAATTTATGCCTTGAGATGGAGAGTCTGAAACAGGATAGGACAGCTCGACTAGAAGTGCGCAAAGAGGTATGGTGCATAAAATGCAAGGGTCAGGGTCATGACAAGGACCATTGCTCGGTTTCACAAATTACCTCACAGGAGGATCGATGCCTTTAAGGCTGAAAGCGCAAGCAATACCTAGCGTGGTGCCTAATTTGTGGTGCGCAGTTTGTCAAATAACTGGAAAACATGCCACAGACAACTGCCACTTGTTACAAAAGCATATGCAAAATTCACAATAGTTTTTCTGCAACTTTTGTAGGTCGGTGGGACATGATGAGTGCACTTGTAGATGTTATGAGTTAATGATGGATAGAACTCCCACCTTGTTATATACATATTTGGGCACTTCAACCCCAGTCACATATGTCGATAAACCAAGGGCTATTTAACCCCTAAAAATGTTGTTTCATACCCTAAAGGATCATGGTCAACTGATTACATCATTTCCTAGAAGTTCCACCTAAAAACCCACTCAGAACTAGCCAAAATGGGACCATACTAATTGCTCCATGGTCAAGGTGTGATGCATACTGGCTACTACACTAGCTAGGTGTGATGCATACTGAAGAGGCCTTCTGTAGGGTGTGATGAGTGAGAATGGACAAATGGCAGAGACAGTTTGCTAAGTGGAAACTCATGGAATCTTCTAGAAACTTCTCCCATGACACTTTCCTCTTTGAGTTCGCCCAGGGATGAGTAAGAGATCAATGAAATCTCTAAGTGGAACCAAGAACTATCAGTGGAATGACACTAATCAAAAACCCAGATCTAACTCACACCCTTGCAAGACATCTATAAATGGATCCCTCATCTGAGAGATCTAGAGGCTGGAAGTTTTTAATTTGTAAGGAATTTTTGTTGGTTTATCTTTGAGAAGAGACATTGTATTGTTGGGTGATCTTGCTTTTCATGAGTTCAAGAGGGCTTTGATGCTGGGAGGATGATGCTGGATTAGACAGTTGGGTTGTAATCCTCTCTTCTACTATTAATAAAGTTCTTTGAGTTTTCCTCCATATAATCGTGTATTTGTGAATCTTGTTATTTGTGAATGCAATTTTATGGTCAATGTATTTCTGATTCTGCATTGTTTATGATATTATAGATCGAGATGCTTTGATGGTGTTTTGTTACTTTGACTCTATAGGTATTCTCTAAAGCAGGACAAGTAGGAGAGGAGTTGCAAACTCTATTAAGGGAGAAAGAAATCAAGGAAGGAGCCAAGCGGAAGATCCAGGTTGGTCCCCTTTTCTTCTCTCTTATCTATCGTACATCAAGGAAATCACAAATTACTTTCATTGTTTGTTTCTAAGATAGCTACCCATCTTAGTGGGACTAGCAGATCGAAAAGACACTAGTTTTCCCGGAAACACACCTACATAGTTTAGGCCAAAACACAACCCCTTGACCAGACTGTGGGAATGGCGCAAATAGGATTTCAGGGGCGCGGATGAGGCCAAGGTGGAGGAGGACCTAGAAGAGGTCACAGACAGTTGATATGCTACAATTGTGGAGGGCCATGACATTATGCCCGCAATTGCACGAATCCAACGCACCTGTCGTGTTTGTATTTCACATTGTTTGATCATGAGACAGAAGATTGTCCTACGCTGGTAGCGAGGATACGCGACAAAGGAGCACTACCGCCTCCCCCGACTCAGAACCTGCAGATGATGAGGTCTGAGCCATGCGAGGAAGATCTGAATGTGAAAATTGTGCTTCGAAGTGGAATCACGATGGGAGATGACAAAGGAAAATAGCTAGAAGATATTACTTAGGTTCGCAAAGCTCCAGGGAAAGAAGCGGAGTTTGATTTGGAGCACGCTTGAGAAAACTTCATGGAAGCTAAGAAGAGATTCGCTAATGCCTCCACTTCAGGAAGCAAAGATAAACCAGAGGCGGATATGGACCCATATTTGCTCACAATGTTCCTAGAAACATGTATGAATTTACTGCATGACAGTAAGGCAGTGAAAGGGTTATAGGAACTCATCAACATATGCACTGGGAACGTGCCAGGAGAACCGTGTGTACTCCGGAAGATCAGAAAGCATAAGACAAGAACATGAAGAGAGATGAGACTAACCGCGTAGATCAAAGAATATGAGATGGATCAAGTCATCCTGGATTTAGGATCAGATGCGAATGTTTAGTTGAAACAAACATGGGAGAAAATGGGGAGACTTGTGCTGCAATGGTCTCCAATTCAGCTGCGAATGGCGAGCCAACAGAAAATAATACCCATGGGGCAATTGCAAGGAAAAGCTGTGGATATTGAGGGAGTGAGCGTGCTGGCAGACTTTGAAGTGATAGAGATTGTTGATGATAGCAATCCATACCCCGTGCTCTTAGGAATTGATTGGGCCACTGACATGAACGGGGTGATTAATCTGAAGAAGCACAAGATGGATTTTGAGAAGAAATCACTACGTGTAATTATACCCATAGACCCTACTGAAGGATCGCACTATACGGAGCCGGTGCGCGACTATGAAAGTGATGATGATTTGGACTACATCTACAAGATAACAACGCGAGAGCAAGACTGGGTGAATCCCACCGCGGATGGGCGGATTTCATGGGAGCGCGAGAGCTCCTATACTTCAGATTCTGATGAGGAGATAGAGCGATGGAAGAATCGGTTACACGAAGTAACTATGCTGAATTGTAATATGATGACAAGGTCACTGTGCTACATCTCAACAGAAGTAAGAGATTTGCCTACTTATGATGGTTTAAGTGAGGTAGATACCTTCTTGGATAAATTTGAAAGGGAGGTGCCGGAAAATCAATGCTTCCAGGCCTTGGACTGGGTACTGTGCGCTACACTCGTGAGATGGTGGGGTACACATAAAGGGAGCTTTGATGACTGGCGCGAATGTAGGATAATGATGCACACACGATTTCGGAAGCTTATGGTTCGACTGACAGAAAAGTACAATGGACGGGATGATCTGCGCATGCATCTGGCTAAGTGGGCACAGGGATATGGAGAAAAGCCACAAACTGAATGGGTGTACTGTTACAGGGAAAAGTGTCTATTTAGAACTGCTCTATCCCACTAAGGTGTGACAGCTGCCTTAGAAACAAACAGAGAAAAACTACTTTTGTATTTCCTTTATGAACTATAGATAGAGAGGAATAGAAAGAACCAACATGTGTCTTGCGCTAATCCTTTGATCCAATCCCTCTCTTCTTTGACAGTCTCCAGCTACCTGCTCCCTTACTTGCCCAGCTTCAAAAAGTACCTGTAAGATCACAGAAGAAGAACACTATACAAAGACATGGATCTATATTCATAAACAACTTAGGATCAGATTCAAGTTAACCACACAAATGTAACAAGCATCAATGATAGAAAAGCATGGAGGAAAAACTCAAATAGTTTTTATTGATACACAAGAAAAGATCTAGGAGGAGTTACAACCAGTGGTTCCTGACCCAGCATCAACCTCCCAGCAAAGAAGCCCCTCTTCACCTCAAACAAAGCATAGATCACCCAATACTCTGATGTTTGTCTCAAAAACCCAACAACAATTCCTTACAATATGCAAAATTCCAGCCCCTGGATCTCTGAGATGAGGGATCCATATATAGATATGTGTAAGGATGATGAGTCAGCTTGTGATTTGATTAGTGTCTTCTCTCTGTCAGTTCTTGCTTCCACTTGGAGACTGAAGGCCTCTTACTCATCCTTGGTCAAACTCAGTGAGGCAAGTGTCTCAAGAGAAGATTCTGGAAGCTTCCATTGTCTCTCCACCTCGTGGAATGACACTGCCATTTGTCATTTCTCGCCCATCACACCCCACAGAAGGGACTTTTGAAATGCAACGCACCCTCATAGTGTATTTAGGTGCAATGCAACGCACCTAGCCAGTGGAGCAGCTGAAATGATCCTGTTTTGACTTATTCTGAGCATTTTCTGGTGGAGAACTTCTGGGAGAAGCTGTAATCTATTGACCTTGTTCCTTTAGGGGTTAGAACAACACTTTTAGGGACTTAGGAGCCCTTGGTTTATGGACATTTCATGCTTGGAGTTGTAGGGCACAAAAATGTCTATAACAGTTGCCCCCTAAAGTATGAGGCCGTTAACCTTTTGGTGTCGGGTGAAATGCTTTATTATGAGGATCCGAAGTTCTTTCAATGCTAGGAGGAGACCTATAATAAGATACATTACAATACATTATCTTCATACTGTTTTCATGATCTAGCTGAGGCGGGCATTCCCATGCTCAGCTTTATAAATTCATTTTCATGTACATAGGACAGACAATCGTCTGAGTGTAGACTGATGATTCTGATAGAGCCATCATCCTTTTGGTAGGATGATTATCTGTGCTTCAATGCTGTACATTTGATGTCTTTATTTTCATGAATATATATCGCAGCCCAGATGGATGAAACTAGATCCGGGGTCTTCAATCTCGTCCGATCTTTACTCGAAGTACAAGTCGATCCATGTGAGAAATGTTTTGAAGTCGAACATGGAAAGACATCGCTTGATTACTAGTCAATGATGTAAACTGTTAACAAGTGCGAGAGGAATCACCGATAATGATAATGATCCTCAAGGTACTGCAGTACAATCCACGTGGTGTGAATAAAGGACTTGGCGTCGAACACCACGCAAATTCTTTCGGTCAAAGGTCATTCATGTAAACCTGTCGCCGGAAGTGAGAAACTTGCCATTGAGGCATGCAAGCTTCAAAGTACTGAACGGGGTGTTCCTAGATCAACTTCTTGGATAATGAGCTGATGTCGACAAGAAGTGATCCATCACAGGAGGGCCTTAATGAATCCCACATCAATGACATGGAACGAAGCAAATGATTTTGATGGAGGTGAAAATGATCTGATGATATAATGTTCAGGGTGGCGGTCATGAAAGAATGGAGTATAATGTATGGTAGTGGGTGAGACACAGGTGACTTCTCTGGATGACTTCTCTTGAACATATCGGCGACACTGATGTGATGGATTGGTAGCATTAACCCCAAATGTGGATGGTATGGCGTGACCATGGCGATGTGACCGGTGAATGAAACAACCCAACCCGACTCGGACACGGAGTGGAAGTGTCATGTTCAAGAGCGACTTGCTACCAATAAAGATTCTTTCAGTTTTCTTCCCAATTTTTCCCCAGTCATTGCTGAACAGTACCTCTTTATTTTTGTCAAGCTTGAGGAGGATAACATATGCTTGTTCTATAATTTGCCCTTCGGGCAAACCCATCGCTATGTTTCAACGAGCCTAGTGATAGTGAAACTCGTTCTCGTTTAAAGACAAGTTTGTCGCTATTAATATTTTTAACGAGTTTAATGAAAAAGATAACTCGGTCCTTTTCAATTTTAGAGAGTCTGAAAAGGAACGTAAAGGTAACTCCAAAATTCCTTTTTCGTCATCTAATCCCTTAAGTCTGAAAAAGTATAAAACAATACAGAAGGGATGAATTTTCGATAGTTTTAACGAGCCGAACAAAACAAGCGCTCGATCTTTTTGTGCAATAATCCCTCAGGTCCAAAAAGATTAAAATCTAGATGAGGGATAACACTTCCTGTCCCTTTAACGAGCTGGAAGGCCAAGGACTCGGCAATCTTTTCATATTTTACGAGTCAGTTGAAAAGAGCTTAAAGGAGACTCGTCTTTTGAGGAACGAGTGATAAAAAGGGTAGCTATTGATTCCAGGTAAGGTTTGGAATTTTCCAATCACGGCAGTGTCACAAGGATGGCTAATGAAATCACTCTTTGCAGATGTTCCTCAAAATGGGTAAACAATCAAATGGAGGTGAATGATTGGCCAATGAAAAAGTGGAGGTGACGGTGCAAACACGACCAAGGCTTTAATGGCTGAAGTACTACATTCACGGAAGTTATTTACCAGGGAATAGTTCATTTTTTAACGAGCTTAAACGCGGGTGGAAACATTTGCTCATGTCTTATGTTTATTTTTTAACGAGCTTGAACTATGTGCTAAAACTGCTCGATGTGGGTTTATTTTTTAACGAGCTTGAACCTTGCAGTAACACTGCTTGATTAATCTAGTCGTATGATAAGAATGTCTCATATAAAAATGGAAACTTTTAGAGTTTTGCCCCACATCCTTTCTTTATGCAAGTTAGGAAACGACCAATCCTACGGGTTTAAAGGGTTAGAGGTCCTAAAAATTTAAAAAATAAATAGTTGCTCTTCGCTTGCATTCCAAAAGGTTTGCATGCCCCCAGGTATAAAACAGAGTTTCAAGGTTGCCCCTTCTTTAGTCCGTTAAAACATTTGTTTTACCGAGAGAGGCCTACCTCTTACAGGTTACCCAAAGATTGTTCTATTCACAGCGCAAACAAAACACTTCTTCGGCGATGTCTACCGAGATAAAAAAAGGTGAGCGGCGGTGCTCGCCAGCTCACATAACTTTGACAAGAGAATCTTGTTCCAGTCCAACTCCCTCTTCCAATCACGGATGGGAGTACGGAGGTCATATTCTCTCGCGGAAACCTACCCTATACCTGAATTTTTCCTGTCGAAGCAGGCCAGGGTGCATGCCCCTTGGGTTTCAGTCATATCCCTCTGAATCACTCGCGCTCATCGGGAGGACGGACTAGAGATTGAGACATTTCTTGCGTGAAAAGACCATTCAGGGATGGTATATGACTATTTGCTCTGTATGATCCGGGAAATGAAAGCTGGTCCACAAGCTTGACCACTCTTCCTTCGTGCGGAAAACACATTACTCTAAAGAGTGAGGAGACAATTGCTCCCATGCAATAAATATAGTCTCATCCAAGGAGTAGATTGTAATCCCTAAAATGCAATCTAAAGATGATAAACAGACTTTTATCTCTTTTGTGCAATGAAAATCCTAGCTACTAGGGGAAAAGAAAGACACAATCTTTTCACAAAGAGCAAAGAGCACACCGTAAATGCACTTTCCTAAATCAAGCCAAACAGACTGTCTATATGCAAATGCACATGCATGTATTTGTTTTCGACTTTCTTAGTATTGATTCTAAAAAGAAATTTGATGTACAAATCTGAATTTCTTTTCAAGCGACAAATATAAACAAGCTCTTTTTTGAAATAAAAAACAGAGATGATTACGACACCTTGCGATTTTGAAATGAACACTTGTTCTTGACTCTAGAAAATCACAAATTCAGACCAAAGGCAATAGTAACAGTATAATCGACCATCAACAGCAATCAAACTTTCTCCTATGATCGAAATCGACACTTGCAACAGATTCAAATCAAAGGACGACAGTACGACTATTCTACTTTTGCAATGGAAAACTGTAAATGACTCAACAAACACACAAAAACAACTACAGTTCTTTTGTACAAAGGAGGCGGAATAACAGCAAGGAAAAGGGGTTTTAAATAGACATATACTAATCACAGGCAGCAAAATTCAGAGACAGAACTGGAAAGAATGAAGAACAAGAACCATAGCTGCACAGGGCTAGTCTGATCAGCGGACCTGTAACACAGAGAATCTGAAATGCAGCGCAGGTTTCCCTTTCAGGAAGTGCGCTGAAATTCAAGATCTCTTAACAGTACCTGTGCTGGGCCAGAAACGAGAATCTGTCCGGGTTCCGGGTCACAGTTTGTAGTTCAGTCTTTGGTTTTTGGCCGAGTAAAAGCAATCAGTAATGCACAATCAGGGGTAGATCTAAGGAGGGTCTAAGAGCTATCACAAGGGCAATCAGATAGTTTGTGAATCAGTTGTTTAAATCATAAACAGATCCAGTGAATGGATTGAAGTAGCGGTTGTCTACTTTGCATTTGTTATGGAAAATGCAGTTCGAAAGCTACTTATAAGTTTATGAAACAAACAACAAAGAGATACACAAACAAACTAATTAGACATTCCCCAGTGGAGTCGCCATTTTGTTACAGGGAAAAGTGTCTATTTAGAACTGCTCTATCCCACTAAGGTGTGACAGCTGCCTTAGAAACAAACAGAGAAAAACTACTTTTGTAATAGAGAGGAATAGAAAGAACCAACCTGTGTCTTGCGCTAATCCTTTGATCCAATCCCTCTCTTCTTTGACAGTCTCCAGCTACCTGCTCCCTTACTTGCCCAGCTTCACAAAGTACCTGTAAGATCACAGAAGAAGAACACTATACAAAGACATGGATCTATATTCATAAACAACTTAGGATCAGATTCAAGTTAACCACACAAATGTAACAAGCATCAATGATAGAAAAGCATGGAGGAAAAACTCAAATAGTTTTTATTGATAAACAAGAAAAGATCCAGGAGGAGTTGCAACCGGTGGTTCCTGACCTAGCATCAACCTCCCAGCAAAGAAGCCCCTCTTCACCTCAAACGAAGCATAGATCACCCAATACTCTGATGTTTTTCTCAAAAACCCAACAACAATTCCTTACAATATGCAAAATTCCAGCCCCTGGATCTCTAAGATGAGGGATCCATATATAGATATGTGTAAGGAGGATGAGTCAGCTTGTGATTTGATTAGTGTCTTCTGTCTGTTAGTTCTTGCTTCCACTTGGAGACTGAAGGCCTCTTACTCATCCTTGGTCGAACTCAGTGAGGCAAGTGTCTCAGGAGAAGATTCTGGAAGCTTCCATTGTCTCTCCACCTCGCGGAATGACACTGCCATTTGTCATTTCTCGCCCATCGCACCCCACAGAAGGGACTTTTGAAATTCAACGCACCCTCACAGTGTATTCAGGTGCAATGCAACGCACCTAGCCAGTGGAGCAGCTGAAATGATCATGTTTTGACTTATTCGGAGCAGTTTCTGGTGGAGAAATTCTGGGAGAAGCTGTAATCTGTTGACCTTGTTCCTTTAGGGGTTAGAACAACACTTTTAGGGACTTAGGAGCCCTTGGTTTATGGACATTTCATGCTTGGAGTTGTAGGGCACAAAAATGTCTATAACATGTACCAGTTTTGTCATACCCTAGATGTTATACCGATGAACTGGTATATTGAAATAGAGCATTGCCATGGGATTGGCAAATGGGATATCCTACACGAAGGGCTCATGATGACCTTTAGTTTTAAGGATGGATTTGACTGTATTGAAGAAGCGCCACAAGAAGTAAAATCTACCATCTTTAGGATTTTGTGGGGTCCTGTAGACCTGACACAGCTTGAATGGGCTACTTAGCTAAGTTGTGAGCTGGAATGTTATAATGTAACTGTTGAAGAAGAGGATGAAGATCCATGGAAAATTAACATTCTAGACACGGAAGGCCACCACGAGGTTCAAGTAACATAGATTGAGAACCCTGACATAACCACGCTGGTGAAGACTAAGCAGGTGAATATTGTTATGGAGGCGAAACCTAGATTCGTGAAGATTGGAGACTACTGGGACAACGCGAGGGTGTATAAGGTCGCTGAATTACTCCGCGAATATTAGGGCTTATTCCCGACCAAGTTTACGGATTTGAAAGGAATAATCAGAGATTTAGGGGTAATGAAGATCATGTTAAAGCCTAACGTGAAGTTAGTTAGGCAGAGGTCCTACCGCTTAAATTTGAAATATAAGGAGAAGGTCCGCATAGAACTAGATAAGATGCTCACAGTAGGCATCATTGAGTTTGTGGAAGAATCTCCTTGGGTAAGCCCTATGGTGGTGCAAGAGAAGAAGCAGAAGGATGAAATGAGAATATGTGTGGATCTCAGAAAATTGAATGACGCTTGTGTGCATGATCCATTCCCAACTCCGTTCACGGATGAGGTGTTGGACAATGTAGGCGGTTAGGAAGCATATTCTTTCACTGATGGGTTCTCAGGGTACCACCAAATCAAAATTGTGTCGGAGGATAGGAGCAAGACAACCTTTGTGACTGAGTGGGGTTTCTTTCAATATACTGTCATGCCATTTGGATTGAAGAATGCGTCGACCATCTTTTCGTGCGTAGTTGTTGCAACATTCAAGGAATATATCCATAAGTTCTTGGAGGTCTATTTTGATGACTGGACTGTATTTGGGCTGGTTAAGCACCATGTAGCGAGCTTACGCTTGATGCTGGATACCTGCCAAAGATACCAAATCATGCTCAACCTCAAGAAGTGTGTGTTTCTTGTTCCTTTTGGGAACCTATTGGGGCACGTGGTTTGCAGACAAGGGCTGATGGTAGATCCCACGAAGATCGCGGTGATTCTAAATTTGGAAGTGCCACGAAGTGTGAAACAGTTGCGCGCTACTCTGGGACATATGTGGTACTACAGAAAGTTTATCAAAGGTTATGCCCAGATCACTGCACCGATGGAAAAACTGTTGAAGAAGGATGTCACGTTCTGCTGGGACGATGACTATAAGAAAAGCCTAGATATATTGAAGGAGAAGATGGTTACTGCATTGATTCTTGTCTTCCAAAACTGGAAGAAAGAGTTTCATGTTCATGTTGACGCATCGTGTATAGCACTGGGGGCGGTGCTAACATGGGATGGTGGAGAAGGCTTGGATCACCCTATCGCATTCATGAGTTGTAGATTATCTAAAGTAGAAAAAAATATTCCACCACTGAATGTGAGGGACTGGATGTGGTATATGCACTCCAGAAGTATTGACACAACTTGCTAGGAGGTCACTTCAATATGTATAAAGATCATTCCGCGCTGAAGTACTTGGTTAATAAGCCTATGTTGGGGGGGCGCATATGCAGGTGGCTTTTATTGTTCCTAGAATATGATTTTGAAGTTTTTGTGAAGCCTAGATGATTGAACGCAAGACCAGATCATCTATCGCGTATTGAGACAGGGGAGGAACCTACTAGTTTGGAGGAAGGATTACCTGATGCACAAATTTTTGTTGTGTGCGTAGCAGATGGACATTTTGAAGATATAATTTACTTTTTAACGACTGGAACTGTGCCGGAAGGATACTCTGTCTAGCAAAAGAAGGAATTAGTGGTGCGCGAAGCAGATTTCTCTATCATTGCGGGGCATCTATACAAGATGGGTAATGATGAGATACTGAGTTTGAATGAAGCAGCATCCTCGTAGACACTCATGGGGGCGCTGCGGGAGGAATTTCTGCAGGGAGAGAAACCGCGTATAATATTCTTTGCACAGGGTTGTGGTGGCCAACCCTTCATCAGGATTCAAAAGCAAATTGCAAGGCATGTGATGTATGTCAAAGAATAGGTAAGCCATCGCGAAGGGACAAGATGCCTTTGAATCCATAAATTACGTTGCAACCCTTTGAAAAGTGGGAAATAGACTTTGTAGGACCTATTAAACCTCAAGGAAAGACAGGCACGAGATATATTATCACTGTGACAGAGTACCTGACTTGTTGGGCAGAAGCGCAGCCAGTGAAGGATTGCATAGCCGCGAGAGCCGCAAAGTTTTTGTTTGAACACGTACTAACGCGATTCAAATGTCCAAAGATCTTGATGAGTGATCATGGTACACATTTCCTAAACGAGATGACCAACACATTGACGGAAGAGTTTCAAGTGTGTCATTAGAAAAGCACACTATATCATGCACAGGCTAATGGGTCAGTTGAAGCATTCAAAAAAGTATTGGAGACCACGCTGACCAAGGTATGCAATGTGCAGCAAAGTGATTGGGACCTGTGCGTACTTGCAGTATTATGGGCTTATAGGATGACATGCAAGAAACTATGGGCTTATAGGCTTGTCTATGGAGTGGAAGCCATAATTCCTATGGAATACATCGTACCTAGTTTACTCATAACAGCACTCACACGTATAATGGATCACGGAGCCCTACAGGAGAGGCTCATGCAGTTGGAGAAGCTCAAAGAAGAACGATTTTTGGCTGGATTTCACCAGTAGGTACAAATGAAACACAAAAAGGTCTGGCACAATCAACATATTAAGTTGCGCACCTTTAAGGTGAATGATTTGGTGTTGTTGTATGATAGAATGTTTGATAAATTCCTTGGGAATCTCAGAATGCATTGGCTAGGGCCATATGTTATTAAGGAGATCACAGAGGGTGGCATGGTGCAGTTGGTAAAGTTAAATGGGGTAAAGTTAAATGGAGAACTCTTCCTAGGGAAAGTCAATGGTAGTCGTTTGAAGCCATACAAAGGGGGCACAACCATCTAACTAGCCGACCTTAGTGCTCCAGGCAGCTGAAAGGAGGCGAGAGTCTATAAACTACTCTGCCTGGGAGTTGCGCGATGTCAGGACTGCGCATAGTAGCAAAGTGTCACAGGGTCCGCAACAATGCAAGGGTAGTTGCACTGTTGTGCGGGTCGGTTGGAAAGTGATCATTATAGTCACTATTCACGATGTGATGCTTAGTTTGAGACCAAATGGAGTAGGTGGCAGGCATTTAAGGTGAACTTTATGGGCTAGATTCTTGAAAATCTGCCACCAATCAAGCATTAATGGACAGAATGTGGGGCGAACGATCGAATTGAAATTCAAAAGGCGCTATAAATTACAAAGGGTTGTCCAGCGAACAACAATTGGAAATTTGAGAACTGAGTTGTTGCACGCCCAGATATGCATGAAACCAGACTTGTTCGATCTTCTGAAGGCGAATTCATTGCTTGAGCAATTACCCGAGACGTTGAGAGAATTGTGGAATCGCATTATGGAAGCACTTGAAGAAGCCATGGATACCGGAGTAACCACTGTCGAGGAAGCCACGCATTCCATTACGGAAGTTGAAGCCCTAGAAAGTTTCAGGATAGTCACAAAAATCCCTAAATCGCCACACGCACTGAGACCCAAAAAAGACAAGCAGGCCATAATACCAGTGCGCATATCACCTAGAAATCCTCTGAGGACTAAGCTTACCATGGAAGAAAATGGGAAGGCTATCAATTTGGAGGTTGATGAGGAGGAAGAATTTGAAGAAACCCTGGTAGAGGACGAGGATGTGGAAATGGAGGTTGAAACCCAGGGTGCGAACCCTCTTACCAAGATGGCCACATATGTTCCTCCGTGGAAGGGTAAAGCAAAGGTGCCCAAATATATAGATGAGAGAAAGAGCTCTCTGTAGACTCTGTTGCTCCCTGATGACATTATTTTTGAAGGAGCGCACTTGGGGCAAGTGCCCATACTGAAATTTGAAGACTGGGATCTTGTGGACCATGAGAAGTTCCCACATTTGGCAACCACGTAGCTAATGCGCGAGAAGAAAGACATGTCGACTGGAATCATAGAGTTGGAGCCATGTAAATGGATGAGAGGTTTAGAGAAGGCAGTTGTTAAACCTGCTCTGGGTGCCGCATTACCATCACGCCCTAGTTACCATTTTTGTGATCAGGTAGCTGCTCTGCTTGGTGCATGGTGGGTGCTTGTGGCTAGAGGAGCCCATCCCCATCATAGATGATTTGATTCACAAAATTACCTGGCTCCATTGTAAAGGGGAGGACCCAACAAACATCTTGAAGGGAAAGAGTGATGATTTGGCCATCGTGGAGGCTATGAAGAAGAAGTTTAAACTAGAGAAGAAGAAGAGAGGGTACACCATTTCCAGCATCAAAACCCTGCGGTCAAAGTCGCGACGTAGATATTGGTAGGAAAGGTTATGCGGAAGTGTTGCGTAGATGAGGTGCCCATGTCGGTGGTTGCACTAGCAGCGCAATGTGCAAAAGGGGTCCAATTCAACTGGGAAAACTACTTATGCAGACAGTTCCTTGAGAACCGTCGCAGGCACAGGAGAAGGGAAAAACTTTTCACTATGCGTGGCTTCTGTTGTCCATAGTACTGGTGGCATGTGAATTGCCCAAAGATAGCCAGTTCCCAATGATCGCGCAGGACCTTCCGAAGGCAGCGAAGTATGCTTTGTTGTGGGAAACCAAGGATGCACAAAGGATAAGGGATAGCAAAATCTTCTGGGTGTTCATGGAGATGAACATCAGAATGGGGATTAATCGCAAGCTGCGGTTATCACCCATGATCTACAATAATCTGTAGAGCTTCGTGGAGTTCAAGGCATATTTCCACCACGTCTACATCAGGGCATGGAAGGACCCCATGAAGACGTGGTGCGAGCTACCCTATCTGGCGACAGATGATGTTATCTTCATGGTCCCTGAGTTATGGCTGCCAAAGTGGCGCACCCCAGCCAGCTCTGTGGTGGAAGCATAGGAGTCCACTGTGCAGTGGAAAAAGGAAGAGGTGAAATTGCGGATGGCACAGTTGGAAGAAAAGTGCAGAAATGAAATAGCAGTAGCTAAGGCCCAGGCAGCGCGCGACGCTATGAAATTGGCAGAAGAGTAGCAGAAGGTAGCAGAAGAAGAGCACGAAGGACAGAAGTTTCCTTCACCTGAGCCGGAGACTGATATAGAGCAAGGTGGCACAAACCTACAGACAATGTCCACCCAGCTAAAACGTCTACACCCAAGAGAGCAGGTAGGGCCGTGGAAGAACTTGAAGGATTCAAAGACTTCGTTCGACCTGATCACCCTCACTGAGGGGGGTTTCTACACGACATTGGCGAGATGGTGAGGGACGTCACCATGGAGGCCCTCTAATAGTTCGAGGAGGAACACCAGATGGTGTTGGGGGCTCTCCGGGCATAAATATAGGAGTTGTAGGTGCACACTCCATAGGATGGCACTATATCAACCAACCTCACAGTAGGCACGTCCGCAGCTGAGGAAATGTTGCGCGCCTAGATGACCAGCACCATAGTGTTGCCAGATGGAGCACTTATTACAGAAAATGAGGCCGACAGGCCTATGGTCAGCGGGTTGAAGGGAATCAGGTTAAACATGGTTGGTCTCCCTCGGGAGACGTTCAATGTTCTGCAAGATGGAATCACTGCAGAACTATGAGCTAGGGAGGGTCACGCGCAACAGGTAACGAGCGAGCAACGCATCAACATTGAACAGTTGAGCATGTAGCGTGATGAGGTAGTGGCGTAGAATAGACAGATAGTGCAAGTGGTGGAAGCTTGTCAGATGGTCCCGGAGTTAGCCATCCAAGCATAGGAACCGGTGGAGGTGCGCATCCGGAAGTTAGTAGTATGGGTGCACGAGGCAAGGGAAGAAATGGCCAGGGTTCAACTAGAGATGAACCTCCAAATAGTAGAACTGCAATTGAAGGCGTATCCTTCAACTCTGCCAGAGGTTAAGGAACAATGCGCCATCGCAATCACGACATCAATCACGGCGTCAACAGTGCAGTGACAAACTGCACAAAGTTGTTCAAGCAGTTGTTCGAGGTCCTCACCACCCTGCAGGAGGACCCGAACATACAACACCTTGAGACAGAGGTACATGAGTTGCAGCAGAGATACTACGAAGTAAAAGGGAACACGCAGACAATTTCCCTTACATAGAGGCTCGCGAGGATGAGGTAAGCTAAAGCGCTCAAGGAGCAGGTGGATGCTACTCGGTATAAGGAAGCAGTTTTAAAGGCGCACTTACAACCGTGGATTGATGAGGCATATATCATTATAGCCTCCATTGAAGCAAAGCTCACGCAGTTGCAAGCAACGTAGTAAAGGATCCAGGGAAGTAGTTCAACCACAACGGTCTCTAAACAACACATCGAGGAAGTACAACAAGCAATCGCTCAGTGTGCTGTCGAACTTGCAGTGATCCAGTCAGAGTTGGGATGTCTTCGTGCAAAGATCTCTGCATCGACAGAGTGACTCGAGGGCAAGTCACGATGTTTTTGTTGGGGGTCTATTGGGCACGGGATCCCCAAAGGAAATTTTTGGGGCTTAGAGCCTAGATTTTGGTAAAAGATTGTAATTCTAATGTAAAGACTCCGCATTTTGTGGGTGCGGAGCGCATAGTTGGTTAAAAAGTCATAGGGTTGTCTCCCTTTAATTTTTTTATTGTAATGTTGGCTGTAGAGATCTACCCATGGTCCGTGGACCATGGGATTGTATAAATAGAGCGAGGCTCTATGTAGATAATGGAGATAGTTGTAGTTGCCCCTGTATTAGTTGTAAGAGAACATAAGGTACCAAGCCTCTCCACAAAAGTCCCACCTCTCTCGTTGAATGAGAAATGAAACATATAGAATCAATCAAACAACTTCCCCACCTTTAGAAGTTGAATTCCTAGATGGTGGAACTGTTTCCAAGATTCTCTCAACCAATAGGTGAGAGTGAGAAGGTAAAATACAAACTCTTCTCTTAGACTTTGTTTCCAATTTTGCTTCCTTTATGAGGCCTAATTAACCATAAAAACAACCTATCATGTCTATTTATTCATGATTACATCATATAACATTGAACTATTGCAATTACATCATGAGTTTTGACTTTGACCAAGTCAAACTAAAAACCTAGGAAATTACATAGTGAAATTTTAAAATGAAAACTCAGAAATTTCTAGAAGAGAAACAACAACTTTGAGGCCCTTTTTAGGTTCCTTCCTGAAGTCCAAATTGATATCTTAGAGAATGGTCAACTATCCTTGCCTGTCTAGTTTCCATAACACCTTGAATTTCTAAAAATGATCCATGGGAAGGCCTTCCAAAACTCATTCTCCCAAGGTGTCTCCATAAGCGCAACGCCTATCAAAAAGAGTGGCAAAATGATGATTTTTTACCCCTTTTCTCCTTTTTCTCAAAATCTGAGCCCTGTATGAGAAATATGATGAAATGGGTTTTGAGAGGAGGTCATAAGATTTCCAAAAATATAAGCCACTTATCATTTGGATCCCTGAAGAAAAAGCACAGTGCCTAACTAGCACAATTTCTGAATTTGGCACCAAAATTCTCAAAAAACCAAAAATTCTCAGAAAACCTTCAAAATTGGTCATGAAGTTAAAAATGAGGTATGTAATTCCCTCATGTATTCTTCAGCAAGAATATACAAGTTATCTCTCTCATTTCTTTCCTTTAGGGTTTCCTTTAGCTTGTCTTTCAACTGCTTGAGCTTGATGTTGCAAATCATGTTTATGGTATAATAATGATGGGACATGTGTCTCAATAGTTGATTATCCCTGTTGGATTTTTCAAGAAGTTATTTTAAGTGGTAATTTACCTTACTTAGACAACACTCTCTATCCTCATTGATCTCAAAGGCAATTATGTCTTCCATGTCTAGGTCTTCATCTAGCAGATTATGTTCTTTCTCCTCCTTCAATGCATCTTTGAGTCCCTTGGTCCTTGGCCTCCTTTTCCTAATTTGTTTTTAAGTTTCCTCCTTCTCACTAGTCTCCAACACTACTTTTCCTTTTCCTCCTTCATGTAGAATCTTGGACTGCTCTTTCTCCATGCTAAGATGTTTAGCCCTAAGCTCACTATTTCCTTGCTCAAGGAAGGAAATGATGAAATGAGGGCATTAGGGAAGGAAGATGATGATAGGGGAATTTTGGGTGATGGATAGGGGTGGTAGAAAACTTAGGAAGTTTTAATGGAGTGAAATTAGAGAGAGAGATGAGTAGGAGAATTTAAAAACAGTCCTACTAGGAAATTGTCCAAAATGATAGGTATGAGCTAGGGTTTGTGTAAAGGTGAGGTAAACTGAAGGTAAATGAGTTGATTAGTGAATGATAGGGTGATTTATATATGTATAGAGGTATGAGATGAAAAATTTTAAAGTTTTCAATGTCATAACTAACAAAACCCATCATTTGCACTAGCTTTGAAGCATGAATTTTCACATAAACCCTAGATGAACACAACTCACCATTTGCACTTGCTTTGCCAAAGTAATAGAGTGAATAAGATGAGAGTAATTACTTCTTGATCAGGCTAGAAGAGTAAGGAATATGAATTCAAGCTTAAATTTGAATTTTGGGTGCATTTTGGCAAGTTTTGGGCTACTCTCTCCCAAGAACGGTCGTTGGCATAAGCGCAGTGTAGTTCATAAAAGCGCAACACCACCTCTAGAAGCACAGCGCCATCTTCCAACCAGATTTTGGAGGCCTTAAACGTCACCAAATTGTAAATTTGATAGCGCGTTGGAAATCTCTTGAAGTCTTCTACAAGATTTACTCATCAAGAATATAATTTGGACACTCCAGCTAGGAGAAAAATTGATATTCCCAAGGTCACTCCAAAAACGCAGGGTGTCTCTGACAAAGACACAACGCAAAGTTGAAGAGCACTTTTGGATGCCTTCCACTAATCCAATTCACTATATGAAGTTACCATTAGAAATCTTAGGATGTGTACTACAGAATAGAGTCCTTAAGAACTACCAACACCTGCTTTAAATACCTGAAAATATGTCTTGAAGTTAAACTATCCAAAAGTGTAACAACTCTCTCGTTGCAAGTGTAGTTTGGGCATTTCTATCAAATCATAATACTTGTGCATAAACTGAAGGATGTTTTTGTTCCTTGGACTATCATTGACAAAAGCCTCTTTCATGTTTGTAAACGTATTCTCCATTTGGTCAGAAACATATTTTGAAGCAAAAATGGCCCTATGAGAAATGATGAGATGAGGTAGCATACTGCAACATTGTCTTATTTGAAATAAAACATTACCTTTACCTTTATTTTGATTTCCCTAAGATGATAACTCCCTTTACCCACTGAATCACATGATGTACATGTTTTTGTTTTTACATATAGTATCATGATGTCACATGGAGTGAAACCCTAGACCATGACATAAAATGAGGAATTTAACCATTTCATGACCCAAGACACTTAAATGAATATATGATACCTTGAAGAATACAATGACCATGATGAGTGATGAAGACCATGAGTAAGTGAAGGGAGTAGCAGTGACCTAGACACAACAGCCAATGACCAAATTTTCATTTGAAGATTCACTGAAATTACAAAAAATTGACTTGACACCCTAACAACACCTTGTAAGAGTATATTTATTACTGTTGACGGGTTGAACTCACTGACACTAACATTGGCTCCAGCTAGGGATGGTAGCTCCTTGGAGGTGTCAAGAACACTGTAGACCAAGTAGCCTTGTTTCATTGGTCATGGAGTCAAAATACGAAGACCAAACTCAAAAAATTGAAAACTGACTAACTAACTTACTTTCACAAAACAAACCGACTGGACTTACTTATGGGAGCAGACCATTGGGATCTTAGGGCCTTCACCTTGGGCTTCAAATCCTGATAATAACCACCCACCTTCTGAAGATATATATACAATCATGTGTAATGATCCCTTCAGTGTAACCAATCCAGCAAATTATTTGAATCATGCTCGCTCTTTCCTTGAGCAGGCAAGAAAAACAAAATATTGGCCACTCCAAGTGTCCACTGAACATATGCTCATGATCCATAAATATAAGAAACTTCCTCTTCCTAGATGGCTTCAACAAATCAGTGTAAATATCTTTAAAAATCTGAAATGTTACCTTGTCTTGGAATCCAGCAAAAATACAAGTACTCCTTTCATTTTGATATGAAAGAATACTTGGTTGTTGATCCATAGGAAGGCACAGGGAAGTATGAATTTCTTCTACCTAAATATTGGCTGCAAATTCCTCAAGCATGAGCAACTCTGATTCTACCTCCGACATACTGTCTATCTCGGACTCATACTCTTCTAGTTTATAGTCTAAATGATCCCTGAACAGAACACATTCTTCAAGATTATTTAACATATCAGCCCTATCCTCTTCATGAAAGAAAATAGTTCCTATTAGCTGATCTCCTTGTAGGAAATCTACATCACAAATTGGCTTACTCACAACAACTTCCTGTATAGTTTCATCAGTCTCACGATTGTCATCATTTAAACTCAGATTTTCATTTTCAATAGTGGAAGAAATTTCTCTTACACATTCTTGACCGTGTGAACACTCAAACTTGCCTTAACTTGAGCTGTAACATGGTTTTTCAAGAGCTTATCTATTTCATTTTTAGACAGAGGAGAACATTGAGTTTTATAGAAATCAACATTGCCTTGGTGATTTTCATTTTCAAGATCAGGAATAGGCCTTTTTCTATTTTGATTCCAGTCTGCTTCATCCAAGGAGGAAGTTGCTAATTCTTGTTGGGAGGAAAAATCATAAAGGGCTTCTAATATATCTTCTTCCATACATTCTTCATCCCCATACAAATTTTCAAGGAATTTAATGAAATTTTCAGAAATCTCACAACATCTATCCATCATTGCTAAGGAAAAATTACAGCTTTGATAATGTTGAAAAAAAACTCAATAAAAATCCTTTAGAGAATATAAACTAGCAGATGGTAGACTCTCATACCATTTTCTCACTATTTCCTCCAAGCTAGCCATGAATATCTTCATCATAAAATCTTCAAGAAACTTAGTCTTTAATCTGTGAATATGATAATGAAATTTGACTATATTGTTATAGACATTTTTGTGCCTTACAGCATGAAGCATGGAATGTCAATAATCTGAGGGATCCAAAGTCCCTAAACATGTTGTTCCTACCCCTAGAGGAACAAGGTCAGCAAACCACAGCACTGAAAATCAGTTCTCCACCTGAAAAACACTCAAAAACAAGCTATTTCTGGATCATGTCAGCTGCTCCACTGAGCATCTGTGCTGAATGTCAACTGCTCCACTCTGTACCTGCGCTGAATGTCAAAAGCAATGAAGGCTACCTGCGCTGGGCGAGATTGGCCAAGTGGCACAGTCATTCTGCAAGGTGTCAAATGCCCAGGAAGCTTCCAAAATGACACTTGGATCAGGGAATTCGCCTTGTGATGAGTAAGAGGATCTAGATCTCCAAGTGGAAGTAAGAAACTCCAAGTGGACTCAAGAACTGAAGTATAACTGAAGTGGGAGAGGACACTAGTCAGCTTCATGCCAGCCTCAAGCTGACTCATCCTTTCTCCAAAACTCCTATATATAGAGCTCTCTCATGAGGTCTAGGGAGGCTGGAATCTTGTGAATGTAAGGAAGTGATGTTGGTTTGAGTATAGAACTATTGGGTGATTGCTTTGAAGGAGGTGAAGAGGAGATTTCTTTCTGCTGGGAGGTGTTGCTGGATTGGGCCTCTTATGGTTGTAACACTCTCAGAACTTTACTTCTTCCATTAATAAAGCATTTGAGGTTCTTCTATATGCATGTGTCTATGTGGCATTTGATGCTTGTATATTTGATTTATTCTAATCCTTGAATCAATTATGGATGTATGCTTCTTGTAGTTTCCCTTTCTTGTGCTTTTGCATGATCTTTGTGTAGCTGGGCCAGTGAAAGAGAAAGGAGCTGGGAGCAAGCAGCAAGGAGAGAAGATTGGATCAAACATTAGCGGAAGACAACGGTTAGTGGATCTCTTTCTCCCCTCTCTTACATCTCATAAAGAAGTAATCTTGAATAGTTTTGCATTCGGTTGTTGTTGAGGTATTATCACCCTTAGAGTGGGATAGGGTCATTCCGTATTGGATACTTTTCCCAACAACAAATTGGCGACTCTGCTGGGGAGCGTATCTTGTTGGTTGTTTGTGTTTTTTGCTATTCATTTCATAAACAAAGGGAGTACCGAATCGAACTGTATTTGGATCCTTCAAATACAAAGTAGAGGGCAGCTACTCTAGCTCAGTTTCTGGGCAAGTTTATGATTTGAAGAGCTGATCCACAAGGACTCTAATAAGCTCTTAGTGATAGCTTTTCATCCTCCTTGTCATCCCTTAGTGTGTCCTTGACTGATAGCTTCTGATTTGAGCAAAAACTGTGAATTTTTGAGCAATCTGTGACCCGGAAACCAAGAGAAACGAAAGTTTCGTTCTTCAGTGCAGGCTGTACAAAGGCTGTCTGCATTTCAGCGCAGTTCCCGAAGGGGCTACCTACGCTGAAGGTCAAATAGACAGTGTCCCACCTGCGCTGGACTAGTCTTGCTTTGTGCTACGGGGGTTTCCTGCTGTTTCTTGCCCTGTTTTCACTCTTGTTTTTGCTGCCTGTTACCAGTCAATGTGCCTATCTGAAACCAACTTTCCTTGCCACTATTCCGCCTCGGTTGTATAAAGAAATTGTGTTTGTTCTTTGTGTATTTCTTATATCATTTACAGTTTCCCATAACGAAAGTGAACTAGTCTTGCTGTGACCTCTTAGATCTAGACCTGTGATAAAGTGTCGTTTTGATCTTAAGAGCTAGTTTGTTTGCTGTTCATAGCTGATTGAGCTTTTGCTTTCGTCATTTGGTTTGAGTTTATATATTTCTAGTGTCGAAACAAGTAAATCTTAAGGTGTCTTTTGATTTTGGACGAACTTGTTTGCTTTCACTTGAAATTGAATTCAAAATTATACAACAGCTTTCTTTTTGTGTCGCACAAACATTAAGAAAAGGAAAAGAAATACTTGCATTTTTGCATTTTGCATATAAGTTTGTATGTTGATTTAGGGAAAAAGTGCATTAGTGAGTGCTCTTTGATCTGTGTGAAAAGATTTTGTCTCTCTTTTCCCTCAGTAGTTAAGATTTTCATAAGTCAAAAAGATTGAAAAAGCTTGCTTCTCAACTTAGACTGCATTTAGGAATTTGTATCAATACATCTCGTGGTGAACCTTGAAAGGAAAACTTTAAAAAGATCAACTTAAAATATATTGAATGAACCTAACAACGCTTTGAAACATAACACAAACATCTAGAGGTCTAAGCTAGAGACGTGTTCCGGCGTCGTTAAACGTAGTGACTGTCGATCTCGACGAAGGTGGGTGATTCCTCCTGAGAGTCGGTGGAACTAATACGGACTTGTGCTCCCACGTACCGTTGCGTATATATTGGGAGACCCCTATAGGAATAAAGCCTTTATCCATAGGAAACCGTGTCGGCCGCCCTACTGATCGCAATGCAGTGAACACAGCATTCACGAAGATCGACCACTCGTACCGTAAAACGTATTCTGTGGTTTTGCGAAAGGTTTGGCACACCCTCTGCCTAGATCTCCAGAGCAGTTTCTTTTGGCCTTTTTCAAACTCTATAACTGAAAAAGTCCAACCGAGCATTTGTCACTTCGGGCTCGTTAATACATCGAAGGAGACTAGAGTCATCTTTAGCTTTTTCTCGACTCTTAAAAAGTGAAAAAGCAAGTTGTGTTTAAAAGCGTCTAATAAAATTCATTCAATTCGGAAACAAAAATTTCCCCTTTTAATATTTTAGTTGATCGAGTAATCCGCAATCGTGGAAGAAAGTCAATTGAAACCCCGTCGTTCACGGAGGCTTACGAGTCAACCGTCTTTGTCCTCGGAATCGAAAACAGTACGGGCAAAGCGAACTCGTTTAACCGGTTCAAAATCCCCTTTGAAGGTTAGAACAAGTGTTCCGACTGCATCTGAGGTTCCGGTTACTCCTTACATTTCTGGAAACCCTGCCTTTATAGAAGAAGTTCAACAGCCACAGAAGGACAGTAATACTGATCCTAGTCTGGGAGCAAATACTTGTATAACTGAACCAGTTCCATCTGTAACCGGTCCAGAAAGTTTTGTTCCCCAAACAACTGTCGTTGTCGAAGCAACCACTTCTTTGGCACCAGAAATATTTTACGGACCTGACGGTCTTCCTCTTCCACCGGGTTTGATTGCGATAGAGGAAATTGCAGAGGATCTGCAAGCAAGTACTCCAACTCATTTTGGGGTCGGGGTCACTCTATTTCCTTCATCAGAAGTTAATCCACCACAAGTGGAAGTCCCTGTAGAATCGCTAGGCAATCTTTTGGATAGACTTAAAATGTCTGAACAACCGTCATCGTCTAGGACTGTGTCAAATGACACAACGACAGCAGAAGCCCCTGCCATCACTCCAACGATGTTTGCCGGCATACCAGCTGTCCCAACTAGCTCTCAACAGCTAGAAGGAGTCCACCAAGGGACTATTTCGACAGTATGGTCTGTTCCAGTTTGTTCATCCGGAGTAATACCCAGTAATTCTTATGTTGAAACTCGACAGATTGATCCTCATGGAGGTCAATTTGGGCCATCTAGTCCTCAAGGACTAACAATCCCTCTGAGTTCTGGATTGCTACCATATGGGGGGCAGTATGCCCTTTCATTACCTCCTCCGGGAGGATATCCATATGGAAGTTCTCAACAGTATTCAGGTTATACTGGAATTGCATCAAGTAGTTGGGTACCTATGCTACCTCAACAACCAAGGATTGTATATTCTATGCAACAGTGTGTACCTGTGACGAACATCCCAACCACACCGACTATTGTAGCCGTGTCGCAAGTTCAAGCGATGCCTGTTACATGTCAACCTCAGATTTCTCAGGTTGTAATGCAACAGTCGCTTGACCATGGGTCACAACCACAATTGCCAACTGGTGGGACGACACAAGTACAAACGGGTACAATTAACCCACACCTTGGTCCAATGGTTAGCATGATGCAACAGAACATGGCGTCACAACCATGGCTTGTACAATACCAACAACCACAATTCCAGCAAGTGTACCAAGGTTCTGAGCAGCAGATCTTTGCGAACAGTGGACAACCGCATATCCAAAATGGTCAAAACCAACCACTTTACAGTGGTCAAGTCCACCAACTGTATCAGTCATACCAACATCAATTACATTATGCTGGTGTGCAAAGACCCACTGCTCAAGCGATTCCATCGTACCCTGGTTATGCTTCGCCTAACCTGAATCAACAGTTACCATTCGTGGAAACTTTAGAGTTACCCGATTTACACCGGTTGACGAACGATCCGATTGCTTATGCCCCTTGGTGGCCAGCGATTCCTCATAAACTCCCATCTGACATTCCTAAATTCAATGGAAATCCAGGTGAAGACCCATCGAATCACGTGATGACTTTTCATCTATGGTGTTCGTCGAACACCCTAAACGACGATTCAATAAGGCTTCGCCTTTTTCAGAGGACATTGACAGGTCCAGCGGCTAAATGGTATATTGAATTGCCAAGAGCCTCTTTCGACAACTTTAGTTCCCTAGCCACGACTTTCTTAACCCACTTTCAATTACCGATAAGGTATGAAACGGGAACAGAAATATTAACCAACTTCAAACAGACAACTGCTACCCATATATCTGATCATATACATGAGTGGCGTCGTCGTCGTAGGATGGTGAAAACATATGTTCCTGATCAGCTATTAGCCGAATGGTTTATAAAGTCGTTACTTCCGGCTATTACGGAAGATGTGGCCAAGGGGGGAGTCGTAACAGAGGAGCAAGTCATTGCTCGTGCGCAGTATTTGGACTTAGTTTATACCCAGTCCGGCACGCTCTATGACAAAATACCTGACGCCCCTAGACCAGAATTTTCAATTCCTCCCCCTCCTAAATCAAATAGTGACTCTCATGCCGGTGACGGGGTGATTAGCACAGCAAACGCGAAATCAATAAAGGCTTCGTCAAAGAAAGCCCGTAAGAATTCAGATCAAAATGCAAAAGGAGAAATTCTTTCTTCGGAAGTAAATGCCGTATCGGAAGATAAAGGCAAAGAAACCAATCAACCAGGAAGCAAGAAGAAGCAAAACAAAGGGAAGAAGAAGAAACAGGGTGAGTCATCCCCTGGAAAAAATTCTTCAAACCCTCCTGGCAAAGGGAAACAAATTTATCCATGTCAAATATGCGATGATGAGGATCATTACACAAAGAATTGCCCATTCAAAGCTGAGTTAAAGAGGTTCTTTAAAAGTTCCCAAACCTCAGCTGTGTTGACTGATCCGTTTCCCAACCCAGGTCAAAATCTGGTTGATAATGGAAATGCTTCCCCGTCGCAAGTCCTTATGTTGTCGGTTTCGAAACAGCAGAATGATGTTTTGATTTCGACAAGGAACAAAGATTATGGTAATCCTCAGCTGTCGAACGAAAAAGGTAAAGATCAACCAAGTAGTTCGACAACAACTTCGACAGAAGTTGTAACACCCACCATCCCTGAATTAACAATAAAACCGCCAAAGGGTGTAGTACACAAGTCGACATTTAATCCTCGCGCCAGAGCGGCGCAACATTATAACATAGTGGAAGATTTGGCCCAATCGCCATCTGCTATGTCGACCCTTGAAGTGCTACAAAATTGTCCAACCCAAAGGCAGGCATTGTTATCGGCAATTGGTGGGGTTGATCCTAAGGATTCCAATCTTGTATCCTTTGATCACAAGGGATATGATCCTCAGTTACCAGCTCAGCTAGCTTTCCTTATTCAAGTGAAAGCACTCAACAAAACTGTTCACAGAACAATAATTGATGAGGGAGCCTCGACATGTATTATGTCAATGAGTTGCTGGAAAACTTTAGGATCTCCAACCTTGTCACGCTCTTCGACGACATTAAAAGCTTTCGACGGAAGGACTTATACCCCTTACGGTATCCTTAATAACTTGAAAGTTGAACTAGGAGGAAAAACAGTAGAAATTGATGTAGAAGTCATTGATGGAAATCTTGACTATAACATCCTACTGGGTAGACCATGGATTTATGCCATGGCAGCTGTCGTGTCGACTTATTTTAGGAAGATCGCATTCCCATTTGAAGGAGGGATTACGATCGTCGACCAACAGAATTTCCTCCCTAATGGTTCACAAGTTACAGGAAGCATTCCCATGATCCATGAAAGCAACCATTCAATTGAAGATATCGGAGTAGGATTATTGAAAGACCCCACATTGATGGGAACTTTCACGCTACCACCTCCTATTTATACAGGAAATGTACCGTTTGTAGCAACCTGCAACATGATATCTTCCACGAAGGTCAACATGGATCATTCAATGGTTTTGCCCCCAAGCCCTTTAGAAATATTGTAGCAATCAATGTTTCAAGCATGGGAGGCGAGCCCAAATCAACGCTCGTCAAGCGTTTGGGTAGATAGGTCTGGAGAATATGGAACCCCATTAGATCCTTGGTCGAAAGTACATGGGACAGACGAAGGAATCTTGCAATCAATGATGATTGAGGGGGCACCATGGAATGATCACCACCATCGTTCCCTTCTTCCGAAATATGAAGAAGATAATCAAGGTGACCTTTATCACCCTTCAGTAGTTAAATTCCTAACAAATACTGTAAATACGGTGGATTCTGAGCGAAACCTATCCAATATTGAAGAGACTATATCCATAAATATCTCGACTAAAACAGATGTTGTAGAGAATATTCACGTCGGTAAAGGTTGTTCCCCTTCAGAACTGGAAATATATAACGCTCTTTTTCGCGAATTTAGAGATGTCTTTGCTTGGTCATATGATGAAATTCCAGGCATTGACTCGAGTATCATTGAACATGAAATTAAAATGTATCCTGATGTCAAACCAGTAAGGCAACAACTTCGGCAAGTGCACCCGAAGAAAGCCGCTGCCATTAAGGCGGAAGTTGAAAAACTCCTCCATGCTGGGTTCATCTACCCGGTTCCTCTAACCGATTGGGTATCGAATATTGTCCCTGTTATGAAAAAACAAGGGACGATTAGAGTATGTGTCGATTATAGGGATGTAAACCAAGCTTGTCCTAAGGACAACTACCCTACACCCTTCATCGACCAGATAATTAATGAATGCACCGGATGTGAAATCTTTTCATTTATGGATGGATTTTCCGGGTATAATCAAATAAATATCCGCCCACAGGACCAGTCAAAGACTGCATTTATTTGTCCGTGGGGCACATTCGCTTATCGAAAATTACCCTTTGGTTTAAAGAACGCAGGGGCGACGTTTCAGAGGGTAATGAATTATGCCTTCCATGACATCAAGAACATCGTTCAACCTTATCTCGACGATCTTCCGGCTCATTCGCGAAAGCGGACTAATCATCCGCAGCATTTAAGAGCGATATTTCTACGTTGCCGACACTACAAGATAAGACTCAATCCGCACAAATGTGTGTTTTGCGTCGGTTCTGGTCGTTTACTTGGCTTTGTAGTCTCTAAAGATGGGATTCGTCTCGACCCCTGTAAGGTTCAGGCAATCATAAATTTGCCTCCACCTTCAAATTTGCTTCAGATTCAGAAACTCCAAGGGAAAGCGAACTTTCTGAGGAGGTTCATTCCGAATTATGCAGAACTTGCTAAGGGTTATACTCGTCTTTTGAAAAAGGATGTACCTTTTGTCTGGGACCAGGTGGCGCAAGCTTCCTTTGATGCTCTGAAAGATTGTCTAGTAAAAGCATCATTAATGTATGCCCCGGACTATCAAAGAGATTTTAACTTGTATCTGGCTGCAGCAGATACGACCATTGCAATGGTTTTAGTTCAAGAAGTCGATGGAATTGAACATCCTATCTATTATTTAAGTAAAAACTTAAATGATACAGAAAGTAAATATTCCTATGTAGAAAAACTAGCGCTTGCAGCTGTTCAAGCGATTCAAAGGTTTCGACATTATGTCCTCTTTCGGAAAACTACCATCTTGTCAGATTGCAACCCCATGACTTATATACTGTTGCGACAGTTGCTGGGGGGCAAATATTCAAAATCGATAGCGATCCTTCAAGAGTTTGATCTGGAATTTGTAAAATCCAAATCAAAGAAGGCCCTAGTTTTCGCAGAATTATTGTGCGATCTCCCATCATCGTCCAACGATAAAACATCGGAAGAGTCAATCGTGGACGAAAGTTTGTTTCTGATATCTGTAAGCAATGAATGGTATGGAGATATCATAGTTTATCTCCAAACCCAAAAGTTCAGGCCTAACACCTCTCGCTCCGAACAAAAACGTATACGATACCAAGCAAAAGACTACATGATCGTCGGTTATACACTTTACTGTCGTGGTGTCAATACAGTTCTGAGGAGGTGCCTTACCCATGAGAAGGCCGAAAAAGCCCTGAATGATTGTCATTCAGGCGCGTGTGGGGGGCATCAGTCTGGATATGCAACAACACAAAGAATCTTACGAGCAGGATACTTCTGGCCAACCATGTTCAAAGATTGCATAACCGCAGTCAGAAGTTGCCATGCTTGTCAAATATTTGATAGCAAAACCAGACGACCACCCGCACCTTTACAGCCGATAGTTGCTGTTGGGCCCTTCGCCAAGTGGGGCATCGATTTCATGCAATGTAACCCCACCTCGACCGGGGGGCATGGGTATATTATAGTCGCTGTTGACTATTTTACCAAATGGGCCGAGGCGATGCCTACATTGGATAACACTGGTGAAACAGCTGCCCTTTTCTTTTTCAATCATGTAGTCGCCAGGTTCGGCGTACCACAAGCTATAGTTACAGATCATGGGTCGCATTTTCGCAATCACATGATGGTCGAATTAGCTGCCAAGCTAGGGCTATCTCACGACAGCTCTACGCCATATTATCCGCAAGCCAACGGACAAGTTGAGGCAATCAACAAAGTCCTGAAGCGTATGTTGCAAAGGATGATTGGGGTTCATAAAAGAAGGTGGCACCTAATCCTGTACTCAGCCTTGTGGGCTTACCAAACGTCGGTAAAGAACGCAACTGGGTTCACACCTTTTCAACTGGTGTATGGCCTGGAAGCAGTCTTACCAATCCAGTGCGAAATTTCATCGCTTAAACTCGCAATCGATCTTCTCCCCGGAACCTCAGAAGAAGAGGCTCGTTTCTTGGAATTAATCCAGTTGGATAAAACCCGTCGTGATGCCGCTTTGGCTAACGAAGCTCATAAGAAACGAGTCAAGGCTCAGTTCGACAAAAATGTCAAACCCCGTGTCTTCTCAGAAGGTGATTTGGTCCTGCTTTATGACCAAGAATCCGATAAATTGGGAGCAGGAAAATTCAAGTCCTTATGGATGGGTCCCTATATTGTTAAAAGGGTGTTAGCAAAAGGAGCCTACGAGTTAATGGATTACGATGGAATTCCACTGGCGCAACCCCGCAACGGGTTGTACCTCAAGCGTTACTATGCTTAAATAGTAACCTGCATGCTTTTGTTGTATTTTTTTTTCGCTAAAGTGTTTGTTCTGGTCGAGTGATCCACCTTTTTCTGTTGCAGATGTCGAACCTTCTGGAGACATGTGTTGGATATGCCGACGGAGCGAGTCGTAGTTCGCGAAACCTGTCCTCCGCAGCCTGGGCCATTTTTGATCCAAGCGGCGAGTTAGTAAGAGGGGTATGTATTGGGCAATCAACGAATAACATCGCTGAGTATAGCGCGTTGATAGAACTACTCTCTGATGCCATCACACGTGGCATACGCCGACTAATTGTCAGGCTAGACTCACAGCTCGTAATACTACAGCTCAATGGTATATATTATGTTCGCAATCCAGCTATTTATCGCATGTTCCTAAGGGTTAAGATCTTGGAAAGACGATTTGATTCAATTCAATATCAACATATTTCAAGAAACTTAAACACATTAACTGACTCATTAGCAAACTATGTGTTAGATAGACATTTGCAACATTTATAAAAAGGACACATCATTAGAGATTGTACATATGGATCACATAAATCAACCAGAATAAAACTCGAAAATCAAAATACGTATAAGCTGTTTATATAAAAGTTCATACATAATGTTCTGTAACCAAGACAAAATTGGTCATATGACCTAAAAACTCAAAAAGATGCTAGGGGGCACCCTAGCCTAGTGGTGCTCATGATAGTACGTCACGGCCTGTGCAATCATGCACAAGAGACGAGTCCATCGTCTAGGCACACCAATGGTATGCCGCTGCATCTGTAAAGGTAACTCGTCAATCTGTACATCCGAAAGGCCACAAGTAAGGCTATCAACCTGCTCCTGCATAGCTGTAAGGGTCTCAGTATCGTCAAGATCGCGAATAACAACTCTCCTAGCGAACTCCCCTGCCGGGGCAGCAGCTGGCGATCTCGGACGAACTGTTGGACGAACAGGACCAATATCTGCATGCACCCAAGAGTACAATTAAAAGTCTTGATAGAATAAAGCACAAGCAACATTATGAGTAAGAACAATAAACAGTAATATGGTCAAGGAGTTTACCAATGGCTCCCCACTGCTCGCCATCTGGTAGCACCAAATACGGATCACCTCGGAAATCCATACCCACATATGGATACTCAGAAAACGCCATCTCCTGGCGCTCAAACCACCTAAAGAAGGCCTCAGTAAAAGTAATCTGAGGTTGACCTGCATGCCTAGACATGTGGTCAACCCACCTCTGCATGCGTGGCTCGGTCGGAGAAGGCAAGTCAAGTATGATGTACTGAGGCTGCATCAGTGGGATTTTCTCCAAGGCGAAGGCAGTCAGAATAGAACCAAATCCAAAGTTCTTCAGCTTCCCGTCCTTTACCTTGGTCAATTGACTTTTCATCTGAACAAGTACTGCATCACACCAATTGAATACTTTCGGTTGGAGGCACTCCAAGGCGTGCTGCATATAAGACCTGTTGGCAACATGTAGAGCTGCGCTGCCGGCCACCCTACTAATAGTGAACATAATGGACCTGAGAGCCCGATCAGTAATCTCACGGATAACAATCTTGCCGTCTCTCCTCGGCTAAGAACCTTCCCTGCAATACTGGCAGACATAATCTCTGGTGGAATCAGTCCCCCGGGCCGTACCTGATAAGGAAATGGGGGCACCTCGTCTTGACAATCCAGTCAAGAAGTACATGTCCTCTATGGTCAAGGGGATGGTCTTTCCCCTAATCTGGAACACTTGGTTAACAGGATCCCAAGCATCAAGCATGTACTGCAGTAAAGAAATCTGTGCTCTCATGCTAGAGATACAGAAGAACTTCAGCAGGCCACAGTTCCGCAGCGCGTTCACCGTGACCGGGTCATGGAGGGCAATCATGTCCTCCTCTTCATGTTCTCGTTCTCGCCATGTAAGGGACATTTTGTTCAGAGTTCCCTGCAAAGCAAACAAGAGAAAGAGTGAATTCCTGATGAAAAACTGGCGAAAAAATCATCAAAAATGACCTTAAAACTCAGTCTTTTTGAGCCCAGCGCAGGCAGAAGGTCCTATACCTGCACTGAGGGTCAGACTGCCTTAAGACAGATTGACCTTCAGCGCAGGTTTCGAATGGGGAACCTGCGCTGAACCTAGGGCGCCCTGGCAAAACCCCAGGGGCTTAGAAAGACCGGAAAACAGGCAAAAAACAGGAAAATGAAACCGTGAAAAGAAAGAGCTAGGGTTTAGCTCCTACCTGGTCCAGACGGCGCCGAAAATCATCCGCAGAATCTCCCAGAATCAGCTGGTGAAAATCAAGGGGGAAGAGGCACCTCCAGAGCTCCAACAAACCAAATGCAAATGAAATGGTAAATGAGAGGTAAAAACACCTTTTAATGGCTTTTTACGTAGTACAAAGTGAAATATTAGGGTTATAATCTCATTTTCATGCAAATATTATTCATTTCTAACAAAGTTTGTTGCAGCAATTGAAAAAGCAGTACTATATTTGAAAAGAGAAAAGCTAGTAATGGTAAAAAATCAAAATTTGACCATATAATCGAGCAGTTTTACCGCGGAATTTATGCTCGTTAAAAAATAGAAAAGCGAGATCCGAGCAGTTTTAACGCGGAATTCATGCTCGTTAAAAAATAAACATAAGCATTGAGCAGTGTTTTGGCGCATTCAAGCTCATTAAAAAATGAACCCATCTCGGTAAATAACCACTGTGATCGTAAATTTATTAGCCATAAAAGCCTTGGTCGTGTTTACACCCGCCACCTCCATTTCATTTGGCCAATCGTTCACCTCCATATGATTGTTTACCCATTTTGAGGAACAACTGCGAAGAGTGATTTCACTTAGCCATCCTTGTGACACTGCCGTGATTGGAAAATTCCAACCTGTACCTGGAATCTGCTGCTATCCCTGTTTATCACTCGTTCCTCAAAAGACGAGTCTTCTTTGAGCTCTTTTCATCTGACTCGTAAAATATGAAAAGTTTTCCGAGTTTTGGCCTTCCAGCTCGTTAAAAGGACCGGAAGAGCTATCCCTCCTCCAGATTTTAATCTTTTTGGACCTGAGGGATTATTGCACAAAAAGGTCGAGCGCTTGTTTTATTCGGCTCGTTAAAGTTATCGAAAACTCATTCCTTCTGTATTGTTTTATACTTTTTCGGACTTAAGGGATTAGATGACGAAAAAGGAATTTTGGAGTTAACTTTCTGTACCTTTTCAGACTCTCTAAAAATGAAAAGGACCGAGTTTTCCTTGTCGTTAGACTCGTTAAAATGATTAAATAGCGACAAACTTGTCTTTAGACGAGAACGAGTTTCCCTATCGCTAGGCTCGTTAAAACATAGCGATGGGCTTGCCCGAAGGGCAGGTTATAGAACAAGCATATGTTATCCTCCTCAAGCTTGACAAAAATAAAGAGGTACTGGTCAGAAATGACTGGGGAAAAATTGGGAGAACCTCAAAGCTTTAATGGTAGCAAGTCGCTCTTGAACATGACACTTTGTCCTCCGTATCACATCGGGTTGGGTTGTTTCATTCACCGGTCTCATCACCATGGTCCTCGCCAAACCATCCACATTTGGGGTAATGCTACCGATCCATCACATCAGTGTCGTTATATGTTCAAGAGATGTTGTTCAGAAAGAGTCAACCGTGTCCCATCCACTGCCATACATTATCCTTCATCCACCCATGATCGCCACCCTGAATCATATTTCACAGATTGTTTTCACCTCCACTAAAATCATTAGCTCCGTTCCGTGTCACTGATGTGGGATTCATTAAGGCCCTCCTTTGACGGATCGCTTCTTGTCGACTTCAGCTCATTATCCAAGAAGTTGATCTAGGAACAAACCCCCCCAGTACTTTGAAGCTTGCATGCCTCAATGGCAAGTTTCTCACTTCCGGCGACAGGTATACATCAATGACCTTCGACCAGAAGATTTTGCGTGGTGTTCGACGCCAAGTCCTTTATTCACACCACGTGAATTGTACTGCAGTACCTTGAGGGTCATTATCATTATCGGTGATTCCTCTCGCGCTTGTTAACGGTTTACATTATTGACCGGTAATCAAGCGATGTCTTTCCATGTTCGACTTCAGCGCAATTCTCACATGGATCGACTTGTACTTAGAGTGAAGATCGAATGAGTTTGAAGACCCTGGATCTAGTTTCATCCATCTGGGCTGCGATATATATATTCAGGATATAAAGACATTTGTTATGTACATCATTGCAACAGATGATCATCCTACTCAAAGGATGATAATTTCAGCAGAGAATTATCAGTCTACCACCAGGCGATCGTCTGTTCTATGTACCAAAATGAATTTATAAAGCTGAGCATGGGAATGCCCGCCTCAGCTAGATCATGAAAGCAGAATGAAAAATAATGTATTGTATTGTATTTTATTACAGGGCACCTCTCAGCGATTGAATGAACTTCGGATCCTCCTGATAAAGCATTTCACCCGATAAACGACCTCATACTTTAGGGGGCAACTGTTATAGACATTTTTGTGCCTTACAGCATGAAGCATGAAATTTCAATAATCTGAGGGATCCAAAGTCCCTAAACATGTTGTTCCTACCCCTAGAGGAACAAGGTCAGCAAACCACAGCACTGAAAATCAGTTCTCCACCTAAAAACACTAAAAAACAAGCTATTTCTGGATCATGTCAGCTGCTCCACTGAGCATCTGCGCTGAATGTCAACTGCTCCACTCTATACCTACGCTGAATGTCAAAAGCAATGAAGGCTACCTGCGCTGGGCGAGATTGGCCAAGTGGCACAGTCATTCTGCAAGGTGTCAAATGCCCAGGAAGCTTCCAAAATGACACTTGGATCAGGGAATTCGCCTTGTGATGAGTAAGAGGATCTAGATCTCCAAGTGGAAGCAAGAAACTCCAAGTGGACTCAAGAACTGAAGTATAACTGAAGTGGGAGAGGACACTAGTCAGCTTCATGCCAGCCTCAAGCTGACTCATCCTTTCTCCAAAACTCCTATATATAGAGCTCTCTCGTGAGGTCTAGGGAGGCTGGAATCTTGTGAATGTAAGGAAGTGCTGTTGGTTTGAGTATAGAACTATTGGGTGATTGCTTTGAAGGAGGTGAAGAGGAGATTTCTTTCTACTGGGAGGTGTTGCTGGATTGGGCCTCTTATGGTTGTAACACTCTCAGAACTTTACTTCTTCCATTAATAAAGCATTTGAGGTTCTTCTATATGCATGTGTCTCTGTGGCGTATTGATGCTTGTATATTTGATTTATTCTAATCCTTGAATCAATTATGGATGTATGCTTCTTGTAGTTTCCCTTTCTTGTGCTTTTGCAGGATCTTTGTGTAGCTAGGCCAGTGAAAGAGCAAGGAGCTGGGAGCAAGCAGCAAGGAGAGAAGATTGGATCAAACATTAGCGGAAGACAACGGTTAGTGGATCTCTTTCTCCCCTCTCTTACATCTCATAAAGAAGTAATCTTGAATAGTTTTTCATTCGGTTGTTGCTGAGGTACTATCACCCTTAGAGTGGGATAGGGTCATTCCGTATTGGATACTTTTCCCAACAACATATATGCAAACTAGCATCTTCTCCATCTTGATCTTTAAACTTTGGCAGACCTGTTTGCCAATATATACAAGGAATACAATTCGTAAAACCAAGAATGTGAGCACGATTCATAGGATCATATCTTCGAGCATTTGAATCCATTTTTAAAATAGTTAAGCCACCAAGAAGTTCTTCAAACTAATGGTTTTTGAACAGTGGAGTCACCATGAGAATTCTAAACGTTTGGATTCTTCGACACTGGAGTCGCTAGGTGAAAGATGCATAACCTTTCTTGTGTCTGATCATTGTTCACCATCAGCAATCAGATCTGATCCTTGTTGTTCTTTCCAAGGGAAGATATGATCTTTCGTTCCCCGGCAATGGTGCCAAAATGTTATCCCCTACAATTTCCTAGGCTGAGGAGGAGATCGAAAGAGGTAACCTCGAACCACTTTCAGTTCAGTAGCTAGCCCTACTGAACCAGAGAGGGATATCTCTAAGGATTTGTCAATGAATAATTGGAAAGAAATAGGTTTTAGGCTAGATATACAAGTCTTGTTTGAGTATTTGTGAATTTAGGGTTTTTGGTTTGCTGGACTAGGGATTAGAGCAGGTAATTAGGTTAAGGCTTCAAGTATGTAGTGAAAAGTATAAAAAGGAGCTAGATATCAGTGTGTTATGGTGAACTTAAAGTGTTTTTAGTGTAGTACAGGTCTGATATTTTAAGAGAACATAATGAGCATTTAAAGGCATGAATTCATTAGTCTTAGAAGAAAAGAAACACAAGCATGATTTCCATATAAACAGAGCTTAAATCTAAGAATTATGTCTATATAACTGCAAGGAAAACCATAGGAAGAAGATAAAGCATGAAAAGGGAGATGATTTCATCAATTAGAAGATGATTTGAAAGAAAAACAACACCATAGACTCACTGAACAAGTATTCCTGAAATATAGTTGCAGTTACCCCTATATTAGTTGTAAGAGAACATAAGGTACCAAGCCTCTCCACAAAAGTCCCACCCCTCTTGCTGAATGAAAAACGATACATATAGAATCAATCAAACAACTTCCCCACCTTCAGGATTCAAATTCCTAGGTGGTGGAACTATTTCCAAGATTATCTCAACCAATAGGAAGGTCAAATACGAACTCTTCTCTTAGACTTTGTTTTGAATTTTGCTTCCTTTATGAGGCCTAATTAACCATAAAAAAATATATATATCATGTCTATTTATTCATGATTACATCATCAACCTTGAACTACTTCAATTACCTCATGAGTTTTGACTATGACCAAGTCAAACTAAAAACCTAGGAAATTACACACCGAAATTTTAAAATAAAAACTCAGAAATTTGTAGAAGCGCAGTCCCAACTTTGAGGCCATTTTTAGGTGCCTTCCTGAAGTCCAAATTGATATATGAGAGAACGGTCAACTAGCCTTGCCTGTATAGTTTTCATAACACCTTAATTTTTTGAAAATGACCCATGGGAATGCCTTAAATAACGCATTCTACCAAGGTGTCTCCAGAGGCATAGCACTTATCAAAAAGAGTGGCAGAATGATGATTTTTGACCCCCTTTTCTCCTTTTTATCACAATCTGAGCCCTGTATGAGAAATATGATGAAATGGGTTTTGATAGGAGATCATAATAATTCCAAAAATATAAGCCACTTTTCATTTGGAGCCCTGAGGAAAAAGTGCAGCGCCAAGGCGTTGCTCTTCTGTGGCTAGCCCAATTTCTGAATTTGGCACCAAAATTCTCGAAAAAACCAAAAATGCTCAGAAAACCTTCAAAATTGGTCATGAATTGAAAATAGAGGTATGGCATGCCCTCATGGATGCTTCAAAAAGCATCTCCAAGTTATCTCTCTCATTTTTTTCCTTTAGGGTTTTCTTTAGCTTTTCTTTCAACTTCTTGAGCTTGATGTTGCAAATAATGTTTCTAGTCTGATAATGATGGTCCATGTGTCTCAATAGCTGATTATCCCAGTTGGATTTTTCAAGAAGATGTTTTAAGTGGTCATTGAACTTACTTAGCCAATACTCTCTATCCTCATTGATCTCCAAGGCAATTTTGTCTTCCATGTCTGGGTCTTCATCTAGCAAATTATGTTCTTTATCCTCCTTCAATGCCTTTTTGAGTCCCTTATTCCTTGGCCTCTTTTTCCTAACTTGTTTTTCAGTTTCCTCATGCTCACTAGCCTCCCACATGGCTTTTCCTTTTACTCCTTGCTTTATCATCTTGGATTTCTCTTTCTCCAAGATGAGTTATTTAGCCTTAAGCTAACTGTTTTCTTTCTCAAGGAAGGAAATGATGAAATGAGGGAGTTACGGAAGGGAGATGATGATAGGGGAGTTTTGGGAGATGGATAGGGGTGGTAGAAAACTTAGTAAGTTTGAATGGATTGAAATGAGAGAGAGAGAGAGAGATAGATGAGTAGGAGAATTTAAAAACAATCCTACTAGGAAATTGTCCAAAATGATAGGTATGAGCTTGGGTTTGTGTAAAGGTGAGGTAAAATGACGGTAAATGAGTTGATTAGGGAATGATAGGGTGATTTATATATGTATAGAGGTATGAGATGACAAATTTTAAATCTTGCAATGTCATAACTAACAAAACCCATCATTTGCACTAGCTTTGAAGCATGAATTTTCACATAAACCCTAGATGAACACAACTCACCATTTGCACTTGCTTTGCCAAAGGAAAAGAGTGATTAATATGATGGTACTTACTTGTTTATCAGCTTAGAACAGTAAAGAATAAGAATGCAAGACTAAATTTTAAGTTTGGGTGAGTTTTGGCAAGTTTTGGGCTACTTTGTCCCAAGCACAGCGCCATTGGCAGAATCGCAGCGTAGTTCACAGAAGCATAGCGCCACCTACAAAAGCATAGCGCAGTTCACAGAAGCGCAATGCCATCCTCCAACTTGCATTTGGAGGCCTTAAACTATTCCAAATTTCAAAATTGATAGCTCGTTGGGAGGTTCACATGGAGGAGGATCTAAGTGATCCATGGGCTCTATGGGATCATCAAAAATATTTGTCTTAGATTCGAGCATAGAAGCACCATCTAAAATATCCATATCATCATTCTTCTTGGGAGGAGGAGGCAGAGGAAGGTCCCTTGCTTTTCCAAGGGTTAAATCTTCATCAAATGTAACATCCCTGCTAATTTCAACCTTCCATTTACCAAGAATATATATTCTAAATTATTTAGAATTTTCATAATATCCAACAAATGTACCTTTTCTTCCTGAGGCTTCCAACTTGTTTATTTTTTCTTTCAGTACATGAAAGTATACAGGGTAGCCAAAGATACGGATATGACTAACATCAGGCTTGACACCTGTGAACACTTCTTCGGGAGTATTGTTGCCCAATGCTTGATGAGGTACCCTATTTTGAACATATATGGCGACATTGGTTGCTTCTCCCCAAAGGAAATTCAACAACTTTTGATCATGCAGCATGGCACATGAAGCTTCTATAATGGACATGTTCTTTCTTTCATCAACTCCATTTTGTTTGGGAGTATAGGGCATAATTGTCTCCTTCTTGATTCCTTCCTTATTGCAAAAATCAATGAACTCCTTTGATATTTACTCTCCATCATTATTGTACATGAATATTTTTAGTTTCTTCCCTATTTGATTTTCGATCAAAGATTTTAACTCCTTGAACATTTTTAGGGCTTCATCCTTGTGCTTCAAATAATATATCCATGTCTTTCTATAGAACTTGTCAATGAAGGTGATGTAGTAGAGATGGCCACCAATAGAATGCATGGGAATTGGACCACATATGTTCGAATGAATGAGATGGAGGATGTTAGTTGTCTTGTTCTCACTAGAGGGGAAAGGTCCCATTTTCTTCTTTCCATTGGCACAACCTAGACTTACTCCATCATGATGAGCTTGAAGTTTGCGAATTCCTAAGACCAATTTCTCCAATTTTGGTAGAGCATCATAATGTGGATGGGCCATTCTTTGATGCCATAGCTTTCTTAGATGATTAGTATCATGTACAAATGTTAAAAGTGGTCTTCCAGTGACCCTGTAGAGTCCTTCATATCTTGATCCCAATGTGAATGCATCTCTCATAGGTGATCCACCAGGCCAAGTAAGAACCTTTCGCTTGATGAAGGAAACCCTCATCCATTTGTCTTCTAAAGAGGATATTGATACCAAATTATTCTTCAATCTTGACACATACATCACATCATGGAGCAAAATAGATTCCCCATAATTCAAATGAAATTTGACGGACCCAAAACCTTTAACAGGATGAGTGGAGTTGCCTCTAAGGATGATTTTCAAATTTGACTCCCTCTCTACCAAATTAGAGAGAACTTCCTTATAATCACAGAAGTGATGAGTGGCCCCGCTATCAACCAACCAACTATCCCACAAACACGGAGGAGATGAACTAGTAATGGAAAAAATAAGAATATTTTCAGACAGATTCGCAACATTACTTTCATACATGGAGAATTTCAACTTCTTTTGTGAACAAAGGTTTCTTCATGATCACTTGGAGCATCTCTTCTTCTTCTTTCATCTCTTCCATTGAGATCATTCCTTCGGTCATATATTATTATTTGATCATTGAACCTATTGTTGTTGCTTCTAGTATTGTAGTGTGGTCCATTTTTCTTCTCGACACAATCTTGAGCATAGTGGCCTTTCTTATGACAATTGTAACATTCGATGTTCAATAATTCATTTCTTCTATTTGGATTTCAAGAAGTATGCTTTCTTGAAAATGATGGAACTCCTTTTCCTTTCTTCTTCTTCTTGTCATGAGTGACGAATTCAACGACCTATCCTTTTTCATGCTTTTGAATCCTTCCTCTTGATATCATCCTTGGTTTTTCTTAAGTGAGATTTCCAACAATTTCATCAAATGATGGAAGAACATTGTCATTTCTTATCGTAGTAATAATGGTTTCCCAAATGGACAAGAGGCCTCTTAGAGTTAGAATCACCAATTCCCAGTCAGACATAGATTCTCCAACTCTTTGCAGTTGGTCTCTAATACGAGATATCCTCATTATGCAGTTTTCCAAAGATTCTCGTTTGTTCATCTTTGTGCCTTTGAGTGGATCTTTCAAGGAGATTATTTCATTCAAATTGTTGACTTCATACATTCCAGTTATGTTACAATACATATCCTTATACCTTCTCAAGTTTCTAACATATGAAAGTAAATTATCTTGTAAACCATCAACTACAATTTTCTTTTCTTTTAACTCACCTTTCTTGTGCTTGTTCTTGGTAGCAGTGGAAGAATTCTCTAGAGGCTCAGGTACTTTTCCTTAAATGTAGTCCAAAAAATCATTATTATCAACTATGATCTCCAACCTTACTTTCCATGCAACAAAATTACATCAGTCGCCCAAATTCTCATTTTCCTTGAAGAAGGAAGTCATCTTGACTTGGCTAGTTTTTTTCTTTCAACATTCCAAAGATGATTGCTTCATTGCTTGTCTCCTTTTGTGCTTGTACTTCACCTTAGCTCTGATACCATGTTAATTTTTAGATTCTTTTATGTTTTATCAATTACTTTAGCCTAATTTAATAATTCAATTAACAATATTTCCAATCACAATTATTATTTCCCTTCATCAACATTAATTAAGGATACAACAATTAATGCAATGACAAAGGAGACAATCAACACATCAACAAGAGACACCAAGTTTTGTCAAAGACTAGGGGAAAACCCCACTGGGGGAAAACCCTTTGAAATTATTCTTCTATTAGATTGTCATAACATGTTCAATAGAGAGTGAAATGAGCCTAATACAATATCATCCAACAAAATAACCCAACAATATTCAAAAATATGTTTCAAACATCAAAATATATCAGAGACAACTTTTCTTGTGTGCGGTCAACTATGGTCAACTTCAGCCCTTGGTCAAATCTGAGTCAAACTTCTTGGTCACATGCATGAAGATGTTGTACGAGTGACTTAAGGCTTTTCGTCACTCCCTTGATTCATACAAGCCAATGAATGTGGACAATTTTTCTCTATGACATGCCTGTGACTGTAGCCCAAAAACTGTAAAACATATGTGAGCCTCAGACCTTGTAATTTCAGAACCTTTGTGAACCATTGTTGTTGTCCATGCCTAAGACTTGTGTGAGCCAATCAATGAATAAGAGAAGAAGATTATTGGTGATGTCCAAATGAGCTTGAGGTCACTTGTATTTATAGGCTTCCAAGGGTGTCCAATTTTCTTTAGGGCCGACCTTGTTCAAATGTGCATATGTGGGCTTTCCTTCATAAGTACACTTTCCCTTATCCGATTTGAGTGATATTTAGGTCAATTTTGGTCCTCTCAAAAAGAGGAATTAAATTTCACCATAATATCCATAGCATGAGCTATCCAAAGTGTAATTTTACTGTAGTTTCATATTTTTAACATATCAAACAATGTATCAACTTTTGTTTGTTTTGTAATGACCCTGATATGAAAAAAGTTCATTTCTTTCTTTATCATTTTGAGATTCAATATGCTTACTAGAAGAACTAGCACTTGAATTAGAAGTTATACCTTTCATTCTTGTGGATATGATTTTGGTTTCATCACCTGAATCAGATCCTAGATCTTGTTGAGTTGTAGCAACAATTTTTTGTTTCCCCTTGTTATTGAACTTGACTTTGGTCTCATTTTTTGATGTAATTCCCAAATTGGTCTTCATCAAGGACTTATTTTGAACAATGTTTACCAGTAATTTTCTCTCCCTCTTTCTTGATTGTAGATTTTTTTTCCTTTTCCTTTAAACTTATGCTTTCCATTATCTCCAGATTTGGAACATTTCTTGCTAGTCTCTTTAGGAACATTCTTGCCTCTTGATTCTAAGTGAGTATCCTGAACACATATTTCATCTACATTGGTGGGATTAAGCATAAGTATAGTATGTCTCAAATAACTATGTAATCCACCTATGTATTTAAGGAGAGTATCTTGTGAAGACAAATCAACACCCAAGATTAAAGCTCTTCTTCTAAATTCTTGTGTAACTTTGTACACTCTGACTATCAATCCTTAATTTCTTTTTACATGTAAGCTAATGGATGAAATTTACTTCTTAATGCAGCTATAAAATCATTCCAAGAAGAGATAATGTTATCACTTTTCTTCAAATCTTCTTGAGTTCTAGCTTCCCACCAGATGAAGGTTGCACTTTCCAAGTGAAGAGAAGAAATATGGATCTTTGTAACATCATCATAAATCTTTTGAATCCTACAATACACTTCAATTTAATGAACCCAATTATCCAAAGTTTCAGCATTTACTTCCCCTACATAGGCAATTGAAATTTGACATCAAGCTTAACCAAAGGTGACTTAGCATGTGTTTCCGGGAAAACTAGTGTGTTTTCGATCGACTAGCCCTCTAGGATTGGCAGCTATCCTAGAAATAAATAGTTTAAAGCAATTTGTGATTTCCTCTATGTATGATAGATAAGAGAGAGGTAAAGGAACCAACCTGGATCTTCCGCTTAACTCCTTGCTTGATATCTCTCCCCCTTGATAGAGCTTGCACCTCTTCTCCTACTTATCCTGCTTAAAGAATACCTGTAGAGATAAAGTAACAAAACACTATCAAAGCATCTTGATCTATTATATCATAAGCATTGCAGAATCAGAAATACAATGAACATACAATAGCATTCACAAATAACAACATTCACATCTACACAATTGTATGGAGGAAAACTCAAAGAACTTTATTAAAATAGAAGGGAGAATTACAACCCAGTTGTCTGGTCCAGCATCAAAGCCCTCTTCACCTCATGAAAAGCAAGATCACCCAACAATACAATGCTCTTTCTCAAATACAAATTATCAGCGCTTCCTTACCAATTACAATATTCAAACCTCCAGATCTCTCAGATGAGGGATCCATTTATAGATGTCTGCAAGGGTGTGAGTCATCTCTAGGTTTTTTATTAGTGTCATTCCACTTATTTTTTTTGGTTCCACTTGGAGATTTCTTGGATCTCTTACTCATCCTTGGGCGAATTTAGAGAAACAAGTGTCATAGGAGAAGTTTCTAGAAGATTCCATGAGCATCCACTTAGCAAAATGTCTCGGACATTTGTCCATTCTCACTCATTGCATCCCACATAAGGCCTCATCAGTATGCATCACACCCTGACAATGGAGCTTTTAGTATGGTCCAGTTCAGGCCAGTTCAGGATGGTTTTTCAGGTGGAACTTTTGGGGAATGATGTAATCAGTTGACCATGATCTTTTAGGGTATGAAACAACACCTTTAGGGGATAAAGAGCCCTAGTTTATCGACATATAAGATTGGGTTTGAAGTGCCCAAATATGTCTATAACAGTTGCCCCCTAAAGCATGAAGTCATAAATATTTGATGTCAGGTGAAATGCTTTAACATGAGGGTCCAAGGGTTCGACATTGGAAGGTGACCTATATAAGATACAATACAATACATCATCATCATATAATTTTCATGATTTAGTTGAGGCAGGCATTCCCATGCTCAGCTTTATAAATTCATTTCATGTACATAGAACAGATAATTGTCTACAGTTGCAGACTGGTGATTCTTCATATGTAGGATCATCATCCCTGGTTTAGATGACCATCAGTGTAGCTTCTGTGTACATTTAATGTCTTTATACTCCTGAATATGTCACAACCCGGATGGATGAAACTAGATCCAGGGTCTTCAAACTCGTTCAATCTTCGCACGATGTACAAGTCAATCCATGTGAAAAGACGTTTTGAAGTCGAACATGGAAAGACATCGCCTCATTACCAACCAATAATGTGAGCTGTTAGCAGATGCAAGAGGAATCACTAATAATGATAATGACCCTCAAGGTACTATAGTACAATTCATGTGGTGTGAATATATGATCTGATGTCGAACACCACCCAAAATCTTTCGGTCGAAGGCTATTGATGTCAACCTATGAATATGTGATCTAATGTTTAACACCACGCAAAATCTTTCGGTCGAAGGCTATTGATGTCAACCTGTCGCCAGAAGTGAGAAACTTGCCATTAAGGCATGCAAGTTTCAAAGTACTGAAAGGGTTGTTTCTAAGTCAACTTCTTGGATAATGAGCTGATGTCGACAAGAAGTGAATCATCATAGGAGGACCTTAATGTATCCCACATCTACGACACAAAACGAAGAAAATGATTTTCTAGAGGTGAAAACGATCGATGACACAAGGTTCAGGAATGGTGGTCATGAAAAATTGAGGTTGAAGGTATTGCAGTGGATGAGACATTAACTGGATGGTGAATTCTCAACTGAATGACTTCTCTCAAACATATTGGCGACACTGAGATGGATTGGTAGCGTTAATCCCAAAAATGGATGGTGTGAAAGACCAATGGTGAAATGACTGGTGAATGGAATAACCCAACCCAAGTCAATCATGGTGATGGAGTAAAAGTGTCATGTTCAAGAGCAACCTACTACCATAAAATTCTTCAAGTTTTCTTCCCTTTTTCCCCAGTCATTGCTGACCAATACCTCTTTATTTTTGTCAAGCTTGAGGAGGATAACATGTGCTTGTTCTATAATTTTCCCTTCGGGTAAACCTGACACTATGTTTTAGCGAGTCTAGCGACAGTGAAACTTGTTCTTGTCTAGGTGGACAAGTTTGTTGCTATTTTTTTATCAGGTTTAATGACAAAGATAACTGGGTTCTTTTCATGTTTAGAGAGTTTGAAAAGGGACGAAAATAAAACACCAGCAGTTCTTTTTCGTAGCATAATCCCTTAAGTCCGAAAAAGATTAAAATAATACAAAAGGGATGACTTTTCGATCACTTTAGCAAGCCGAAAAGGAAAAATGCTCGAACGTTTTTGTGAGATAATTCCTCAGTTCTGAAAAAGATTACAAATACAGGATAGGTGGCACTTCCAATCACTTTAACAAGCTAGAGAGGCCAATTTCTCAATAAACTTTTCATATTTAACGAGTCTGAAAAGGGTTTAAAGATGACTTGTTTTTTAGGAACGAGTGGTATCTAGGGTAGCAACTGGTTCCGGGTAATCTTGGAACTTCTCAAAACATGGTGATGTGAAGAGGGTGGCTAATAGGACCACTCGTCACAGATTTTCCTCATAATGGTAAACAATCAAGTGGAAGCATATGATCGGCCAAAATAATGGAGGTGATGGCAGGAACACAACCAAGGTTCAAAAGGCTAATGTAATGGAAATCACAAATGTTATTTACTGAAGGTAGGTTCATTGTTTAACGAGCCTGAACCTTGCAGAAACTATGCTCAGTGGGTTTATATTTTTATGCGAACTAGAAATGACCAAACTAAAAGCTAGAAAAACTAAAAAAGCTAAGGAACTGCTAAGTTTAGGTAGGATGGTTTCATCAACGGTTAGACAAAACACCTCCTTTGCTTCGTCCGTAGAATAGACGAAGGTGAATGGTGTGTCAGACCAATCACCTAACCTAAGAAGCTAAACAACTAAAAAGCTAAAAAGCTAAAAGGCTAAAAAGTTAAAAACAAAAAAAAAACAAAAAAAAAACAAAAAACAAAAAACAAAAAAAACTAGGAAATGGAATTGATCGATTTTAGCTTGCATGAAAAGGTTTGCATGCCCCCAGCTTGATGAAAAGGAGAGCCTCCAGTAGCCATATGGAAACTTACCATGGTTATGCAAGATAGTTTCGTCCGCAGAACAAACAAAACACTTCCTACACTTCGTCCACAGAATAGACAAAGGTGAAAGGTATCCCAGACCAATCACATAACCTACAGGGAGACCTATTTTTCAGTTGGGTTCGTCTGTCAAATAGACAAGGGTGCATGGCCCCTAAGCTTCATTTCATTCACCAGACTACTCGTGGTAATTAGGTGGACAGAATGAAGGTTGAAGAGACATCGTGGATATAAAAGGACCATTTTGGGATGATGGTTGACTTGGAGCTATGCTTGAACAAGGAAGTGAAAGTTGGTCAATGGTGATAATTTTTCCTTCAATTGGGAAACACATCTTTCGGAAGAGTGTTGAAACAATAGCTTCCATGTTATAAACATAGTCACGTCCAAGGAGTAGATTGTAATCTAACGTTCCTGGGACTACCATCATGTTCAGGTGAACGGTTTTCCTTCCTAAAGTTATCGGTAACTTAGGAAGGATCCCTAACGGTCGACTGGTTCCTTTGTTAAAGCCTGAAAAATTCTGTGTAACAAGCATAAGCGATGGCGAACCAAGCACTTTCCAAACAGTTGATGAAAGGATACTCACTGACGCACCCTCATCTATGATAGTGCCTGACACAATCATTTTGTAAACTTGTACTATGATCCGGAAAGGTACATAAGAAGGAAGGCGAGATCTTGCTAGTCGATTCCAATCAAAGGAAGCGATTAGACTGCTTGGAGGGGGTACCGAATAAACGGGTGAAATATCCCCTTGATTAGCGGGAATTGGGGGATTCTCTTCATGTTGTGAAGGAATGGGCAGATTGCCCCCAAGTTCATCGAACTCTGAAGTAACAAAGAAAATTTGAATGGTATCGTTCTCACTCTCTTGAGGATGGATATGATCTTCTGAAGGTAAAACTGGGTAGACTACCATCTCGACCTGTTGAATTTGGTCCGATATGGACTCAGAAGATTCACTTTCAACAATAGGTGTTTCGACTGATGTTTCAGTTAAGTCAGTCAGATTTTCAACTAGCAAAGGACCCAGGGAGAGTTTCCTATATCCAGGTGGAAGTCGCTTCGGTCAAGTAGGATGGCTATGCAAGACTCTTTTGGCCTCACCCAAAAAAGGACAACAGGGAAGTGTATGGTTCCCTTCACATAACTCACATGGAACTTTGACTTTTCCTTTCTGTCCGTGGACTTCACTATCACTAGTTGATGGTTTATTATCAACATGATCAGAAGAGGTTGATGACACTAGTTGGTGCGAACGAGGGGGCCATTCTCTCAATATCTGAGGAATGCACGGACAATATTGATGAAAATGGTCTCCTCTACAGATTATGCATGGATATCTGGGTTTATGAGATTTAATTCACAGATTTTCACTAGCTGATGCATCCAAATCTATGGTTGGTTGGTTGCCCCCTTTCTGAATTGGCTTCTTCTTCTTCTCCTTACCTTTCTTCTTCTTCTTAGCCACTTGGTCATTAGCATCACTACTTTCACCAAGCGAAGAGGAATAAGGGGAGGGAGGAACAAACGAAGAAGAAGGTGAGGGGTCAACCTTAGCATCAACTGGATGTTGATTCGATTGCTGAGGAATCACGTTATTTTGAACCACAGAGGTTGAGAATAACCATACTGGCAGGCCAATAGTGAGTCCTGGAAGGGACAATGTGGCCATATGAGGAGCACCAATACTTCCCCAAGATGCAAAAGGACTAGGATTTCCCTCAACAGGGTTTTCATGATTGGTGGAATCCATTATCTCAACCTAAGATCAATGACGGAATAGGGATGTTATTCCGAAATTAATAAATTTTAATGACGCTTTGACACAACTTTGCTTTTTCAATTTTTAAGAGTCGAGAAAAAGCTAAAGATGACTCTAGTCCCCTTCGATTTTTAATGACCCCAAAGTGACAAGTTCTCAAATGGACCTTTTCTTTGAAGAGTTGAAAAGGAACGAAAGTGACTACTTTGGAGATCGAGACAGAGGGGTTACCAAACCAATCGCAAAACTGCAATATACACCTTGGTTATAAATTAAAGAGAAATTACCAAGGACTTATGTATGGTAGTCAATCTTCCCGAATGTTGTGTTCAGTGCATTGTGATCGATAGGGCGGCAAACATGAATTCCTATGGATAAAGGATATAAGCCTATTGTGGTCTCCCAATATATACGCGATGGTACGGGGAGCACAAGTCCGTGCTAACACTTGTCGTATCAAGGAGGAGGAATCACCCAACCTTCAATGAAAATGATAGTTACTAGATTTTACGACGTCGGAACACGTCTCTAGCCTAGACCTCTAGATGTGTTGCGTTAGGTTCCAAAGCATTGTTAAGTTCATTGAAATTTATTTTAGAGTTGATCTTGTTTAAAAGTTTTCCTTTCAATGGTTCACTGCGTGATGTAGATTTAAAATTCCTAAATATGCAGTCTACAATGATAAACAATCATTGTTTATTTTGATCAATGAAAATCCTAGCTACTAAGGAAAGAAGATTATGATTCTTTCAAACAAAGAGCAAAGAGCACACACTAAATGCACTTTTCCTAAATCATTTTTCGCACACAGTCTAAATGCAAATGCAAATGCATGTATTTTTTTTTCATTCTCTTTAATGTGAAAATGCCAAAAAAGAAAACTAAATGTAGTAAAGATCTGAAATATTTTTACTCAAAGTGACATTTCAACAATTTCTTTTTCAAAATAGAAAGGAAGACTAAACGAAACTTTTTTATTTCAAATAGAAAATGCTTTTGACACTTCAAATATCAACAAATCAAATCAAATACATGACCAAAAGTTCAATTGACTATCGAAGGAAGGAAGACTCAATGACACTTCTCTTTTTGACACAAAACGATAGTTACGACACTTTTTGTACCAAAATGACAGTTCGATTTAAGCAAATTTTCGACAAAGCATCGTAAATTATGGAAAAATACATAAAAGCATTTATTAATCCTAATCAATGGAGGCTGATCTATCTGATGCAAGGAGGCTTCAGTAATGAGGTACTATTCATAAGTAGCAAAACAACTAAACTGAGCTGAAAATAAGGACAAAAACCCCAAATTTCAAGAAGGGAAATAGGCTCAGTCAGTCATTGCACATGGTCTTCACAGAAACAAGGATGCATCACACTTTTTAGACTCGAAAGGAGCGATGCATACTAGCAAATAGTGACAGACAGTGCGATGGACTAGGGAGCGCAACTGAGATGGGTTTTGGCGAAGTTGATTTCAGTGAGTTAAGCTGAGCTATGATAGACAGTAAAAAGAAAAGTATAGAGGTATGATATTGGAAGGTTACTGAGCTACCACAAGGGCATCTAGAATGTTTGTAAGTCAGATGTTCAGTTCATAAACTAAACTGGAGATTGACTGAAGCAGCATTCATCTACTATGAAATTGCAGAGCAAGAGCAGTTCAAAGGCTATCTGGCTAACTTCAGGCTCCATCTATAGTTTATAAAACAAACAACAATAAATAACAGACATCTATTCAATCCCTAATGGAGTCGCCATTTTGTTTCTCGGGAAAACTAATGTCTTTTCGATCGACTAGCCCTCTAGGATTGGCAGCTATCCTAGAAACAAACAGTTTAAAGAAATTTGTGATTTCCTCTATGTATGATAGATAAGAGAGAGGTAAAGGAACCAACCTGGATCTTCTGCTTAACTCCTTGCTTGATCTCTCTCCCCCTTGACAGAGCTTGCACCTCTTCTCCTACTTATCCTGCTTAAAGAATACCTGTAGAGACAATGTAACAAAACACTATAAAAGCATCTTGATCTATTAGATCATAAGCATTGCAGAATCAGAAATACAATGAACATACAATAGCATTCACAAATAACAACAGTTACTAATACACAATTGTATGGAGGAAAACTCAAATAACTTTATTAAAATAGAAGGGAGAATTACAACCCAACTCTCTGATCCAGCATCATCCTCCCAGCATCAAAGCCCTCTTCACCTCATGAAAAGCAAGATCATCCAACAATACAATGCTCTTTCTCAGGTACAAACTATAAGAACTTCCTTACCAATTACAATATTCTAGCCTCTAGATCTCTTAGATGAGGGATCCATTTATAGATGTCTGCAAGGGTGTGAGTCATCTCTGGGTTTTTTATTAGTGTCATTCCACTTGTTGTTTTTGGTTCCACTTGGAGATTTCTTGGATCTCTTATTCATCCCTGGGCGAATTCAGAGAAACAAGTGTCATAGGAGAAGTTTCTAGAAGATTCCATGAGCATCCACTTAGCAAACTGTCTCGGACATTTGTCCATTCTCACTCATCGCACCCCACAAAAGGCCTCATCAGTATGCATCGCACCTAGCTAGTGTAGAAGTTAGTATGCATTGCACCCTGACAGTGAAGCTTTTAGTATGGTCCAACTCAAGATGGTTTTTTAGGTGGAAATTTTGGGGAATGATGTAATCAGTTGACAATGATATTTTAGGGTATGAAACAGCACTTTTAAGGGTTAAAGAGCCCTAGTTTATTGACATATAAGATTGGGGTTGAAGTGCCCAAATATGTCTATAACAACATGTCTTTTTGGAGATGGACGAGGACTAGGTCTATGAGATGAAGGAGGTGAAGAAGGAGGTGAGGATGGAGGTGTAGATGGAGATGAAGGAGGAGGTGGACATGTAGGCTTGTTCACATCACCTCCATTACATTTTGGATCATTGGAACTTTCTCCTTGCAACCTTGTTGTCATATCATTGTACAAAATTTTCACCACGTCATACATATCAAAGAAATCCTTTCTAAAATCTCTCTCATCCTCAGACATCAACTCTTTTCCTTCTTCATGTGCCATGACTATTGGAGCTTGTCGAGTTTGTGACATCCTTGAACCAATTTGACAGTTTGGTTATTCAAGCACTCCTCTTTTAAATTTATACCTTGTAATCATTCAAGAAAACACTTGAAAAAACTATCAAGCCTTCACAACAACCATGCTTAATATTAAAATGATCTAAAGTTTAAAATTGAAGGTTTCATAAAATGTTTTGGAAGCTAGTTTATGTATTATGGGAAATGGATCAATATTACAAAAGCACACAAACTAAGTTACTTTTTTCATATTTAAACAGTGAAAAATAGAAAACACTCAACATCACAGCACAACATTTTGATGACGGAGTTCACCCCTCCTATACTACGTCTTCGGGTCCATCTTCCAATGGTGTCCCTCTATATTATATGCTCAAATGTGAAATTACATCAGCATACAATGCTCAAATTGCAAAAATAGAACTACTATTGTGTCCAGAACACCTATGTGTCAAAAGTGCATGGTTCATCATGAATAATGTTGCTCATGGATACCACGTATCCCTAGAACCAAGATGGTTTATTGCTTTCTCTAAAGGTTCCTTAGGGAGCAACATATCTATCATCATCCTGTAAAGTGTCACAAAGCCATAATCATCTCTTTTTAGCACATGGAGAAGGATCCAAGGAGTCCATGGGATCCATGGGTTCATCAGTAGGATCAGGCTCAAGCTCATGATCTTCTTGTGCATCCAAGACATCATCCTATCTTTCAACATTAGCAAGAGGAGAAATGTCTATGGCTTTTCAAAGAGTTGCATGTTTATCAAATGCCATATCTCTGTTAAAATATATAGTTCTTTTACTAGAAAAATATAATTTGTAAGATTTGTAATTTTCACAATAACCAATAAGCATACCTTTCTTACCTGAATCTTCCAACTTGTTTCTCTTTTATTTTGGCACATGTAAGTAGATAGGTTATCCAGAGATCCTCAAGTGTCCAACCTTGGGTTTTTCACCAAATAATACTTCTTCTGGAGTCTTGTTGTTTAGAGCATGGTGAGGAGGTCTATTTTGAACATAGACAACCGTGTTAGTAGTTTCTTCCCATAGAAACTTTGTTAGTTTTTAATCATGTAACATAGCTTTGACTACTTCCATGATAGTTCTGTTATTTCTCTCAACCAAACCATTATGTTCTGGGTTATATGGTATTGTGGTCTCTTTCTTGATTCTAGCTTCCTTGTAGAAGTCTCGATCTCCTATCCACTTCATGTCCACTGAAGCCATTGGATGGATCAACATCTTCCTCAATATCGATACCAAGGACTTGGTTCTGACATTCATCAAATGTACCTATTGATCCCAGAACAAGAGCAAGAGAAATAGTAGCAAAGTAAATAAACATAACGAAAGTATACTTACTGATGAGGAATTTCTTTCTTTCTTTTCTAGATGTGAGAGTGGCTCCTTCATTATCCTTGCACTATTCTACACCCTGATGATCTTTAGGATATGCTTTTCTTGATCGCATCCTCATCAAGAGGTTAGTGAAAGAATCATTCAAATACTTGTGTAGGAATAATAACAAATGATCTATAAAAATAAATATAAACAAAAGTAGTGACACAAAGAAACAACATGAGACCTGAAAATACTGATTTTTTAATGGGGATTGAAGGAAGTTGTTAGCTCCCTCTTGATCCAACCTCTATAAGCTACCTCTATCCATCAACCATATGTCATTGGTAGAAGAAATGCATCTTCTTTAACACCACTTGGAAAACTCCGTCATAATCCACTCTAATCTCAGGCATTTCGGAAACCATCTTTATCACACGAGGTAATATTTTATAGTGAAGAATGAGTGAACTTTCGGTGATACAATTTATATTGATGATTACTTATCGTGAATCAATGCATTGATTGGTATTCCATTGATTTTATAAATATCTTCAAATCTTGATCCCATAGTGAAGGCGTGAAATATTAATTATACATATTGACTTCATTGTTTGCATTGATATTAGTTATAGTCCATCTTTGGTCACTGCAAAAGAGGTTAGTTTAGAAAATTGTCATTCCATCTTTTGCAAAAGTCATGATCCTTACCTACAACCACTACTGTTAGTAAACTCTAATATCAAAATTACCAAAACCCATAAGATTAAGATCTTTCTCATATAATTTGAGAGAGTCAAAATCCCCCTATATTTAGCATTTAATTTCTATGAGTTATTCTTTCATAACCTTTTATACTTCTTTTCATGACATCATTTTTATTATTTTTTCACATGCCTAAACATAAGTAAAACTATTCTTTACTTTTGCATTCATCAACAAGTACCAAAATTAGAAGAGTAGTAGTAGTAAAATATTAGAAGAGTAGTAGTAGTAAAATTTCAATAGTAAATAGAAAGGGAAAAAAAGAGATATTTCAATAGTAAATGAGATATTTCAGCAACAAAATAGAAGAAATATTTAATCAGAAAATTAGCAACATTTAGAAGGAACAACAAGTGTTATTTAAACATAAAAATGGTTGCAAATAGAGTTGACAACACTTGATATATCAATAGAAAATGGGTAATAAATAGAGTTGTTGGCTTGTATGGGCCTAACCTAGGTTCAGAGGTGATTTAGCCAAGAAAATCTCGGCACTACTGGCCCTTTCGGCAATAGTCCACGAAGCACGGACTGAGGTCTCACCCGAAGTAGTATGGGAGGTTGCTAGAACTAGGTTTCCGCACCCTGGGGATGTCTGATGAGCTTCTGGTGGTCAACGGTTTGACCCTGCACACACGTCACTACGCGCACCTATTAGTCCCTAGCAACCTGTGATGCTGCCTCAGCGTAACCTTACTCGAGGTGCAATCTGTAATATACCCAATTTCCTTACTATTTAACCTGTTATTACTCGATTACTAAATGTATTTGTGTAAGACTAGTGATAATTAACAGTATATCCAACAATCATATAAGTGCGTGCGATAAACAAAACAGTATAAATGTAAAGAAGGCAATATACAAGCAGATTCATAGAAATTGGAATCAACTTCTCTTTATTATTCTTCATTCAGGATTACAGACTTGACACTGCCCTGTGCACTCAGCTGCAAGGGTCCGCGCACTCAGTTGTAGACTCTACTAGGCCTCTGTGTACCCAACTACAGAGCCTCTTCCTACTACTACGACCCAATACACTTCGACTCTTCCTTTATGCTCTATCTTTGCTACTCAACTCCTTTGCTCCTTATACAACTTAGAGCCTCGCTCTACTTATACAATCCCATGGTCCACAGACCATGGGTATGGCGGACAACCCTATGATTGAACCTATATTTCGCACTCTGCGCCCACAATTCACGGAGTCTTACAATACATTTGACCAAAACTTGGGCTTTGAGCCCCAAAACATGTTGTGGGGGGATTCCATGCCCAATAGGCCCCCAACACAATCATTGTGACTCATCCCCAAGTCACTCTGTTGGTGTGGCGATCTTGGCGCGGAGTCCCTCTAACTGGTCCTGTACTATATGAAGGTCTGCAATGCACTATTCTGCAGTTTTTTGGACTTGCTGCATGTGCTCTTTCGATGCTTCTTTGTGAGGATCACATCCCTGCCTTAGCATGTAGAGCCCCTGCATCTATGTGAGCTTTCCCTCGATATCTACCGTAATGGTGAAGGCCTCATCAATCCATGGCTGGACGCGCACTTTGAGAAGTTCCTCTTTCTGTCTTGCGGCATCCACCTGCTCTTTCAGTGCCCTTTCTTGCTGCATCTTTGCCATCCGTTGAGTGAGAATGATTGTCTACACAGTTCCCCTTACACTATCGTACTACTCCTGAAGCTCGTGCGGCTCTGTTTCCAAGCGTTGTGTGTTGGGGTCCTCCTACAAGGATGTGAGGACGCCAAAGGATTGGTCCAACATATCAGTACAGTCTTGAACTGCCCGTCCAATTTCTTCCAATCCTATTTGACTAGCGCTAACACACTACTCTCTAACTTCTGGAGGAGTGGAAGGGCTGTGCCTTTAACTGCAGCTCAACAATCTGGAGATTCAGCTCCAACTGTACTCGTGTTGTTTCCTTGCACGCATTTTGGACTCCACTTGCCAAATAGTGGATCCACATTTCTGTTGGTAGGTCTGTGGCGATGGACAACTCTGGGACTCACTAGCACGCTTCATCAATTGTCTGCACTATCAGCTAGTTTTGTGACACCAGTTCGTCATGCTGCAGGCTGAGCTGTTTGATGTTTATCTTTTTCTCACTCATCACTTGAATCACACGGCCCTCCCTAGCATGGAGCTCTGTTGTTATTCCATCCTGTAGTTGGCATAGTGTGTCTCATGGAAGGGTAGCCAAATTAAGGCCAAGTCCCTTGATCCTTCCAATTGCGGCTCTGTCGGTTTCATTCTCTACTGTTAGCACCCCTTCTGGTAGCACTATGGTATTGGCCATATTTATGTGTAGCAGCTGCTCCGCTGCTGATGTGCCTACTGCGTCGTAGGTGGCTATGGTTCCTTCCTATGGGGGCCACACCTGTAGTTCATGTAGCTGCACCCTTAGGGCCCCCAACACAGTTTGCTGCTTCGACATGGCTTCTTGGAGTGCTTCCTTGGTGACCTTGTGAACCATGTCACTAATGTCATAGAGGTTGCCTTCTGTTAATGTGATCGGGTCGATGGCCAATTTGGAGGCCTTGACCTTTTTCCATGGACCCAATCTCTCTGTGATGCACAACCTTTTGAGTTGGGTGGAAGTTGTGCCTAGGTCCGTGCCTTCTTTTGCCAGGTTTGTGTCCTCTTCCTCTTGTCTCGTAGACAATTCCTGGCCCTCCTCTTCCTATGTTGTTGTGGCCCCTGTTGTCTGCCTTTGTTGCCTCGTGGATAGCCCTTACCTCTGTTGTCACTTTTTCATTACACCTCTTCTCAACCAAATTTGTGACGTGTAACTTGACCTCATCCTTTCGTGTCTGTGCTGCTATCCTATCCAACTCTGCCAAATCTGCAACGCACAACTCAGGAGGCCATGATTCTAGCATTGTAAAAATTTCATCATCAGTGGCAATGAAGGGGAGCTTGGTCCACTGCTGCGCCAGATCCTTTCGCGCCTTGATGTAGATGTTGTGCATGTTCGCCTTGAAGTCTACAAAGCTCCGCAAACTGTTGTGCACTATGGGGGACAGGCACGGCTACTTATTAATCCACATCCAGACGCTCACCTCCATGAGCACCCAGAAGATCTTTGTCTCGTGAATCTGCTTAGCGTCCTTGGTAGCCCAGATCGATGTGTACTTTGCGGCCTCTGGTAAGTCCTGCTCAATGCTCAGGAACTAACTGTCCTCCAGCAGATCTCCCGATACCAGCAAAATGGACAAGAGAAACCACACGTAGTGGAAGGTCTTGCCCTGCTCCTGGGGTTCCTTGCAGTTGGTCAAGAATTCCTCGTAGAGGAACTCGGCCCAGTTGAATTGGACCCCCTTTATGCATTTTTTGGCCAACGCAACTACTGGTGCTGGTACCTCATCGCCGCAGCATTTTCTCATTACCTTCCTAGCTAGGAGTTGGGTGGCTATGCACACCCCTTTATCTTTGATGTTGTTGATTGCGTAACCCCTCTTTTTCTTCTTGAGCTTATATTTTTTCTTCATGGCCTCCACGAGAGCCAAATCTTTACTTTTTCCTGCTATCATCATGGGGTCCTTTCCCTTACAGGGAAGTCGAGAAATTCTATGGATGAGATCTGCCGTGAAGGGAATAGACTCCTCCAGACATAAGTACCCATCATGCACTAGGAAAATCAACTGCCTAATGATGAAAATAGTAATGGGCGCGCAGTGAAAGTATGGAATCCACAGCAGATGAAGCAATCCGGCCTTCTCCACACCACGTAACCATTTTCGCGGCTCTAATGTTGTGACTGGCCCCTCCATGCTCTATTTCATGAGGCTCTCCATCTCTAAGTGTGGGAACTTCTCGCTATCCGTGAGGTCCCAATCTTCAAACTTCATTGTGGGCATGCAGCCCAGGTGTGAGCCCTCAAACACAATTCCATCAGGGAGGAGCAGGGTCTAGAGTGCACTCTTGGTGGCATCCAGATCCTTTGGTATCTTGGTTTTCCCTTTTCATGGAGGGACGTACTCGAGCAGTTTCACTGCAGAGCGCACCGGTTGGATATCCTCTTCCATGTCCTCTTCTTCCTCTATCTCATCGATAAGAGCCTGTAGGTCCTCCTCCTCATCATCTGTCTCAATGGTGACAGCCTTGCCCTTTTCTTCCATTGAGAGCTTACCAAACCGTGGATTCCTTGGGGACATGTGGACTGGTCCTACTCCCTGCTTATCTTTCTTGGGCCTCGGCGTCTGAGGCGATTTCGGGATTTCCGGCAAGACCCCATTATCTTCGGGAACATCGTGTACTATGGGGTTCTACGTGGCCTTGTCAGTGGTTCCTTCTATAAAGCCCAAGCATCTCCTGGTAGCCGCCATCTTGTTTGAACTGTCTATGGTCGTTCGCGAACTTTGGGGCTCGAATATCACTTGGCGCGTAACACTCTGTGCTCTAATGAACTACTTAACTCTCAAGTGAACAAGTGTTGTCTCGTGGCTAGCCCCTGGAGTTTTATAACAGCTTTTGAATTCAAACTCGACTGTTCCCCCCAATTCTGGGCCATCAATGCTCTCTTGGCGGCAGATTGTCCCAAATCTTGCCCTTAATTCGCGTCTTAAATGCCCACTGCCCGCTCCCTTTTGTCTTAAATCGAACATCTCATCATGAATAGTGACACCAACGGTCACTTCCCAGCCTACCCACGTGGCAACACAGCCCTTTGTGCGCGAACACGAACCTTGTGACATGTTGATTCTGTGCGCACCTCCCTTATCGTGCAACTCCCAAATGGACTTTTTTATAGTCCCACGCTTTCTTTCAACTACCTGGAGCACTGAGATTGTGCTTCCTACGGCTAGTTAGGTGGTCGCACCACTTGTGCGAGACTTCAAATCACCTTCCAGTATAGTCCACGGAAACTCCTCAATTGCCTTCGTGACAATCGGCGCCACGTGTTCTACCATATGTAGTGCGCTCCCGTGGTTACTGCGTTTGGTGAGGTGCGGTCGTAGCCATGGCTGCAAAGTCATAAATTCTCAGCGACAATCTTCTAATCCAGTGGTATGATCATCCACACCTTGTTTTGTCATCCTTGGTTTATTGATGAGACATGCTTGCTTGATCTCATTTTCCAGCCTCTTGATCACGACATCCATCAAAATGCTTTTCTTGCTCAGTCGTACTCGGTATTTTTCAAGTTCGCGAAGTCAAAGGTTCCCTTGCCAAATGGCTTCCTGAATCTTTATTTGTTTGACCTCGCATAGCTGTGTGATTTCTTTGTCCTAGTCTTCGCGCACTGTCACAACTGCGGAAGCTCTTATGGGTGGAATCCTCTTTGCATTCTATTCAGAAATTACGGTCTCTACTATGTTCCGCACCTTTGGAATCGTTTCCACGGTCAAGGTTTTTCACATGGTCCTATAGGCCCATCAAACCGCTGGTACGCGCAGGTCCCAGTCAGTGCGTCTCACCTGGTGAACCCTGTTCAGTACTTCGCACACCCTATCGAATGCCTCTTCGTGGATAATTGGTAGCACGTGTCGCCTTTCCTGCTGCTGCAGTTTGTTCTGATTCTCTATTCTAGGAGTGGTGTGTGCTTGTGCGAGCTGTATAGCATATGTCCATACCCATCAAGAAAGGTGGGCGCGCAAGTTGTTCCACCCCTGCTGACTGGTTCTCGTTTTGAGCTGGGGTTTTCCAAAGCGTAGGTGCATCATCCTTTTGCATCCATGCCAGTCCTCAAAACTTCCTTGATGCATGCCCCACCATCGTGCGGGCGTTGTGCGCAGTGCCCACATGAGCGCATCAAACCGTTGTTGTTCTGGTATTGTGCTTTCAAATTTTCTCAGGAATTCATCCACTGCTGTCAACCCATCATGTGTCGATAGATCCCTTACCTCTATTGTCATGCAACGCAGTGATCTAACCATCATGTTGCAATTAAGCGTTATTACTTTGTGCAGCTGATTCTGCCATTGCTCTATCTCTTCGTCTGAATCCGAAGTGCAAGAGCTTTTGCGCTCCCACGAAATCCTTCCATCTGCAGTCAGATTCACCCAATCATCTTCTCACGCGGTTATCTTGTAAATACAATCGAGATCGTCATCACTATCGTCATCGCACACCGGTTCAGTGTATCGCGCTCCTTCGGCTGGATCTAGTGGTACTACTACGCGTAGTGACTTTTTCTCGAAGATCATTTTGCGCTTCTTTAGATTTATGACTCTGTTCATATCGACAGCCCAGTATATTCCTAGTAGCGTAGGAAAGGGATTACTATCATTAACAATCTCTATCACTTCAAAATCCGCCTGCGCACTCGCACTTTCAATATCTACTGTTACCCCTTGCAATCTTCCCATGTGCAAGATCTTTTGTTGGTTCACCATTCATAACTAAATAGGAGACCACTGTAGCGCGGGTTTGCCCATGCGTTCCCATGTTTGTTTTGGCAGTACATTCCCATCCGATCCAAGATCCAAGATTACCTGATGTATTTCATATTCACTGATTTGCGCAGTCAACCTCATTTCCCTTCCTATGTGCAATGCATGCTTTCCAAGTTTCTGGACCACGCATGGTTCTCTTGACCCTGCGCACCTAGTGATAAGTTCCTGTAGTCCTTTTACTACCTTGCTTCCACGTAGCAGTTTCATGCATGTCTCCAGAAAGGTAGTGAGCATTGAAGGATCCATCCCTACTTCTAATTGATCCTTACTACCTGAAGTGGAGGCCTTTATGAAGCTCTTCTTAGCTTCCATGAATGTCTCCTTCACGTGTTCCAAATCAAATTTGGGTTCCTTTGTAGGAGCCTTGCGAACCCACGCACTTTCTTCTAGCTACTTACCTTTATCATCACTAGTGGTCATACTGCTCCTGAGCATCATGTTTACATTCGGGTCTTCTTCGCGTGGCTCAGACCTCATCATTTGTAGATTCTGAGTCAGAGGGGGATGAAGTACACCTTTTTTGCACAGTCTAGCTATCAATGTAGGGCAATCTTCTACCTCATGATCAAACTAAATACAGTACAAACATGATGTCCTTATCGGGTTTTTACAATCACGGGCATATTGCCTTGACCCTCTGCAATTATAACAAATTAACTATCTGCGACCCCTGCCTGGTCCTATTCCACCTCGACCTCGATCGCACCCCTAAAATCTAGTGCATGTCATTCCTGCACTTGGGTCGAGGGCTCGCGTTTCTGCCTGCACCCTGTAGGCAGGAGTCTAATCCATCATTTGTTCGTAGCTTCTGCAGGGATGCTCATCATGGCCTATCGACCTGTAGAAATTACAAAACAATTGCTAGGATGTCTGCGTATACTTTTGCAATAGATGACAATTATCCGTAGTGTGTTTTCCTCCTATCTGACAAATCATGCACCATAATGCAGGTGCCGCACTCAGTCCTGCCTATGCCTCAGGTCTTAATAGCATCGGCCCTCCTCCTACCAAGTAATTCACGAACACTAGACAGTGGTCCTTGTCATGCCCTTGGCCTTTGCATTTTATGCACCGTACCTCCTCACTCACCTCTGGCCATGGTGTCTTGTCCTGTTTCAAACTCTACATTTCCAGACACAGATTTTGTAGTTGTGCATGGATTTGTTGGACTCCCAGAATAGGGTCTTGTATAGGGGTCTCATGCAATTTCATCACCATCTCCAAAGCTTTGGCCTAGGTGGAAATTTTTTGTTGTCCTTAAATGTGGTGTCAGTGATGCTACAAACCATGCACGGTGCTTTCCATCTGTCAATGTCATGTTGGCTTCATGAATCATGCCCTTCAGTCTTTCATCCATATCCTAGGGGGTCTCACCCAGGAACATCATGATCTCTTTAAACCTAATGATTGATTGTGTTTCTAACTTTGGCCTACTGAATTCCCTATTCAGCGTGGCCTGGATTTTTGCAATTCCTACGTTTGGATGGTCATTAGAATGCTTGATGTACCATGTTAATGCGTGATCCAGCAACGTGCTCACTAGCGTAGCCTTCTTGATATTGTCATCCCCGATGCCTTGTGCTTCCCATACTGCTCTTACCACGAACCAAAATTGGTCCGATCTTCATTTCCCACTCCTTTGAATATTGGTAGTTTGATTGCACTCGCCATACAAAACTACGATGGTGGCGAAGGTTGGGTGGGTGGAGATGGAAGTGAGGAGGGCGATATGGGAGGTGGTGTGGGTGGAGGTGGTAAACGCGGAATGCACTGCCTTATCAGACTGACCGTGATTCTCGAAGAAACTTTTGCGAGCTCTTACTCGATTTCCCGCGATGGGGAAATTAAGGGACTGGTTTCCAATTCTTCACTACTTCCACTTCTGTAGATCTTCCCACTTCATGTAGTCCCAAACATTAATTTATTCACATAACCCGCTTTTCACACAATAGCATCTTAATCCAAGTGTTCAAAGATTTAATATACTTACCTCGCGATCCCTTAAGGAAATGTCGTTATACCTCACTATAGCCGACAGTCGTGTCTACCATGAACTTAGTCATAAATCCTCCTATGATTCGGTCGAGCCAATGGTCAACATCTTGCGCGATCTTATCTCTTGACGCTTCTAGTCTGCGCACTAATTCTGGAGTCTACACGATTGGTTTTTCGAGCCTACAGCTTCCCTGACTATCTGCTAGCCTCGCGATCCACTCATACAGCTCAGAAGGAAAGTATGCAAAGAAAATTTCGTGGATTTTTGTATACAAGTAGCGCTCCAATGACTGTTTCTTAGATACTCATAGATTTCTGTTTTCTTGCATCGTGAACTCGTGAATTTTCTTGTCCAACAACCCTTGAATTTATTTCTTTGTTGGATTCCAGTGGCATGACATCAAGCATCCCTTATGCAAATCCCAGGTCCCAGCAATAGAAACATTTGTTGGCTTGTATGGGCCTGACCCAGGTTTAGACTAAGGTCTCACCCTAAGTAGTATGGGAGGGTGCTAGAACTAGGTTACCGCACCTTGGGGATGTCTGATGAGCTTCCGGCGGTCTGCAGTTTGACCTTGTGTGCTTGTCACTACGCACACCTATTAGTCCCTCCCAACCTGTGATGCTGCCTCTATGTAGCCTTACTCTAGGTGTGATCCATAATATACCCAAGTTCCTTACTATTTAACCTGTTATTACCCGATTACTTAACGTATTTTTGTAAGACTAGTGATAATTAATAGTATATCCAACAATCATATAAGTACGCGCAATAAAAAAAGCAGTATAAATGTAAAGAAGGCAATATACAAGCAGAGGCATCGAAATTGGAATCAACTTCATTTTATTATTCTTAGTTCAAGATTATAGACTCAAGACCGCCTTGTGCACTTAGCTGCAGGAGTCCGCACACTTAGCTACGGACTCTACTGGGCCTCTGCGCGCTCAGCTGCAGAGCCTCTTCCTACTAGTACGACCCAATACACTTAGAATCTTCCTCTATGCTCTATCTTTGCTACTCATCTCCTTCGCTCCTTTTACAACTTAGAGCCTCACTCTACATATACAATCCCATGGTCTGCGGACCATGGGTAGGCTGACATGACATTATATTACTTTACAATACTAAGGGCGGACAACCTTATGACTCAACCTATACTTCGCGCTTCGTGCTCGCAATTCGCGGAGTCTTACTGTTATCTCAAAATCAGACCCTGATAGGCTGCTGGTCAGGTTGACTCTAAGTAACTATTTCAAACCTACTTTAGGCTGAGGCCTAGCCTCCTCAACCTAAGAGGGCTCTCTCTTGATGGATTAATGATTTTGATAAAAGATAAGATGGCTAACTCTTATAGAACAACTATGAAAAATATGAATGGTGGAAACACATTAAAAAAAACTATCCATTGGGCTTATGGAGTCAACAACACCTCAAAATAACAATGAACTCAACCTTACATGGAAGTCAGGGCATTCAACATTTAAACATTCAGAACATAACTCATATGGGACCACACAGTTTATAAATGTATACAGTAAGTCAGAGCACAATCAGTGAATTCTGAGTGATTATACATCCATACCACTGTAAGAATTAAGAAAAGGACAACATCACATATTCTGAACATAACAAATCCTTCATGAATCCTGAGAAGTAAAGTCAAGCATGTATTACTGAAAATGAGTCTTTACATAGGCCAAATACAAGTTTTTCATAAAATTTCCAACCCTTTGCTAATTCGACCTCTTGCTCTATATATAGCATTTACAATTAGGATTCCATCATCCCTCATCAAGAGAATTCGAATTTTCCATCAGTGACACCTATTCTAACCATAAAACAAACCTTTAAATGCATTTGACAGCTAACTAGCAGTCCTAGAGACCTAATACAACTAGGAGTGTAACTCCTTATTATGATTACAACAACCTTATCTAAACATTTAAATGCATTCTTTGACAGCTGCAACCTCATGAAGTCGAATTTGATGAAGCCTCCCACGTGGTCACCCAACTGCTGATGACAAACCCTAGAAATTAGGGAACATGTTTCCCTGTTTTTAGGTTTAGATCCTTGAAAATTGGCACGTGGGATAGAGCCTTTATCTCCTCACCCATGACACATTTTATGAAATTGAAGGAGGTTTTTGTAGCCCATGTTGTCTAGAACAAAAAACTCTCCTGGTTTTTTAAAACATTCCTCCAGCTGTCAAAAATCTGTCCTTGAAAAACACGTGTAAAACAGGAAAAATCCGTTTTCTGAAATTAGGGTCTCAATTAAAGCTTAGTATCTCCCAACTGAAAACACTTATGAAGAAAGTGAGATATTTTATTGTAGCTGGAGAGTTTATGAAGAGAAACCTCCCTCAGAATTCCAAAATACGTCTTCCTGTAACCAAAAACTGATCTTGAAAAAGACTACTAAAACCAGAAGACAAAGCTTGACTTTCAGCAGTTTCGTAGTGCAAGTTTAACCATAAATTCCTCCCACCTCAGAACGAATTTGAAGAAACTGAAAGAGGTTTTTGTAGTTCAGCATGTTAGGAAGAAAATCCTTTTTCATTTTGCAAAATTTAGTTCTCAACTGCTCAGGAAAGCTTCTGGAAGTTAACTAGTAAAAACAGTTTTTCTGCTGAAACAGGCTGCTATAGGGGTTTCGTAGCGCACTATGAAAACACTGATTTCGTAGCGCAAAATAGGATTTTTACACTGTCTGCGCTACGAAAACGTGGATTCGTAGCTAGTTTCAAAATTTCTCCAAAATGATGTGAGATATGACTTCTAAACACATGGTGAGGCTTCTAGGACATGGAATGAGGCTGTCAAACTTTATTTGAAGATGGACATGAGACTCTAACCCTATGACTTAGACTCTAAAACATAAAAATGACTTGACCATGACTGATACAAGAATTGAGAAACCATGTAAGTTGTCCAAATTTTTTAAGGAAGTTTTACAGTGATAACAATGGCTCCACTAGGGATAGTGTGCCCTTGTGGTACATTAAGAACCTGTAGCTCCAGTGCCGCTATCCATCCTCTAGAAGAAAAATTTGAACTTCTACCCAATTTTCTCCTCAAGCCTTTAATGATTTCTGAACGAAGAATTCCAACTGCACCTACTGAAATATATGCTCAGTCAACCTTGAGCTTATTTGCATTTTCCTACCTACCTACTAGCTGCAATTTCCACTTTAGGTCAAGCAACATGATATTTCCAATAAAGCCAATCAATTGTCCTTTCTGATATTGGAGGCTCTTGACTGCATTCAACCTCAAAATAACCATGATAGTGAGATGACCAAATCAACTTATAATGTATATGATCTTCATAATGCAAATGAAAATGAAATACTCAACCTGACCAGCAGCCTATCAGGATCTGATTTTGAGATAACACTTACAATATATTTGACCAAAACTTGGGCTTTGAGCCCCAAAACATGTTTTGTGGGGGTTCCATGCCCAACAAGAGTGGACAATAAGAAATATTTTAGTATAAAATGGGCTGCAAATAGAGTGGAAAACAAGAGATATTTCAGCAGAAAATGAGCTACAAATAGAGTGGATAGCAAGAGTTATTTCAGTAGAAAATGGGTTGGAACAACACTTGTCTTCACCAAAGCTCTGATACCATGTTGGAATTCTAATTTTCTATGTTGTAACAATCACTTATTACAAAACTTCTTTATGTTGCAATATTAGATAAAAAAATTGTAGACAGAACATAAATCAAATGCACAATAGAAGATAGCCAAGAAAAAAATGAGACATGGAGAATTTAGATCTAATGACTAGGGAAAAACCCACAACGGGAAAACCAAACTAGATTATTCTTCTATTATAAATCACTTGTTCAGTAGAGATACAAAGTACAATGACAGATCAAGAGAATGAGTAAGTTCACCTAAATATGAACAATTTGTAGCATGAAGATCATTGGTAGCAACAACATATGCACACATTGAATCAAAGGCTTCCCTTCAACTGAATCAACACTGAAACACTGAATCAACCTTCGTTCACCAAGTTTTTCTCTTACTCTCCAACACTCTCTCACACAATCTTCTTCAACTCTCTCCAACTCTCTCTCAAGCTCAAATTCTTCTTTCACAATGCACAAGTAGTGAAGGGAGAAAGAATGAGGAACATATATATAGGAGGAGCAACGAATCCATGCCATAAAGGAGGAGTAACTTTCATGTCTTGAGGACTGTAAATCATTCCAATTTAGGAAATGTAACTCATGCCATTAAGGAGGTATGCATGTCTTAGTAAATTATGCTTTTCAGAGATAGTGTAACATATACGTTAAAGAGTGTGTAAGCAGAGTCTTTTATGACATGATTTTATTGAGTGTAAGAGAATGTTTTATGAAATGATTTAATGAGTGTAAGAGAGTGTAAGAGGAATTGTAGAGTCCAAGGACTGTCTTACCTTGACACCCTTTTTGCCTATACTTCTTCCTTTTTTTCCTATACCTATCATGTAAATAATGCAATATACAGAGGGTTTTGTTAAAGGTAATCACTTACATGTATTATTCTTCATATTTGTCTATATACCTTATTATTTTGTTAAATTATGCATTCAACTACAAAATTGGCCTGTTTTTGCAGCTAATGGAGATTTCCGTAGCTACCTCCATTTTTAACAGGGTTCAGAAGCTCTAGCTCAGTGAAGGAAGATATGGATGGATGAGGAATGATCCCCTCATGGATTCTTTCCTATTCCCTCGAACCAATTCGTCAAGAAGATTGTATGATAGCACAGTCAACCTCAAAGTCAACTTCAAGATTATCGTCGGGACAAAGACTGAGTTTTCTCGAAATCTTATTAGTTTGATTTTCCAAATAGAAAATTGATTATTTAGCGATATAGTTTGATTTAGTAGGATCGAAATAAATATATATAGGCTTGATATTCTCGTACTGTTATACCGAGAAGTATTATAAAAGCAGTGGCCGCTCTGTGTTTTGGGTGCGCGCCGATATATGTAATTTCTAAGAACATTTTGTTAAAACTTATTTGCAAGTAATAGACTTAGTTTATGTTTGTTCCATGCTACGTTGATTGGAGATTGTCGACTGTTTCATGGAGGGCCCCTACATCCAGTACAGGTCTTTAATCAATTGCACAAAGATTTCTTTAATTTCTTAATCGTAGATGCTCTTTTTTGTGTGTTGAAATGCAGTATGATGAATTCACCATTGAATCATTGTCTGCATAAGCAATTCCTTTTTCTTTATACTTTGCTTGATTCTGTTGTTTCATTTTCTTTTTATCTGGTACAGTTCGATTATTTTCCTTGCTTAGCATAGTCAACTGTTTCATTTTTATAGCATAGTTGCTTTTCAGTTTATTAGATTTATGACTTGTTTGGATGAAGTTGAACAAGTAAAAGAGTCACAATCATTTTCTTGAACAATTAAATCTAGACATCATTCCTTAATCTGATAGAATAGATCTCTTTAGCACATAGTAATTTAGGCTTGGCTACAACATAAAATTCAGAGATAAAATCCAAAACAGTCTAACAAGAGTAAGGCTTAGAATCACACTTAAACTATCCATAAACTGATTCAATAGAAACTAATTTCTAAGATAAGTAGCTAACAAACTTAAGGCATAATTCTTTAATATAATTAGTAACACCATCTTCATATTAACTCTAATATAGAATTTAACAAGAACATAGATATCGTAACGACATTAATCAATTTCTAGCACCTATAGTGCACCCGTGCTTCATCAGTATACTTGCCCTAGTCGATAATTTATGTTGACAATTTAAGGACATTAAATTGGCTAAACATTTTGGCACCGTTGTCGGGGAAGTACAAATAGAAGTTAAAAAAAAAGAGGAAATCATTAATTCAAAACATGATATGCGTAGGGATAGAGACTCTAGAGGTAGATTTGTAGGGTGAGGAAGAAGTATAATTCCCACAAATCCACTCACTTCACCATGATTTCGAGATTCGACACCACCTACTCAAACCTGAATCCCATTTGCAGGTCGACAAAGACTTCTTGAAGTCTCAAGATCAGAAATCAAATCCAGAACTTCACCCACTTCATCTACTGAAGTTGTAATTGAAGAAAGTCCTATATCTCCAACTACAAGAGTAATTTTTCTATCCTCCACTCGTGAAAATTTTTGGGAGAAGAATTAGAAGTTCCTAGTGAAGAAGAGGAACATGAAACTTATTTTGAATAACCATTGTTAGAAGAACCAGAAGAATTAGAAGAACCCTATATTCATTCCGAGGAATTTGTCATGGCTGAAGAAGGGGGAGGAGAGGTACACAATGTCAATGGTGAGGAAAATAGGTTTGGAGGAGGTAGAGGAAGAGGTAGAGGAGGAGGTGGAGATAGGAACAGAGGAGGGGTTAGAGGTAGAGGAAACCAAAACCCTTTTGGATTTCCTATTCTTGATGAAGATACAACCCTCACAATGAAAAATATATCACCCTCAATTCTTCCTAATTTCCACGGAAAAAGAAATGAAGACCCAGAGACATTTCTCTTCGAATTTGAGGTATTATGCATATCATATGACTATCTGCATGATGCTCAAAACCTGAAATTGTTCCCTGCTACCTTAAAGGATTCAGAATTAAAATGGTTCATGAGTCTAGGAATGCATTCTATAAGAACATGGGGACAAATGAAAGAGGCTTTCTTGGGAAAATATAGAGATTACTGTATGCCTGGTAACCTTAAAGACGAAGTCTTCAAAATGACACAAAAATAAGATGAAAATCTTGAAGACTTAGTAGAGAGATTTGTGTACAATATTAAAAGAGAAAATATGGATAATCTGGATGAGGAAACTTTAAAATCCCTCCTGCTCAAAGCTATTAAAGATGAATGGATCGATCTCCTTAACTTAACCAGGAAAGGAGATATTTCTCAATTACCATTTTCATATATTTGTGATTTATGTGTACATATCTCAAGGGGTAAAGCATGAGTTGGAAAGAGTCCAAGAGACCCTCTCTTATCAAGAATTAATAAATCTACAGTTGGGATAGTCAACAGGGCAGAATTAGAAATCTTGCTTGATACCTTTAAGACAGACATTTTAGGGAGTCTAAGTGAACAAATAGACACCCTTAAAATAAAAAACAAGTAAAAATATGAAAATGTTGCATTATCTATTTTCTGTCCTATATCGAAAGAAACATGACCTAAGAGAGTGTCCCTTAGATTCTAAGGCCATAGAAACTTGTATCATATGTGCAGATAATCATGATACTAAGGAATGTCCTTCTTTACCAGGTCTCGAGGTTGTATTTAATGATGAAGGGATACTAGAAAAAGTAGACCCTCTTTACTTTATAGCCAAGAGACCATGGAAAAACCCCAAACCAAATCAACCACAAGGTTTCAGACCACAACAATTTTCTCAGTCTTCAAAAAATAATTGGAATCAATCTTGGCAGCCTTGGGCTCAGCCATAGTCACAATCTTGGAATCAAGGATGGAAAAATCCTTATGGGGCTTATGCTCAATATCAACAATATTCACCAGCCTATCTTCCACCACAATTTCTACCCCAGTCTAATCAAATTCCCCAAGCTAATCAATTACCTCAAATCCAAGTTCAAAATCAAAATCCACAGCTCTCCCTGCCATTTCCACAAAAACGAAATCAACTACCCGCTCAACCACTTCTGAATCCTAATAATAAAATACCACAATAACCAATGTACAACATGGAAGCAAAAATCCTCAAACTTATGTAATAACTCTGCTAGATCTAAATAATGTCCAATTAAGGTCTGGGAGAGTGTTACAAATAAAACCCCTTGTTTTCATTTAGGAAACAAGACCAAATCTTCAAAAACAAAAGTCAATTTGAAGGAGAGACTTATCTCCCTCAAAAAGAAAATAATAAAACAAGAAATGTTCCAATAAACACTCCTATCATAGAACAACCCTCGGTATCAATTAGACCACCTTTCCCTAAACGGTTGAAAATTGATGAAAGAGTAGAAAAACAAATTACATTTCTTGATCACAATATGATGGATGAATTGAGAAATGTTTGTATCAAAATTCCTTTATTACAAGCCATAAAAGAAATACCAATCTTTGCAAAAACAATTAAGGAACTAAGTACTCAAAGATTAGGAAGAAAAAGAAAAGACATAAAAAGGATTCAATTAGTTAGAAAGATTGTAGACATTATGATGGGGAAAACGACAATTCAAAAATATTTAGATCCAGGAAGCCCCATTGTAAAAATTCACATCAATGGAACCGAAATCCCAAACACATTGATTGATCTAGGAGCATCCATAAACATAACGAGTAAACAAGTTATGGACACACTTAGGCTTCTTAACCTTCAATACACACCAACCTTATTGCAATTAGTAGATAGATATGTGATTAAACCTGATGATGTGTTGGAGGATGTTTGTGTATCCTTAGATTCTTGGGAATATCCTATTGATTTCATGGTTTTAACACCCAAGAATAATTTAGGAGGACATCCATTAATCCTAGGAAGACCTTGGTTAGCCACAGTTGATGCTTTCATCGGTTGTAGATCAAGTGACATGTTTATCTCAGATGGAAATTCTACAAAGACATTTACATTATACCCTCCTACAAGAACAAAAATAGAAACATAGAATGAAGAATGGATAGATGATGAAGATGATATACAACATATTTTTACTACTAAAAAAATAAGAGAGGGAGATCAAATTTTAAATCTATTGGAAAATAATTAATCTTCCTCACATTATGACTGTAGTCGAAATGAATATCTCTCATCTATACAGGTATCATTTCTCTCCATGGAAAAATTTCGGAATTCTTTGATAGAAATATTTCCAGGTAAAACTTTGAATGTTGATGAAAACTTAGAAGAATTACAAAAGGATCAATTAGTAAAAGTTTTATAGAAACATTCTTCTACTTTTGCATGGGAATACACTGATATGAGAGGGATTGATCCTAAAACTTGCATACATCATATCTACATTAAACGGAGTGCAAGACCAGTTAGACAACCTCAACGAAGAATGAACCCACATTTAAAAGAAATTGTTAAGGAGGAATTACAAAAGCTATTAAATGTAAATTTCATCTATCCAATATCTGACGGTCAGTGGGTTTCACCCCTAGTAATCGTTCCAAATAAAAACAGAAAATGGAGAGTACGCATCGATTACGGGGAATTGAATAAAGAAAAAATAAAAGACCACTTTCCACTACCTTTCATAGACCAGGCCTTAGAAACATTAGCAGGGAAAAAGTATTTTTCCTTTAATCTGGACAGGTTCAGTGATATAACCAGATTCAGGTAGCCCTTGAAGATCAATATAAAACCACATTCACTTGTCCATGGGGAACTTACACTTACTGAGTACTTCCCTTTGCGTTATGCAATGCTCCAACAACATTCCAAAGAGCAGTCCTGAAAATTTTCTCTGATCTCATTCATGATTGTGTGGAAGTGTATATGGATGATTTCAAAGTTTATGGAGATTCTTTCAATGAAGCACTGGAAAATTTAGAAAAAGTATTAATAAGATGTAAAGAAACAAATCTCTCATTAAGCCATGAAAAATGTTTCATGATGTTTAATGAAGGAATTGTTTTAGGACATCATATTTCAGGAGATGGAATTAAGGTGGACTCATCTAAAGTGGAGGTCATTTCTAAGTTATTAGTGCCAAGTTGCCAACGAGATATTAGAAGTTTTCTTGGTTTTACTGGATATTATAGAAGATTTATAGAAAACTTCACAAAAATTGCATCCCCACTTTTTAAATTGCTTACCAAGGACTGTGAATTCAGTTGGGATTTTGAATGCCAAGTTGCCTTTGAAACTTTGAAAAAGAGAATTTCTGAAGCACCTATCTTAAAAGGACCTAATTGGAAATTTCCTTTCCATATCTCAACCGATGCTTCAGATTCAGCCTTAGGAGCTGTGTTAGGGAAAAAATATCTTACTCCTTATGCAATCTATTATACCAGTAAAAATTTAACTCCTGCAGAGTTAAATTATACTGTAACTGAGAAGGAGTTTTTAGTTGTAGTTCATGCCATTAACAAGTTCAGACATTACATAACTAGTTATGAAACTTTTGTTCACACAAACCATTCTACCATTAGATACTTAATGAATAAACCAGTCACTAATGGAAGAATAACCAGATGGCTCTTATTGTTACAAGAATTCAACATCACCATTCTAGATAGGCCTAGAAAATAGAACACAATTGTCGACTTTTTATCTAGAATTCAAAATGATAATAATGATCAACCTGTAGAGGATAAATTTCCTAATGAATATATTTTCGCAGTATCTACTAAATCACCTTGGTATGCAGATATTGCTAACTATTTAGCTACAGGGAAAATGCCATTTCATTTGTCTCCTAGAGAAAAGAGGAGAATAGTCCACAATAGCACATCTTATTCATGGATAAATGAAGAGTTATACAAAACATGACCAGATATCATCATCAAAAGATGTGTTCGAGAGGATGAAATACCAGAAATATTGAAATCCTTCCATGATGAGCCATGTGGAGGTAATTTTTCTGATAGAAGAACTGCTTATAAAATCTTTCTTTTAGGATATTATTGGCCTTCTGGAGTCATCGCATTCATCTTTCTTATAATCGATGTTTTGAACCAACCTTTGTGGTTCATCATCAGGAATAGATCCATCAGTGTGATAGTTGTCAGACAATGGGAAAACCCACTCTTTCAAATGAAATTCCATTACAACCACAGGTATTCATCGAACTATTTGAAAAGTGGGCACTAGATTTTGTTGGACCAATTAGCCCACCTTCAAAGCAAAAGAGGTACATTCTGGTATGTACTGATTATGTCACTAAATGGGTAGAAGCTAAAGCACTTCCTTTTACTACTAAAAATATTGTAGTTTCATTTCTTTTTGAGAATATTTTCACTCGTTTTGGTGTTCCAAGAGAAATTGTAACAGATCAAGGAACACAATTTACATCTAGATTAGTGCAGAAGCTTGTGGAGTAGTACAAAATCAAACATCGGAAGTCTACTCCATACCATCCACAAGCCAATGGACAAGTTGAGTCTACAAATAAGGTGATTGAAGCAATCCTTACCAAGATTGTACACTTACACAGAAAGGAATGGGTAGAAAAGCTTCCAAAAGCTTTATGGGCCTATAGAACTACATGGAGAAATACTACATGACATACTCCATATGAACTTATTTATGGGAAGTAGGTCTTAATTCTGATAGAGTTCCAGATCCAGACTTATAAAACAACAGTCCAGTTAGATCTTGACTTATCAGAAGCACAGAAGCAAAGGATGAGACAACTTAATGAGCTTGATGAAATAAGACAAGAAGCCCTCCAGAGAACTAGCCTAGTTCAACAACAGAGATCTAGATGGCATGATAAGTACATTAAAGAAAGAAAATTTCATTCAAGAGATTGGGCATTACTCTTTGATTCAAAGTTCAAAAATTTTTAGGGAAAATTCCAAACCCACTGGCTTGGACCTTATGAAGTTGAAAATGTCTTTGATAATGGTGTAGTTAGAATCAGGACTATTTATGAAGAGAAAATTCCTCTTTTAGTAAATGGACATCGAATCAGAATTTATCAGAAGCCATTGAAAAAAGAATAATTTGTCAAAATTTTCCAAGATAATTCAGAATTGAAGATGGTCGAGAAGAGTTCTTCTTCTTTTCCACCTTAGAAATTTTTACTTAATTTTACTTAAAAAAAAAAAAAAAAAATTGATAAAAATAATATATATATATATATATATATATATAACATTAATGTTCTATACCAGGTGTTATCACTCAGTACTTTTTCAAGGTTAAAGAAAGAAAACCAACATGATGTTGGCATGTTTATACAGAAAATCTTAAGTGAAAACCAATCCCTGTTGGCACTTTAAATTTTCTTTTTAAAAAGTAAAGTCCCTTTATTATTTTATTTTTTTCATCTATAGAATCAACAACTTTCCATAGCTCGGACAAGTTTCTACAGCCTAATAAGATTTTTAAAGCCTACTTGATGGGAACACTTGGTGATTCGAATTGAAGGATAACTGACAGAGCAAAGTACCTGCAGGAGACCTCAAAACAAAAATTAAGGTTAGCAAAGTTAATCAAAGGTATGTGATACTTTAATTTAGCAATAGGGATTAATATATTGCATATATGACTAAGAGGACATAATACTGCCAAAAATTAAACGAAATCATTGCAAATTAAGGGTGATGGTCTCTTATCAAAATCATCATAATCCACTACTTAAAACCCCTGTCTCATCCTCATTCTGAATCTGTTGAAGTAATCACTGAATCATTATTTTAAATGCACCCCAACGGTCAAATTCATTTCCACGACCTTCATTATAATCCACCTATTCTTGCATTTCTCCGAATTCACATAGCCTCTCTGTCTCTCCGCCACTAAACAAAACCCTACCAACACCATTTCCCTTGTCAAAAAAAGCAGTCCTTGAGATGAAGCATCCTTCATAATGAGTGTTATTGTTTGAACCGAGCCAACAGGAAATAAATTCTTAGAAGGATATCGTCAGACCATGGAGTTGTTGCAGAAGAAATAATGGTTACAATTCATAGAAAAATTCAACGGTTTCCACAGGGAAGTGACGAAGACTTTTGCATGCTCGTTTGATGGAATGGAGGTTGAGATAAGAGACATTAAGTTCACTATAACGGAGTCTCTGATCGCCGAAGCTACTGAATTGCCCAGAAATGGAGAGAAATGGTTCAAAAACAGGGGAATCAATGGAGAAGATTGGAGAATCTTCCTAAAAATCCAAACATGGATACCACAGTCTTCAAGAAAGGTATTCCTAGTACAACCCTTAAGAATAAATGGAGGAATTTACTTCTTGTACTGCAGAAATTTATTACTTGTGAGGGTCAGTTTGGGTACATGTATTTCTACCACATTAGGATAATGATGCATTTTCTTGAAGAACATCAGATGAATCTTCCTTATTTCCTCCTACATAGTCTTAAGAAAATGTCCATGAATGTTCAAAAGAAGATTCAATTCATAGACAGTACCATGTATCATCATGGATTGGTAAAGATATTGGTTGAATTCCACCTTCAGAGTGTAGGGGATAACTGGGAAAATTTCTTGGTAAGAAACCATTTTGAAGAAAAATCTCTTGAACAACCCAACAGTAGTAGAACCCTTAGGGGAAAGAAGAGAACAATGGAAACAATAAAAGAACCCCAGTCTCAACAGGAATTATCAGAAGATGAATTGCCCATAGTTGATATTTTGCAGAAAATGAAAAAGGGAAATATTAGAAGAAAGAAAGCTAGTAAAAGAATAGAAGATTTGCCACAAACCGAGACCCTTCCTCAGGAAGAAAAGCCAAAAGCCAAAATAAGGAAAGCACAGATATTACAGACCCCAAGACTAAGGAGGAGTAATAGGTTGAACACAATGCAACAAGCAGTCTCAGGAACTACGGAATACATTAATCTTGAAGAAAATGAGCCAACTAAAAACCCTGAAGATTCCCAGGAAGAATCACCAAAACTATCACCAAGAGTGTCATCACCACCCTGCAGTTCACCACTGAAAACTCCAGTGCATAGTCCAGGTGTTGACCCTGTTCAACAAGAGATTTATGACTACATAGAGTCATTAGAAATAAAGGAAGCAACAACTAAAGAATCAATCCAAAGTCCTGGAGAAGGAAGCAATCAGTTCAATGAACCATAAGAACCTTCATCATCCAATGTTTTAAAGAAAGAAATCTTTGAGTTGGAGACATTGAACAGATATCTCAAGAATGAAAATAAGACATTGAAAGCACAAAATGGGATTGAAATTGAAAAAAGTGAAAACCTTATCCTTCATTTGAGTTTGTGGTACAAAAAGAACAAAAAGCTGAATAAGGAAAACAAGGCAATGCAAAGAGAAATCAACAACTTAAAATATAAAATCCTCATGACGAAACCAAGGATGCCAGTAGTTGCCAAAAATAAGAAGAAAGTGAATCTTGGAGGCGATGATTAGAAGGCACAAGAGAATGAAAATGAAGAATTGTATGAGGGCATACAAAACCTCTAGCATGGGGAATGTAGAGTCCAAGGACTGTCTTACCTTGACACCCTTTTTGCCTATACTACTTCCTTTTTTTCCTATACTTGTCAACTAAATAATGCAATAGACACAAGGTTTTGTTAAAGGTAAGAACTTACATGTCTTCTTCTTCATATTTGTCTATATGCCTTATTGTTTTGTTAAAGTATGCATTTCGCTATGGAATTGGCCTGTTTCTATAGCTAATCTAGATTTCCGCAGCTACCTCCATTGTTGACAGGGTTCAGAAGCTCCAGCTCAGCGAAGGAAGATATGGATGGATGAGGAATGATCCCCTCATGGATTCTTTCCTATTCACTCGAACCAATTTGTTAAGAAGATCGCATGATAACACGGTCAACCTCAAAGTTAACTACAAGATTATCGCGAGGACAGAGACGAAGTTTTCTCAAAATTTTATCGATTTGCTTTTCCAAATAGAAAGTTGATTATTTAATGATATATTTTGATTTAGTAGGATTGAAATATATATATATAGGCATGAGATTCTCGTACTGTTATACTGAGAAGTATTATAAAAGTAGTGGTCGCTCTGTTTTTTGGGTGAGCATCAATATATGTAATTTCTGAGAACATTTTGTTAAAACTTATTTGCAAGTAATAGACTTAGTTTATGTTTGTTCCATGCTGTGTTGATTGGAGATTGTCAACTATTTCGTGGAGGGCCCCTACATCCAATACAAGTATTTAATCAATTGCACAAAGATTTCTTTAATTGCTTAATCGTAGATGCTCTGTTTTGTGTGTTGAAATGCAGTATGATGAATTCACCATTGAATCATTGTCTGCATAAGAAATTCCTTTTGCTTTATACCTAGCTTAATTCTGTTGTTTCATTTTCTTTTTATCTGGTACAGTTTGATTATTTTCCTTGCTTAGCATAGTCAACTGTTTCATTTTTATAGCATAGTTTCTTTTCAGTTTATTAGATTTATGACTTGTTTGGATGAAGTTGAATGAGTAAAAGAGTCACAATCATTTTCTTGAACAATTAAATCTAGACATCATTCCTTAATATGATAGAATATATCTCTTTAGCACATAGTAATTTAGGCTTGGCTGCAGCATAAAATTCAGAGATAAAATCCAAAACAGTCTTACAAGAGTAAGGCTTAGAATCACACTTAAACTATCCATAAATTGATTCAATAGAAACTAATTTCTAAGATAAGTAGCTAACAACCTTAAGGCATAATTCTTTAATATAATTAGTAACACCATCTTCATATTAACTCTAATTTAGACTTTAACAAGAACATAGATATCTTAACGACATCAATCAACTTCTAGCACATATAGTGCACATGTGCTTCATCAGTATACCTGCCCTAGTTGATAATCTATGTTGACAATTTAAGGACATTAAATTGGCTAAATAGGAATATGCCATGCCTAATATGAGAGTGTAAGAAAAAATTATTGAGAGCCACGATTAAGCGACTTTAATTTGTTTTTGATAATAATATAATAGTATAAGGGATTTTTCATCAACAATACATGATTACCAATTGATGCAAGGTGATTTACCCTCTTAAGACTTTCCAAATTCATACTTTCTATTTTTAGAAATTCTATTTCTAGACTTTGTATTTTTAGAATTTCTATTTTTAGACTTTTTATTTTTAGAAATTCATCCCTCAGCTTCCAATCTTCAATATTGTTTAATTATTTAATGATTAATGAAGAATATCTAATATATGTGTCTATTTTGGAGTTTAAATTCAGTCTAATTTCTTGAGTATAAGAGAAGGGTAAATCTCTATTGTTTTATTAAATTCTTGTATTAAAATGATTTGTAAAAATATGCCCTCTACTATGAAATTACATGCAGAGAGCATTTATTTCTTTTCTATATAGGCCTGGGCCAACCATTGAGTATCCTTTGAAAAATCCCATATATATGTATTCGGGCATAAGATCAAGATGGATAGCCCTGTAGGCTAAGTGTTGAAGGATATCTGTGTGTGTGTGATGTTGGAAGCCCAAGAGAGTGCGTAAATGGCTAAGTGTTGAAGGGAAATTTTACCACTATACTTGCACATACGAATACATATGGAGTGGCACCATGATAGATAGGCCAAGAGACATAGATTTGTCCAACAAGAAACAATAACATTCCAGTTGGACCTCGTGGGTCTTGGGATCTCGGGGTGATACATGCCACAACCATTTTTAAAAGGAGTGAAACTCGACAAAGGTTGAGGTCATTGAATTCCTTATGGGCCATAATTCCCAAAAGGACTCTCATCTCTAGCCCTTGAACATTGTAAGGTGGCACCTGAACATAATTAACAATGGAAAACCATGGAAAAAGGCATAAAGTGGAATCCATTGAATAGGAGGCCACGTGGACAGGATGACATTAGCATTGCGCCGCTCAACTTGACATCATCTCAAGCCTTGATCGGATTTTAGCGTGTGCATGCAAGGGCGAGGGTGAGGGTGAGGTTTATGGGCCCACATGGGAATAATTCCCTATAACCGACGGGAATATCTTGTGACCTTGGAAACTCATTTCTTGGTGGTGTAATTTTGTGGAGAAATTTGAGGTTAACAAGGGGGCAAGGGTTGAGATATAGGAAATAGTTGATGGGAAATTAATTATCTCTTCTAGGACTTAACACTTTGTTTGTTTTCATCATGTGCTAACTAAAAAGCAGGTTGAGATTGTGTATAACAAGAAAGGGGCAATTGGAAAGGCTAAGGGGTGGACTAGGGGGACTACAAGCTAGTGATGTGGAAATGCCACATGGGCAATTCTATAAACATATGGATAGGAAAAAATGATGTGGATCTCCAATGAGGGATGGAGGGTTGCCACACGAGGTCAACGTGGCAGAAAAATGTTGATATGGAAAGAGTTTAATAACTCAACTTTAATTGGACATATATTTTCATCCAATATTCAGTTTTCAATCAAATTTATATCGTCGGGAAGGTCTTGCCAAGCTGGATACAATGGCGGCACTAGTTTTTAGTTTTGAAGAGCTTGCAAAATGATGAAATTTTAAGAACCCATTTCCATAATTGATATTTGGAGGTCAGGTTAATGGTAGTAACACCTTCTTCCACCCTTAATATGGTATATGTGGTGGAAGGGAGTGTTATAGAGTGGTATTAGAGCCAAAGGTTCAATACTAAACCTCTGGAATCAACGTCAAGGTCTTTGTATAGCATACCATGGAGTAAAAAAATTATTGGAGTATTTGAATATGGTTATTATTATATGATGTTTTCGCATTGAAACATAGATTATGTGTTGCTATTTTACTATGACATGGAAACTAACTTGTGAAATTGATGTCTCATATGATTATAGCCATGTGTTTTTAGCAGGTCTACCAAGGAAACAAAAAGAAGTGTTCCTTGATCTCTTTTATTTACAATAATCTAAGAATCCTGTGTGTGTGACAACACATAAGAGAGAAACAAGGAACAACAAGAGAACAAGGGAATGAACAACAAGATGGTGAAGTATGGCACTAATATACCTCTGTAGGGACATGAGGAAGAATCAATTTATAAGAGAGGAGAGTCGGGCTCTCCTATTAGGATGGATACATTGAGAAGTTTATGGGTTGTGATAAGGAGTTGTAAAGATGATAATGAGAAGCTTTTAAAAGCACAGGAAATGTTAGTTAAGGTGAATGTAATTATACTACGAAGTATCTCAAACTTACAGAGACAAAAGAAACATGAATTGGGGGCTATCCATATGGTCAGGAAGAGACCATGAGGAAAAGGAAAATAAGAAGAGAGCATTGATGGAGTAGATGGAATTATATCTAGGAAAAGGAACATGTTATCCAGTGAAGGCATAGTAAGGGGAGGTACTCCATTGAGTATTCCAAAGAGAAGGAAAAACACCCATGGACAACATCCTTATGTTTTTACCAAGAGACATCATCATAAGATAAGGAGGGAAAATGAGCATATGCCATAGGATTTCAGGAAGGCCAAACCACCTACATTAGATGGTGAGGCAAAGAAGGAAAAGGATGAGGCATGGCTGCTTGGAATGAATAATTTTTTCAGAGTCCATAGCTACTTTGAAAACATGAAAGCAAAGGTGGCTACCTTTAGCTTGAAGGGCAAGGTTTATATTTGGTTGAATGATCTAAAGAATGTGAAGAATATAAAGGAGGAAGAGTTGTCTTTGAAGGAGTTTGAGAGATATTTCAGGGACAAGTAGCTGTGTGAGAGGTACTTTGATAGTAAATCCAAGGAGTTCTATGAACTCGAGATGGGGTAGATGTCAGATTAAGAATACACCACAAGATTACTAGAGTTATCGAGGTATGCGTCCTACCTCAAGGAGGAAAAAAAAATCCCAGAGATATATCAGTTAGCTTCCACAGAAATGTAGGAATCAAATTGAGTTTGATGAGACCAAAACATTGGAAGATGCAATCCAGAAGTTGAAATTTTATTATGACCAATTCAAATACAAGTTGAAGCATGAGGATGAATGGAAATCTAAGGGAAACATGAAGTTTAAAGGAAAAGGGAACAAGGAAAAGGGGTAAATGTGACCTCATTCAACCAAAGCTAACCCTAGCATAGATTCAACACAATCAATAAATTCCACATTACTCAACTTACAAGAGAACAAAATTGTTAAAAATTAAATAACAGAGTAATGGAACACAATATATTGTGGAAACATAAGCACATAAAAGCATAAAACAAGAGAGACATAGATATATGTGGTTCACCCAATTTGGTATATTTCCATGGAGAAAAATCTAGACCTTCCTTTTATATTATCCAACAAAATAAAGGGATACAACCTACAACACGTTCATTGTAACTTCCTCTTTGCCTCACACAATCTCCTCTCTTTATCTTATAGAATAATACATAGCCAAAATAAAATTCCCTCATATAAACCAATGGTTGAATTCTAGGGAAAAAAACCTAATTTAACATAAATTCTACCATCCTATCTTTTGCCTAATGAACGACCCAAATTGACTATGAAATTACAATATTTTACAAGGCAGTTTTTCTCTAAATTTTGGTTTTGGGGGTGCTTCCCTCAAACCCCCTGTTACACAGCATTTTGTCACTGTCCCTATACTCCGCGTTCCTTGATCTTGGAGGACCTCTACAGTGAACTTTATATTCTTTCCCATCATGAAGAGCATGCCTTTACATCCCTCTTCATGTGCAAAACAATCCCCTCTTGCATCATTTCCCAAGAATCTTCCTTCAATCCCAGTTTTCAAGACCGTGTTGGGTGTGGAGCTTAATTATCTTCTGTATTCAAAGGTATCACTGCATTGGACCCTAGTTTTTAATGTGGCGGCAACGCCACCCATGAAATATTCGCTACAGGGGGGGTCCAAGTGGGGGTAGCTGCAACCTTTGGGAGACCCCCCTGGTGGGGGAATCGAGGGCAGCGCCCCCAAAGCTAAGAATAGATAAAAAACTGCCTTGTAAAATGTTGTAATTTCGTAGTCAATTTGGGTCGTTCATTAGGCAGAGATATGATGGTAGAAGTTATGTTTAATTTAGGGTTTTTTTCCCTAGAAGGAAATCCCTCGCTATATATGAGGGAATTGTATTGTGTCTATATATATCTGTATTCTGAGTGAGGAAGAGAGAGGAGAGTGAGAGTGAATAGGGAACTACAGCGGATCTGTTGTAGGCTATATCTCTTCAGTTTGCTGGATAATATAAAAAGAAGGACTAGTTTTTTCTCCATGGACATAGCCCAAACTTGGTGAACCACGTATATCTATGTCTCTCTTGTTTTATGCGTTTTCTGTGTTTATATTTCTGCAATATTTTATGTGTTCCATTGCTCTGTAATATATAATTCTCTAACATACCAGCGCTAGTGCCCAGTTCCTTCCCCGCACCGATTTGTAGAGTTTGAAAACAGACCTAGCACCGAACGGCACAAGTGAGCCCTTCATCACTCATGCCAACCCTCTTTTGGCAGGTTTTAAAAAATGGAGTCAAAGCTTCCAGGTCTAGAAGCTTCATGAATGGAAATTTGGTAAATTGTTGGGCTGGATAGAGCTGAAAGAGTCTGTTTGGGCTCCTTTCCCCTATTAAGATGGAACAAACCAAAGAGATAAACCCTCTTCCATCATAAGAGGAACCATCTCCCCTTAATTAAAGCTATATAAACTCTTCCTTTTCCAAGATTAACTAGTCTTTTTTGGAGCTTGAATAACCAGCAAGATATATATAGCTTTAGCCCTCTATTTTATGTTTGTGAAGGGAGAATAGTGTGTTTTGTTTGGTTTGAAACTAAAGGGAATAAGCCTTAATCTTCCATTGTTAAACCTAACCATGAGATACTAGGAGTGGCGTTGGAACCCGGATACGTCGGAGGAGACCTGCAACATCAAGGCTTTGGTTGTATTTCCTTCTGAGTTTTATATCAATACAACTAATGGTTTATTTCCTACATTAAGTGTCATATTTCATTTTATGGCTTAAGATTCCTTGACTTTTAAGTAGATTGAATGCAATTGTATGTTATCATGTTTGTTGTTTTCTCTTCTGCGTTTGTTTCAGATTTTTAAATGGAAAGAACTCAAAGGATGTTGGAGCAAAGGAGTGAGATCACCACCAAGCAGATTAGAATTCTAAGAGGCAAGCCCTCTTATTCGATTCTAGTCTAAGGAAGTTTTCATTAGGTTGTTTTGTTTGTGGCTAGATCCACTCTTGGGCTAGAGGGATTGTCTCTATCCATGGAGAGAATTTACCTACTCCACAAATTGGCGACTCCACTGGGAAGTCATCCCACTCTTTTGATTGTTTTTCATTTCATGGTTTGTGTGAACTTTTGTTGTATCACCCTTTCCCTTTGGTTTTTTGTGCCTTTCCTAGTTTACTGCTTTGGTTCTGAAATTTAGAGTGACAGGTCTAGTTTTGATCTTTGGAAATTTTTTTTCCTTGAAATCCTCGATCAATACATTTTATTTTCTGAAAGTCACGCCGACCAGCATGAATTTCTCTTAAACAGATGCATTGTACCCCCTTGTGGCGCTTGTTTTCAGTTATGCAATTGGGTCGATTCCTGTAGGTGAAGATCAGGGTTTCTCCTGAATCACAACCAGTGTGTATTGCTGATCCAGGTGGATGTTAGTGGCCACCTACCTATCCCACTTGGACCTCCACAACTGTCTCTTTCAGTTTCCTTAATTGTAGCACAATTTACTTTTTTTAGTAGTATTTCAGGTCCTGAACTTCCGGAGCCATTTTGAGGCCCTAACCGACGTTTTTTTTGGAAATCTAGGAGCAACATGGGTCCATGGACCGATGTTGCTCTTCCCAAAGTTGTAGTGCTTGGATAGATCATTCTACTGAGCTATTGTATGTGTCAAATAGAGATCACGTGCCAAAGTTACAACCCCGGGAAGTTGATGTACCAATTTACCCAAAACGGGGCCCCCAATTTGGCGTTTCATCTTCTAGGGTTAGGTTTTTGGACGTTTAGGGTTTTCCATTGTTTCTCAACAATAAATAAGCCTTCGAGCCTCATTGTAACTTAATTCAAAGGCATGTAGCCACCACATCTCTTCTCAGAGATAAGCTACCATCGCCCTAGCTGGTTTATTTCCATTTCTGTTTGTAAGCATATTTTAGTATTTTACATTAATGAAATGAAGTATTATTTCTACTGCATCTCTATGTTTATGGTTATATCTATAATTTATTGTGTTTTTGTATAAATCTAGATCAGTGGTATCGGAGTGGTCTACTTTTTCTCTGTTTTTCTTTGCATGTCCCCAACGAGGTCGTGATATAAGGAGTTAGGGCTTGAACTGGTCGAACCATTGCAAGACGAGCCTTGCAAATCCCGACAGCCTCCCATGGTGGATGAAAAAAAAAACGACAGGGTAGGAGATCCTATCAAAATCTTGCTCAAAGAAGCCCTCGAGCAACAAAGGAGTGCGATGATGGACAACTTTGCCCAGATCCTTCAGCGGCTACCCAGAGGCGATGCATCGGCTTCCAACAGCTACTCTAGAAATGCCATACCCTTTAAGGTACAAGTTAATTTTGAAATCCCCATCTTCGAGGGTAAAATAGATGCAGATGCCATAGATAAATGGTTAAATCTGCTAGAAGGGTCTTTTTCTGTTCATGATTTTTCCAGTCGAGAAAGGATTATTTTCACTCTTCTCAAAGCAACCCTCCACGTCAAGGACTAGTGGGAAACCTACTACAAGCAAAAGGATGAAAGTACGGGCTCACTATTTTTAGCTGCACCCACTTGGAATTCATTTCGAGATGCCATCAAGGAGCAGTACTATCCTGTCAAAAGCTATGAGGACAAATACATAAAGTGGACCACGTTGCGGCAGGGAAGGGACCAAGATGTGTCAGAGTTCACAAACACTTTTCATACCCTTCACACACAGTTGGGTATCAAAGACTTTGAGCTACATTTGCTACTCAAATACTGTGCCTGCCTACACAGATACATCTAGGATGAGATGGAGTTCTTGAACATCTCCTCGCTCCGCGAGGCATACCGATACGCTATCAAAATTGAGCAGAAGTTTAAACAAAAGAAGGAAGACTTTGGATCTGCAAATCCGAAGGCCAAAGGACAAAGCCAAGGCGGGGTGACCCAAGACAACCCATCGAAGCTGCAAGAAAATAACAACACCACGAAGCCAAAGAAGGACACAGGAAAGTGGTGCGAGTTCCATAAAATCCCCACTCACAACACAAATGAGTATCGAACCAAGCAGTTGTCGGGGGCCAAGTTGAAGGCTTCAGAATCAGATGCATATTCTTAGCCTGAGTCAGAACCTGACAAGGGAAATGGCAAAGGGAAGCAAATCATTGATGCGAAACCCAACGCCATTGTTGCCACCGCCAAGGTACAGAAGAATGAGCCCAAAGATCCAGAGGAGGGGGAGTGTCTTTTCCACTCATAGATGTGTGTTAAGGTTTCACTGATACAATTCATTGTCAACATTGGCATCCAAAAGAACCACATTTCAGCAGAGGTCGTGAAGCGGTTAGGCCTAATGACTACACCACACCCGCAACCATACAGTAACGGGTGGATTCACCAAGGACAAGATCTTCGAGTTCGCCAGTAGTGTCGCCTTCCCTACAGCATCAAACCCTTCACAGACAAGGTATTGTGTGATGTTTCACCTCTAGATGTTTGTGATGCATTATTAGGCCAACCATATATATGGAGGCGACATGTTGTGTATGAGTCAAGGCCTCGCGTTGTTATTATTTCTTTGGGTGATTCATTATATAGGATACCGGAGGTAGCCCCACCTACCACCACCTCTTTGATAATTACTAAGAAATGTAGCAAGCTCATCTCCCAGACTAGGAAATTCATTTTATGTCTGGTTCGCTCCCAAAGGAAGGGGAAGATCATCACCACATCCATGACCCTCGCGACGGGTTCCTCCATGCAGCAACAACAGCAGATGGATACGGTCATGAAAGAACACAAGAACATATTCTCCTCACCCACAGGGATACCATTTCACTTACAGGTCAAGAATTCATTCAATCTGACTCCCGGAGCACCTCTACCCAATGGGCCGATATATCACCACTCCATTATGAAAAATGACAAGTACAAGAAGTGACATGGTCCTTACACTAGTATGAAGGTTATGGGGAATAATTATTTGAAGCACAACATTCCCCCATTCCTTCACTTGCACCGAGTGTTCAATGTGGACCACCCTCTACCATGCTTCCCACCATTACTAGACACATCAGAGATTGTAGAACAACTCACCATGGTCCAAGTTCAGCGAATGGAGGAACTCAACGCAATGGGGACCATTGCTTCCTAAGGGTGGAGGAATAATCCAGGAGGATGTTGGTGGCCACCCACCTATCCCACTTGGACCCCCACAACTATCTCTTTCAGTTTTTCATTTTCCTTAATTGTATCACAATTTACTATTTTTAGCAAATTTTCGGGTCGTGAACTTCCGGAGCCATTTGAGGCCCTAAATGACGTTTTTTGGGAAATCGCAGAGCAACATGGTTCCATCGATCGATGTTTCTCTTCCCAAAGTTGTAGTTCTCGGATAGATCTTTCTAACGAGCTATTGTACGCATCAAACAGAGATCAAGTGCCAAAGTTACAACCCCGGGAAGTTGATGCACCAATTTACCCAAAACGGGGCCCACAATTTGGCATTTCATCTCCTAGGGTTAGTTTTTTGGATTTTTAGGGTTTTCCATTGTTTCTCAACAATAAATAGGCCTTCAAGCCTCATTGTAACTCATCTCAGAGGCATGTAGCCGCCACATATCTTCTCAGAGATAAGCTATCATTTCCCTAGTTGGTTTATTTCCATTTCTATTTGTAAGCAGATTTCAGTATTTTACATTAATGAAATGAAGTATTATTTCCATTGCATCTCTGTGTTTATTGTTATATCTGTAATTTGTTGCGTTCTTGTCTAAATCTGTATCACTTTCCCTCATAATTTCTACCTCTTAGCTTGTTTGCATTTGTTCTCCATGGCTAGAAAGCTTCATTAGCTTGTTTTGTGTGCTTGTTTGGTTTGAGATCTCCTTACTTGATTTTTTTGAATCCTTGGATGGTTTGTGACCCTAGGGAGTCTAGGTCATTTTCCATTCAGTTGTTTGCATGCTTAGCAAGTCAAGTGGTTGGTTAACTGCTCCATGCATTTTTTGTTTTAGTACTTTTATTACTTTGGTTTCAATTGAAAAAGTTTGAAAAGTTTCGCTTTCTCTTCTCTTTGTTGAACATCTCTTTTCAAGCATATATTACAATTGATCATCTTGTTTCCATTGAGTCTTTGCATGATTTGTTTGAAAAGAGTTCTCTTTTTCATGCTTTGCATATGATTGATGTTGATTGTTTGAAAATTTTTCATTGAAGTGTTTATGTGAAAGATTCATTTTATCATTCCATTGAAAAATACATCATTCTAGTTTGTTGAATCGATATGTTGCATTAAGTAGCATCATTGAAAGCTAGAATTGCATCATCATTTGCATTCAAAATGAAATGAACTTATTTTACCATTGAAAGGACTAGTTGAAGTGCATTTGATAGGAAGATAGGAAGTGGAAAGAATTTTCATTATTTTGTTTTTAAAAAGTGAAGTAGTGAAGAGTCATCTTGCTTTCAGTTGCTTGTTTGTTGCATTGATTGTTTTCTCTACTCTCATTAGTGTAAACATTCATTGAATTGAAAGGGTTTTGTCTCATTTAGCTACATATAGGAGTTTTTCCAGTCACATCGATATGGCCCAAAAAACTGAGACATAATTTCAAGATAAACTTTAAAATGTATTCAATTAACCTAAGGCACATTTGAAACTTAACGCTCACATTTTAGAGGTCTAGGCTAGAGACGTGTTCCAGTGTCTTTAAACCTAGTAGCTGTCATTCGCTTCGACACTAGACATTTATAGTATGGACTTGTGCTCCCCGTACCATCGTGTATATAAAGGGGGATCCCACTAGGTTTGGAATCCTTTATCGTAGGAAGCCGAGTCTACCACCTTTTAAATGTGATACACCGAACACAGGATTCAAGGAGATTTCCTACCTGTACTTCTCGGTTCACTGGGATTTATTCTGCAGTTCACGGTTACTTGGTAATCCTTTTGCCTAGATTATCTTGAGTAGTTGTTTTGGTATTTTTGACTCTTTAAATTTAAAATATCATCGAGCACTTGTCCTTTCAAGCTCGTTCAAACCGAAAGTGATAGAGTCATCTTTGCCTTTTTCTCGACTCTTAAAACATGAAAAGGCACCAGTTTGTTTCAGCGTCTTAATTTTTTTTTACCACAATCACATCACATTCCTGATAGTCTTATTCTAGACCACATCATGAGTATACCTTTAATATATTTTGAAGAAGCCCTGAAATTAATCTTTTTTTCTCTTGTTGTTTGAGACAAAGTCATCGTGGCAGAACCATTAGGTTTGCCTAGTTCCTCTTCCACTCCTCCATCTAAAATATCATCTGAGGAGCCTCTTCCCAAACTCCTGCAGTCACTCGAGGATCAAGGTGTTGAACTTGGAATTTTTCTGAGTATTCAAACTTTGTCATCTCATCCTCCCCCATCAGATACTGCATCACCTTATGAATCTAGCCCGGAATCTCTGGATAATCCTATCCAGACTCCCGAGAGTCCATCAACTCCTGAAGGTCATCAAGGACTGGTCGTTTATCCTCTGAATCTTTTGTTAGATGTTGTTGTGATATCACTGCAACATCCGTATAGTTTGTATGATCAACTAGGTATTCCTTTGGAATTATCCCCTCGAACATCTTTGGTTGTCTGTCGTTGTTTGTTTCCACCCATGGAATTAGAAGGTGAGATTCCAATCTCCTCTCTGAGTCACTTGAAGGTTTCTGCTACACACACTCCTCACATAGTTGATGAATAGGGATATCAATTCCCTCCTGAAGGTTTCCCATACATAGGAAGCATTCCAACCAGCATTTACCCTTAGTATAGCGGGTCTTCATTGTCGCATGGTTATACCTCTCTATGTCAGTTGGTGTCGGGCACTCCTAGTGCCTCATCGTTATATCACAACCCTATCTGGTCATCTGGCACTATTCCTAACTCAAGTTCATTCATTCAAAACCCGACCTCTCAACCGATTATGCATGTTGCAGTCACTTCAATTCTGGTGCAACCCACCATTTCGAATCCACTCATTTCGTTGTTTCAACCAACTCTTCCAGTTCAAACACCAATCTCGAGTCAAGTCTTTGTAAGTTCTTTGACCCCTCTAGTAAGTGTACAAGTTGTACCAATGCTTGGGGGGAAGTTCCAAATATCTCCGTGATATATGGCACAACCAATGTGAGTGGCTCACAAACTCACATGGTTTGAATGAATCAACCCTCTTATGGTGTTATTTCAAATCCTGCTGGTCCTTCTGGATCAAGTAATGTCTAATACCAGCAGCCAAACCCTGTTGGTCCATCTAGTTCAAGTAACGTCCAGTACCAGAAGCCATATGTAGCTCGGGTTCCATTCCAACCTCCTTATGTTCCATATGGTTCACATGGTAAATCTGCCTTACGTCCCTCAAGCTGGAACTTATGCTCAGCCTGTTCCATCCATTGTGCTTGGTGGATATGGCTACATCCAATTCAGGAACTTTTAGTACCCTCAAGGTATCACTCCAGGAACTGTACAAGTACCCTTGCTACAACAAGGGAAAGCCTTACAGTAGCAAGGGAAACCTTCGTGGCAACAAGCGCCATCCTCGCAGCAGGAAGGGTAGATAGTGCAGTAGCAAGGATAACTACAACAACCGCAGGGGCAACCCTTTCAAAAGTCACATCAAACTTTGCAGCCGCAGACACAGTTTTTTCACCAATATTCTCAACCTATTTCCTTGCAAGGTCAACCTCTGCAGGTGAAGGGACAACCTTTACAGCAACAAGGCTAGCCCTTGCAGCACCAAGGTTAGCTTGGGTAGTAGCAACCCTTTTACTCATATCAACAAGGTCAACCTTTGCAAGTTCAAGGTCAAGTCCTGCAGTAACAGGCTCAAAATCGTTATTTCCAAGGGAAACAGGTTCATAATCCTTATGTCCAAGGGTAGCAGGTGCAAAATCCTTATGTCCAAGGGCAACAGGATCAAAACCCTTATGTCGAGGGGTAACACGTACAAAATCCATATGTCCAAGGTCAACAGGCTCAACAACTTTTTAACCCGTATGTTGCTTATCAGCAACCTATGGTTGGACAATATCAAGGCTACCTAGATCAAAATCCTCCCTACAAGCAAGGTAACCTACAGTGGGGGAAAATTCAGATGCCATATGGACAAAATACTCCACTATGGGGACAAAATCCTTACCAACAAGGATGGGTTCTGTAGTTCGGGCCTGCTCACAGGCCCCAAATGCCTTTTAATACGCAATTGCAATTCTTGGCGACATTGGAGATGCCAGATGTTTCTAGACTCACGAATGATCCCATTCTTCATTCGTCGTACTAGCCTCCAATTCCGTCCAAGATACCGAGCGATTGTCCAAAATTTGAGGGAAAAGCAAAGGAGGATCCACAAGCCCACATGATGACATATCACCTATGGTTCTCCTCCAATTTGTACGTTGATGATTCCATTCGTCTCTAACTTTTTCAACGAAATCTCACAGGTGTTGTAGCCAAGTGGTACATCGAATTTCCTCGAGGTACCTACAATTACTTCAACAATCTTGCTATGGCTTTCCTCACACATTTTCAGTTTTCGATTTGCTATGAAACTGGCACCCACCTGCTTATGTCCTTTAAGCAAGACACTGCGACCCATATCGCCGATCACATCCTGTTACACAAAAATATCGTCACCATGACTATTTGCAGTCAGTATGAGTTTATCATCACTTGCACTGTCCTCCTAAGCAAGTCTCAGAGCTCAGCTCTTCAAGTCAAGCTTTGAAAATGAGAGAAAGACATTAAAAATCAACAAAGCTTTGGTTCCGCACTTTCTCTCACTATTGCCTGCGGTCCCACACCCCCTGTTCACAAAAACTGGGGACCTGCTCGCTCTGTCCCTAAAGGAGTGGGTGTGGACCCCTGTGAAAGTCAAAAAGGCGCAAGTTTATTCTAAAAAACTCACTTTGGGTTAATTCTAGATGACTCTAGAAGGAATTTTGACATGGATTGGTCGCTCTTAGGTGGTTCATGCATCCCAAAAGAGAAGGATCTAATCCCTTGATGAGAGGAGCTATCCCTTTGAAGGAGGACCTAGTAACTTCCCTCCATTGCACTATAAATTAAGGCATTGGGCTGGTTGCTAGGGAGGTTGGAAGCTGAACATTTTTGAGGGTAAATGTTGGTGGAATTGAGACTCCCTAGTTAAGCTTGAGAGGAGAGATCACATACCTTTTTGGCTTCATTGGGAAGAGAGTGAAACTTGTCAAAGTAGAGGAGACTTCTTGTTGGACCCTGGGAGGAGCTTGTACAGCATCAAGGCATAGGTTGTAAAGTTCTTCTTTGATTTGAATTAATACAATCAGATTCATTTTTCTCAACAAATTTTCTTATGTCATTTGTTTCATGAATTCCTTGATCATCATGTTAAGTATGCTTTATGATATTGGCTTTTTAGGTGTTGTTTAATTTGTTTGCTTGTTTGTGTTTACAAATTCGCAACAAGGGAGCTCATTTGGATCAAAGGAGCGAGGCTTCCACAAACTTGCATTAGACCCAAGGTAGGCCTAAACACTTGTTTTCCTTTGTTTATAAATGCATATTTAGAGAAAGATAGTTTTCCATTGGCTTGCATGTCACTAGATATCGTTAGATTCTAGGAAGGTCTATCTTGTCTGTAAGATCGACTCATTCCGTGTGACAAAATGGCGACTCCGCTGGGGACTTGATTTTTTCCTTGTTTTTACTTTGACCTAAGAAACTGCACTTTTGTTTATGTTTTTGGCTTGTTGTGTGTGGAATTGGGTAGATTTAGTAGATCTAGGATTATTTTTTGTTTTTCATAACTTTGGGAGAGGAGTGCACCCTCGGCTTGGGACACAGTGCGGACCTATCCGCACTTTTTCTCTTAGCACAGAGCGGTACCGCACCTGTGTTAATTGTGGGCCTGCGGACCCTGTCAAAATTTTGGAAAACCTAATATTTTCTCTGTTATTCAGCTTAGTTTTTGTTTAGATGTTATTATCCCCTACCTAGACCTACATATAACTTGTCAGAATCTTTTCTTAGGTTAATTCCATTGGTGTTAGGGTTTTAGGTGAAATTCCTAGAAGTTTTGATTGTTGGGTTTGGTTTCATTTTGGTCTTGTAGTAGCTCTGAGCTTAGAAGCTATAGAAACCTCAGATCACCTTGGTTTTTACTAGCCTTCTTATGAGTCTGACCATTTGCAAAATATACCTTTGCTGAGGAATCCACCTTGTGTTTTCTCTTTACGAAACTTAGAAAAGGCTTGTGTTAAAAGTTTGGATTTCATTTTTAGAAAAGAAAACAAAAATTGGTGGTTTTTTGACTAATTTGTGATTCTAGACAAATTAGTCCTTAGTTTTCTTATAGCTAAGTAAAACATCCTCGAAAAAAACTTCTTGTAAGCTTTGACTTCAAATAGTTTTTGATAGTTTATAGATCTCAAGATTAGTCATTTCCATAGTTTTTAGTGTTTTATTAAAAATAAAAAAAACTCTTTTGGAAAAAGTTTGCTTTTGTAGTGTTTGAGTGTTTTGAAAGAAAAGGGAAATTTTTGTGAAAATAATTAGTTGTCTCATTTTGAGTGCATTGGAAAAGACAAAAATCTCTTCTTTTAATTTGTTTGATTAAGAAAGATTTGTGTTTACAAGTATTTTCATTCTCAAACTCTTTCCTAGCTAGAAGTTCATTGAAGGGAATAGATTGCTTAATCATCTTAAGTGCATTTTTTTAGTGATTTCGAGTCGAGTCTTCACACCAAGAGTTTCATCTCCGCACCTCTTGACTTAAACAAAAACCAATAAAAATAGCGCTTAAAGTAAAATCTATCTAGTAATCTTTTTGTTTGTAGGGATCTGATACACCAACATAGCTTAGGCTAGTGTCTTGGAGTAGGGAGTAATTAACTCTCCAAGACAGTAAAACAAACAAGTAGCTATATCTTACGGTAGGAGAGAAATTCAATTGTTGCATTTATGCTCTGGGAAAATTCCTCTTAAAGGAGAAGCACGAGATCGTGTCCGAACCAGTGTGGGAATCAATCCTTCCTCATTGGGAACGACGCCAGATATTCACGTATTAAAAACGGTAAACCTCGGATTAACCATTGTCGAGGAGCCTGGGGTCACTTGTTGGTAAACCTTGGATTATGTCAAGGAGCCTTCAAGGGGATTGAGCTTGTTACTCTGCCCTTGCATGCGTATCGGATCGTAGACTGTTCCCCCAGGTATATTTGTTTCCGTTGGTAACCTTAGTGACCATATTCTATAGGATTCTTCCTAAGGTGACAGTGGTGGGAAGATCCCACTGTACCTGGAGCAGATGTCGGCTAGACTCACTTGGATTTTCTGGGGGGTTCTCTTCACTCGAGACGGTTTAGTGGAGGAACTTGTGCCAGTCTATTCATTAAGCAAGTTGCCGGGGTAACAATTCCAACCGCCATTTCTGTATTGAACTCTGCGACGTTGGGCTTCATCACCAACTAGTGTTTTCAGTACGGAAAGTTATTGTTTTTGTGTGGTTTGATCTCCTATATTCTTTAGGCATGTGATTCAAATTTGTTTGGTTCTTTAGAGGCTTCAGGTGGTTTTGATTGAGATTTTACTTTGTTTTCGTGTGAAGTAGTTAAAATTTTTAATCGTAGCTGAATTACCGAGGAAGTCCCGTAGACTTCGGGGCCAACCTCCTGAGTTTTCACCGATCCAGCCTAAAGGATTAAGAGCCCTCGTAACTCCTAGAGAGAGTAGAGTTGGGTCACCTGAAGAAGGAGAGTCCTCTTTGGTGGTACATCCTGATTTTCAAGCTTTAGTAGCAAATTATAATCCACAATCAGTGTCTGTTTCTAAAATTACTGGTAGCTTTTCATCTACTAGTGTTCGGGGCCAACCTCCTGAGTTTTCACCGAGCCAGCCTAAAGGATTAAGAGCCCTCGTAACTCCTAGAGAGAGTAGAGTTGGGTCACCTGAAGAAGGAGAGTCCTCTTTGGTGGTACATCCTGATTTTCAAGCTTTAGTAGCAAATTATAATCCACAATCAGTGTCTGTTTCTAAAATTACTGGTAGCTTTTCATCTACTAGTGATATAGGTGAGGAACCTGAAATATCTGAACCTGAAAGTGAATTTGCTGCTACTCCAACATCGGGGTTTACCTCTACAACTTCTAGTGGTCCTGGTTCACCCACGGTAGAAAGAATAATTACCCAAAATCTTCCTTCTGGACTTATAGCTATCGAAGAACTTGCTACTCTGGAAGAAGAAGTAGGCATCCCTATCCCTGAAAATCAACATGTCATCAAACTTAGGGAGCGTGAATCAATTTTTTATAGTCCACCTAGGAGTAGTGCTTGGTATCATTCATTGACTAATTTTTTTGAAAACCCGGGACTAAGTTTTTCACCACCTCGTATTCCTTATCACCCAACACCTAGAGGTTACTATCCTCCGTTAAATATGTCAAGATAGTTGTCCATGTTTACTCAATCGCCAGAATCCTTTTTGTACAGTGGTCCTTCTGTTCCCTCTGGGTATCAGTCACTTTCTAGTACTTTTGCGGGAGCGTCTCCTCAACCCATTGAACAAGGGTTATTAACTGGAAACAATGGTACTAAGCCATTGAGAGTAGAAGATATTCTCATGATGTTAGGTACTATTCCTAATCCTCAACCTCAAGGTGGCTAGTTACCGCCTGGGGGGCAGCCTCAAAATCCACAATTATCGCCTGGGGGCCAACCGCAAGGTACCCAATTTGTACTGGGGGACAACCTCAAGGACAGTACGTTCCTTAAGGTCAACCCCAGACTCAATATGTACCTCAAGGTCCACCCCAATATCAATATGTACCTCAAGGTCAACCCTAGTATCAGTACGTGCCTCAAGGGTATCAACCCCAAAGTCAATACTCGAACCAAGGTTTCCAACCACCCTCTGGTCAATCATATGTTCAAGGAACAGGAAATGTACCTTTGAATTATCAACCCTACCCTCAACCCGGTTATGGTCCTCAATATTATCAACCTGTTATGGGTCCGTAGCCCGGAATGAACTTAGTGTGGAATCCATCGCAAATTCAAAAGGTCTTGCAACCGAATGTACAGTTGTCATCTCAAACTGAACAACCCTTAGTTTCTGGTTCACCCCAACAACCTGTCCAGTCTACTATTCAAACTTCTGTACCTTCAGTAGTTTCTCAGCCTGGGCCTAGTACGCCTCGTACTCCGCCTCAAACGGCTGCTGCAACTGCTGCAACATCTGTTCAATCAACCCCACCTACTTCTAGAGTATCGACAGCTCTAGTTTCTACTGTTCCTGTATCTACTCCTCAGACATCTTTACCTCAATCTGGATCCACAATTCAAACTTCGGTTCAGATGCCTGTAGGACAACCTGGTTCAAGCACGGTTGTCACAAGTCAACCACAATTTACTTATCAACCGTACCAAGGACAGTACCAATTTGGTCCTGCTGTGCAGCAGCCAGTCTATCAGTATCAACCATACCCTGGGTATACATATCAACAACCTCAACAACCCCAGTATGGTCTGGTTAATCCTAGTTTTCCGGGAGGATACAACATCCCAAATGCAATTCCAATTCCTAGTTATCCTGGATATCCTCCTCCTGGGGCTAGTCTCATGACCCAGAGTTTTAGGGACCCTAATCACCAATTACTATTTATCACAACTTTGGACTTCCTGACTTGTCATGCCTAACGAAAAATCCCATTAACTATCTGCCATTTTGGCCGCCAATGCCGAATAAGTTGCCTAGTGATATTCCTTAGTTTGAAGGAAAATCAGGAGAGGATCCGTCGAACCATGTGATGACTTATCACCTATGGTGTGCGTCTAATTCCATTTCAGATGATTCAATCCGTCTAAGGCTTTTCCAGCGCACTCTAATTGGTCTTGCAACCAAGTGGTACATTGAGTTACTGCGAGCCACTTTTTATAACTTTAGTCAGTTAGCTACCTTGTTTTTAACTCATTTTCAGTTGCCAATCAGATATTACAATGGCACAGAATTACTAACTTCATTAAAGCAGTCAACGTCCACTTACATCTCAAATCACATTCATGAATGGAGATGTCGACGGCATTTAGTGAAGGTTTTTATTCCTGATCAGATCTTAGCTGAATGGTTTGTAAAATATTTAATTCCAAAGATCACTGAGGATGTAGCTAAGTCCGGAGTCGTTACTGAGGAGCAAGTAATTGCTCAAGCACAGTACCTTGACTTAGTTTATACTCAGTCAGGTACGTTACACGAGAAAATCCCCGATCTTCCTAAGAAAAATCAAATCATTGCAGCTCCTTCAGGGTCTCATGCCGCTGATGGTATGATTGGTACGGTTAACACCAAAAGTAAGAAGAAGTCTTCCAAGAATTCTTCTCCTATCATAACCTTGCCAGATTCCCCGACAGGAGATTCTTCCGTGGAGATTTCCGTCGATATTCATGTTGTAGAGTCATCTATAGCCAAATCAAAATCCGGTGGTAAGAAGAAAGGGAAGAAGAAAAATAAAACAGATAAAAATTCAAAAGAGAAACCAGAAAAAGCGGAATCAAATGATGAGAAACGCAAACCTCGTTATCCTTGTCTCATTTATGACGAAGAGAATTTTACAAGAGACTGTCCTCATCGTGCAGAGGTTGCGAATATTGTCAAAGGTTACCAAACGCCTGCTATTTTGAAGGATCCTTTTCCAAGTCAAGACAGTAAAATGATAGGTTCTTCCTCGAACGCCAAATGAAGAACCCATACTGATGATGTCCCATGTTAGGATTGCGACTCGATCGCATGATTATGGTAGTAAAAGTCCTGTTGATGGTAAAGAAGCAGAATCTTCTCATTCTAACCCATCAACCTCAGCTCCTAGTTCCGATCCACTACAGATCGAGAAACCTAATCCAGACGTAGTAATCAAACCGCCCACCAAGGGTATACTTCGAAAGTCAGCTTTCAATCCACATGCGAGAGCAGCTCAGAACTATAACATTGTTGAAGATTTAGTTGTTTCACCTTCAGCAATGCCGGCTTTGGAAGTGCTGCAATCATGCCCAACACAGCGTAAATTACTTTTGTCGGCTATAGGAGCTGTTGATATTTAGGACTCGAACCTAATAATTTTCGATCTAGAAAATAGTACACCGCACTTACCTCATCAAATGGCTTTCTAGATCCCAGTGATAGTCAAAAATAGACCTATTCATAGGACTGTGATTGATGAGGGAGCCTCTACGTGTATTATGTCGATACAACGTTGGAGATCGCTTGGTTCTCCTTCACTAAATCAATCCCCGACGATTCTAAAGGCCTTTGATGGCCGTGGGTTTCATCCTTTTGGCATTCTACAGGATTTACCTATAGGGGTTGAAGGTAAAACTGTTAATCTAGATGTGGAGGTGGTTTATGCCCCTCTAGATTGCAACCTTCTCTTGGGTCGTAGTTGGTCTTACGCTATGACAGCTGCCGTTTCATCGGTCTTTCAGGTTATAAAGTTTCCTCATAATGGAAAGATTGTAACAATAGACCAGCTGGCTTACTTTTCGTCTGACCCAGCCTCTTCTAAAAGCATTCAGCATGTCGGCAAAACGACTATCCCATATAAGGATGTTGGAGTAGGACTAGTTAAAGATGTTGGTTTACTGGGAACTTTTCCTTTTCCTCCGATCAACGCATCTTCTTCTTTTGCAACCATTCATATGATTTCGTCAGACACCATTGTTTATGATGATCCTTAGATCGTTCCTTCTGAATCTGAGATAGACTCATTTGGTGATGTTATGCCTTTGAGTCCATATGAAATTGCGTATCAGGCCGTGCAGTCGTTTTCCGACCCATTTTCAACCAAAATTGACTTAATGAATGTGGTCCATGAGAAATCACTTTTCACATCAAACTCGAATTCAATAACATTTTCTGAACTTGTTCACACTGATGAGCAAATTCGTGAAATCCTATGTGTCGATGATTTACCATGGGAAGATCTCCATCATAGATCTTCGCTTTTACCCAAGAATGATCGTTTTGAAAATGATATTTCATCAATTTTTACGACTGAGTATGTCAAGGAACCTCAGAATCCAATGAAAAACCTTGATTCAGAGTTAAATTTGGGAAACATTTCTCGAACTATTCCTATTGACATTTCGGTTAAGCCTAGAATTGTTGATAACATTCATATAGGTGCCTCGTGTACAGAAGATGAAATTCAAATATATAAGGCCCTATTTCAAGAATTCCGCGACGTGTTTGCCTGGTCATATGAGGAAATGCCAAGAATTAACCCCGCAATTGTTGTTCATGAAATCAAAACTTACCCGGACGCTAAACCCATTCGGCAACATTTGCGTCAAATTCACCCAAGAAAAGTTGTTGCCATTAAAGCATAAGTTGAAAAATTACTCAAAGCAGGTTTCATTTATCCGATTTCGTTAACGGATTAGGTATCGAATATTGTTCCGGTTAACAAAAAGCAAGGGAAAATAAGAATATGTATCGATTATAGGGACATTAATCGAGCCTGTCCAAAGGACAATTACCAAACTCCCTATATCAATCAAATCATTGATGATTGTGCCAGCAACGAAATATTCTCCTTCATGGATGGTTTTTCCGGATACAATCAAATCAATGTTCTACCTGCCGATCAACCAAAAACAGCTTTCATTTGTCCATGGGGGACATTTGCTTATTGCAAATTACCTTTTGGGCTCAAGAATGCAGGGGCAACTTTTCAAAGGGCCATGTCTTATGCGTTTCATGACATCAAGCACAATGTGAAACCCTATCTCGATGATTTGCCTGCTCATTCATTACATCGAGCTGATCATCTCATCCATTTACGAGCAATTTTTATGAGGTGTAGGCATTATCGGATTAGGTTGAATCCACACAAGTGTTTTTTCTGTATAGAAACGGGTCAATTGCTGGGGTTTGTTGTTTCGAAAGCCGGCATTCGTTTCGATCCCTCGAAAGTTGAAGCTATTATCAAATTGCCTCCTCCTTCGAGTCTTCGTCAACTCCAAAGTTTGCAAGGGAAAGCAAACTTTTTACGACGATTCATTCCTAACTACGCCGAGGTTACAAAGGGGTTTACCCGGTTATTGAAACAAAATACTCCATTCTATTGGGATGAGATAGCTCAGAAATCTTTTGATGCACTAAAACACGCGTTGACCCATGCACCGTTATTGCATCCTCCCAACTACAACCAGGGCTACTTCTTGTATCTCGCCGCCTCGCATTCCACCATTGGAATGGTGTTAGTTCAGGAAGATGAATTCAGTACTGAACATGTGATATATTACCTTAGTCAAACTGTAAATCCAACTGAGCTAAAATACTCACATGTGGAGAAATTGGCATTAGCAGCTGTTCAAGCTGTCCAACGTTTTCGTCACTACATTTTACTATGTAAAACTACAGTAATTTATGATTGCAACCCTATGATCTACATTTTGACCAAGAAATTGCTAGGGGGCAAGTAATCCAAATGGATTGTGATCCTGCAGGAGTTCGACTTGGAATTTGAAAAATCTAAGTCTAAGAAATCTTTAGTTTTTTCGGAGTTAATGTGTGACTTCCCACGTGCTGACACGGAAACTGTGGCAGAGGAGCCCATTGCGAACGAATCCTTGTTTCTAATTAGCACTTTAGATCCTTGTATGGGGATATCATCATCTTTCTCCAGACCCAATCCTTTCAGCCAGATATTTCAAGGTTAGAACGTCGAAAAATACGATTCCAGTCCCAACAATTCAGAATTATTGGAGATACTCTTTATCACTGCGGGACGGACTCTGTTTTTCGACGTTGTTTAACTCACGAGGAAGCTGAAAGGGTTCTAAATGACTGTCACTCTGGAGCATGTGGCAGTCATATGTCTGGGTATGCCACAGCCCAAAAGATATTGCGCGCTGGCTACTTCTAGCCGTCTTTATTTAAAGATTGCATTAACGCGGTCCAAAAATGCCACAACTGCCAAATTTTTGATCGAAAGATGCGCACTCCACCTACTCCTCTCCACCCTATAATTGTCGTTGGTCCTTTTGCCAAATGGGGTATCGATTTTATTACATGTAACCCTCACTTGGCCGGGGGGCATGCATATATCATCCTTGCGGTAGATTATTTTACCAAGTGGGCCGAGGCGATGGCAAAACAGCTGCAATTTTCATGTTCAATCATATAATTGCTAGGTTTGGTGTTCCATAAGCGATTATCACTGATCATGAGCGTCATTTTCGAAACGTTATGCTGACTGAACGTACAGGCCAGCTTGGCTTGCATCACGATAGTTCAACTCCTTATTATCCACAAGCTAATGGTCTCGTTGAATCCATCAACAAAGTTTTAGTCATCATGATCCGATGAATAATTGGGATTCATCGGTCGAATTGGCATAACATGCCATTTTCAGTGCTTTGGGCGTATCGAACCTTAGTAAAAACGTCAACAGGGTTCACTCCTTTCCAACTAGTTTATGGTCTGGAAGCTGTGTTACCCATTGAATGCGAAATCTCGTCATTGCAAATGGCCATCGAGTTACTTCTAGCCAATTCCGAAGAGGATAAACATTTTTTATACTTGGCTCAATTAGATGAGAATCGACGTGATGCTGCATTGGCGATCGAAACTCATGCAAAACGTATTAAAGCTCAGTATGATCGAAATGTGACCCCTTGAAATTTTTAGGAAGGAGATCTAGTCTTATTGTACGATCAAGCTAATGATAAATTAGGCGCTGGAAAATTCGTTCCTATGTGGCATGGTCCCTATGTTGTCAAGTGAAAGCTAGCAAAAGGGGCCTATGAATTGGTAAACTTTGATGGGGACTCTTTAGGTAAACCCAAAAATGGTCTTTACCTGAAGAGGTATTATGCTTAAAGATGGGTGTGGAGATTTTTAGTTAGGATAGTTTTCTTTCTAGCTGGTGTGTTTTAGTTTAAAAAGTGTGCTTAGCTTATAGAGTGTTTTTCGTCATTATTCCTACTTATCTTGGTTTTACTCTTGATATTGCAGATGTCGATGCCTCTCCAAACATACATTGGTTTCGCTGATGGTGCTTGTCGTAATACACGGAAAATTTCTTCCGCAGCTTGGGTTATCTATTCGCCCTTTGACGAGTTGGTATCTATGCATGGGGTAAGCCTCAATCAAACAACGAACAACATTCCCAAGTATAGTGCAATGATTGAGTTATTATCTGAATCTATTTCATTTGGGATTCGGAGTTTGATAGTGAGGTGTTGATGCCCCGAAATTCGTTGCAACAACATCGGGGAAACCACCCGGTCCGGAACTTAGTGCAGCTCCTTTTCCGTTTGGAATAGTGGCTCCGACTGGGGATAATGGGACCAGTTTCCCAAAGATTATAAGTAAACGGGATGGATGAATGATTTACGATGTAAGGTGATAATAAATAAATAACTAAACTACAAAAGAAATATAATAACTATAAGCTAATCCCGGGACTTATCGATTCATTTGAATACAGCGTTTGATAATTTAGGCTTACTGGCAGGCATATAGATGACACTAACAATAAGCATAAATGTTTAAATCATTTAAGATTGCTCTGCATAAGTAGTTATGCAGAGCGATAATAGCGAATTACTGTACTCAGTCATTTATATCATTGTTACGCGCATGATTAAAAGAGATAACAAATCACAAAACATTCAATAGTGATATGAAATGCAGACTTGCTGTTATATTGCATACATGTAATCAACAATAGCAAAAGTAATAACACAGCAATTCATATAATAGAAAAGAGAACAGATACAGATAATAGTACCATGCAAGCTGTTTGATCAATCCAATGTATTAATCGCTATGTCGCGGTTCTTCCTTCTGACCAGAAAACATTCCAAGCAAACGACAATAGTGCACAATTTACTTAAAACAGCCTTCCAAGTAAAATTAAGAACCAGTGGTCGAGTTTCAAAAAGAATATAGACTGAAGCACAATAGTGCAAACTTCAGCCTTTAAGTCTTTTACAAAATTTTACGACCCTCTCCAAAACAATGAAAGGGTCTATAAATACTATGCTAATCTAAAATATCTAAATATCTAAAACTGAAAAACAACTAAATCGGCATTAACAAATATCATTTTGTATTTTGGTGATTCGGCAGTCGGCGGCGATGTTTCAGTCAGAGGTCTCTTTGCCTTTACTCCTTTGCTGACATATCGCCAGCATTGGCTCTACTTCTGGTGGAGTATTGAGGCGTGAAGTCAGCTGTGCATCATATGTGGCATCTCGAATATCGGCAATCAGGTATCGGAGAGCATCTGTTAGACAATTAAGAGCCGACCTTTGAGAATGTGGTTTAATCAGGAAAAGCCAGTATGCATCGGCGGTCAAGGTATTTACTCCAGTAATTAACCGCCCTTGTTTCTCCAGATCAGGGTAATTCCTGAGCTCCAGCATATTTGCCGTTGTTATGTTTCCAAGTGTGCATTGTGAAATCATGTTTGCCAGATACAATGTATCATTGACTAGATTGATCATGTTACTGGCAATCATTTTGCATCTGGAGGCTGCTCTTTCTGCTTTCATCATCTGTGTGTTCCATTCCATGAAGAGTATGTCCTTGTATGTTACACAGATTCGGGAGAAATTTGCGGCTTGCCCTTCTGGAGTGTCTTGCCATTCAATATATTCTGTTATATCGTCTTCAGCCTGATCCAACTTACTTCTGGCTTTCTCGATTTGTTGACACACTGCTGTAGATGTTTCACACAGTGATTCAGCTTCAACAAGTTGTTGGCATAAGATCCTGATTTGAGATATTAGTGCGCTGTTTATTCGAGTTGCCTCTGCTCTGAAATCATTGATACTCTTGGCGCTCTTAATACCTTCAAGCTGAGCTGATAGCTGAATTATTTGCTCGTCTTTAGCTTGTATCATCAGCTGATTCGATGCCTTCAACTGGGATAATGCCTCTGACAATTCTTTTGCTTTCTGAATGTCACTTTGGTCTATCCTCAGTTGTTCAATTTGCTGGGTTAACAAATGATTCTCTTGTTGTTGGGCCAGCAATTGTTCCTCTGCCTGTGCTGCCTTATTCCTTGCCTCTATCACTTCTGCTTGTAATGCGTATATCTCATGCTCTTTAGTCTTCAAAAGAAGACTGACTTCGGATGCTTTGTCAATAGTTGCCGCTGAATAAGCTCCCGCAAATTGCGATAGCTTTGTCAGATCTTCAGAGGGATCCAATTCTCCCTTCCAGACCACATTGCCCGTGATTGTTTGCTCAGGCAAAATAGAAGGTTGATCAAGCCTTCGCCTTTTCCTCGAGCGCCTTACAACGGCTCTATGCTTTGGGCTGTAGAAAATGTCTAGGGGAGGAATTTCCTCCACCTGAAGATCAATTTGATCGGATGGGTCTTGAGTGATTACCTCTACATTCTGTACCATGGGTGAGCCGCTGGTTCCCTCTAGAACTGGAGAAGAAGTAGTATTGGGAGTCTTAGAGGCGTCTGAGTCTTTGGAGGCTTCCTTACCACTTATGATGGAATCGAATTGGTTCCATTCTTTAATTAATTCAGGATCAGTAGAGATTTGCTCACTTTGTTCTGTCTGAGCTTTACTTTGTTCTTTCTCCTGTTCAATCCTCTGCTGTTCCTCCAATGCCTTCCGCTGTTGCTTCTCATGTGCTCTTTGCTGCTGTTCCTCCAATTCCCTTTTCTGCCTATCTTCCAGTTCCTTCTTTGCTTTCTCTTCTTCTTCTCTTTTCCTCTGTTCTTCTAATTCCTTTTGCTTTCTTTGCTCTTGTTCAATTTGTGCTTTTTGTTGCCTTTCCTCCTGTTGTCTATCATATTCTTTAGTTGTAACAGGAGATAGGCGTATTTGCTGCTGACCAGACTCGCTTGAGGAAGATGTTGGGGTTGTGGATAATAAATCTAGAGGCAAAGTTTGCAACCTTTGCTTTCTAAGTTTATTAAATTCAGTTAACTCCACATCTTCATATCTCAGTGAAGCGAGTTGTCTGACTTGGCTTATTGAATCGGCACTCATGAACAGGTCATCAAACTGGTCTTCTTGATGAACAACCTTTGACAGCTTGGCCTGTTCCAAGGCAATGAAAGCAGTCTTTTTTGGATCATAAAGTATGTTTGGAATAGAAGCCAAGGATATCAATTGGAGTTTTGTTGCTTCCTTTTCTGCATGTTTATAATTCAGCAGCGTATAAACTCCAATTCTTAAAGGAAAAGAGGGCCATCCTCTCTTCTTCTCCTCCTTGAGAGTTTGTGTGACACTCTCAGACATAATCTGGTAGGAGATTTCCCGGGCTAACAGTTTATCTGGGACGTACAGGGGGAGGACATGTGGCCTAGCCTTGCTTCCAAAAACTCTAATATAGGTAAAATGCTCTTCGCCGAACCAATGGGCTACGGCTGGGAGATCAAAAGAAGCTTCATAGGAAATTCTAGGGATAGGTCTGTCAAAAATAGAATAGTGAACGGGAACCATAAAACCATTGCAAATTTGATACAGATGGTCTTTGTGGGAGGGTTTGCACAATTTCCGATGGTACAAGTGAATGGGTGTTGGGTCATGGGTTGTCCATCTCCAACCAAGGACAGGAAACTCAGAATTAAAACAAAGGGTATCCATAATGTAAGCAGAGTAATAGAAGGGTGGGATTTTTCTCTCAGTGACTCTGGTTTTGGCCCTAAACTCACGAATAGCTATGACCAATTTATCAGACAAAATAGTGGCCCAATCCATGATTATACTATTGACGGCCGCTTCCATTAAAGGAACCATATCAATATGAATATTTGCAGAGTCATGAAATCCCCACAATCTACACATCATAATCCCGGCGTAGCAATAAGGTGAAGCCAAAGAAGCATTGGAGTACTTACCCGACATATCATGCTTGTGTTTAGTTGGATTCTGTCTCCACTCTCGGAGAGGTTCGGATGGCGATTCATTCTCCTTCGCGAATTTCTCCAAAAAGGCTCTATTATAGACTAGCTCGGGTTGAGGCAAATGATACATCCGTCTCAAGTCATCAGGCTTGAAGGAACCGAAAATCCTTCCATCCTTAGTATGGAAGGTTCTATCAGTGAGAGTAATTTCTTCAATTGCCCAACGTACCACATCAGTATAAGGCAAGACTTGTTCTCTGGCTGCTATTCTGTGCAGAAAGGAGTCAGCCAAATCTTTAAGAGTTGCCTCAGACTTTCTTAGTTCGTCCACACTAGCCTCCGTTACCGTCTTTTCTGGTTGTTCTGCTTCTAGCAAATTGTATGTACCTTGCCATGTAGTACCAGGAAGACCAGTGCATGTAGTATCTGAGATTAAGCCTTTCTTTGAAACCATAGCAGCTTGGCCTGAGACAGGTGTTGGAGTAGAACCTGCCACCTTTTTGAACTTCTTTCCCATCATATTCAGACTTCTCTCGGTTGAATTCTACACAAATGCAAGAGAAATCGTAACAAAGAAATAACAATGACGATCCATAACGGGATAGATATATAACTTGAAGCGTGGTGAGATTAATTCTAAAAGTGGCTACGGATCTAATGATTTGAGAGGGCACCGCAAACGCAATGATGGTGATTTTACGGCCTGCAGCTCCATAAATGACCATTACTTAAGTTATTAAACCGAATGACCCCTTAAAGCGTGCAATAGATTTCTTCAAAGGTCTAATCGTAATTGCTCGTTAATTCGAAGGGGCAAAGCTTTAAATACGCATGCATTACCTTATCCCTTTACTTAACGGCATTTTGAAATTTGTGCTTTTGTCAAATCGGATTTAAATATAACTTTAATGCTTTGAAATAATCACCCTTTTTTGTTTTAGGAGTTCTGGTCATCATTAAGCGTCATCGCATCGCATCGGGAGTGTGAGTGACATTATCATTTGGGAGAGATCTTGGCGAATGCCGATTGCGACATTGTATCATATTAGCGTGCGAACATAATCCCTAAATGCATATCAATTGATTTACCGACTACCGATAGCGATATCACATCGCATCGGGAAAAAGATCTGAACGTCTTATGAAGATGTATGGGATTCTGCCGACTACCGATAGCGATATCGCATCGGGGAAAAGATGTGTGCTTTTTCTGTGTGTGCATTGGCTATCGCCGATGGCCGATAGCGATATCGCATCGGAAAGAACCAAGGTAGCAAACGGTCTTGCGATTGCTTTTTTGGACTTAACCAAAAATTGCTTATTATTTATTCAAAAAGGCTTTTGTTAACAAATTCATTTGATTATCATACCTTTTTCGAACAAATTCATTAATGCCAATTAAAATTTTTAAAAGGGACCCATTTCATATGTTAATTGTTTGTAATAAAAATGTTATGAAATGGGGGGGTGTTGTAGGGCACAACATGAGGTTAGATTCTGAACTCATTGTATTACAGCTTAATAGAGTGTATGCCATTAGAAATCCAGTGTTATTGAGATTATTTTTGAGAGTGCGTCTCTTGGAACGTGAATTTGATTATATTGAATATCAGCATATTCCAAGATCTTAATATCATCATATTCCAAGATCTTTAAACACATTAGCAGATGCAATTGCTTCTCGAATGTTAAGTAGACATTTGCAACAATCGTACATGTAAATTTAAAATCATTCCATAACATGTTTTACAAGATAAGCCGATAATAGTGATATATATAGGAGTGTGTCAAAATATACATCGTCCTCGATCATAGGTTGAAAAACACCTTATGATCAGCAAAAATGATAAGTACAAAAAGCAAAAATGTCATATGTGTCTACAATAGGCGATCATCCTATCACTGGTGATGATCTCGATAAGAAACCAATGTACGGGCCACCTTACAAAGGAACCTCCTAAAAGGTCTTGGGACCCCAATCACATAGCGTTGTAGTCGACGAGGAATGTCATCTATGCCGGTCTCTGGAATGTCCCCTGTCAAGCGCTCTAGATGACTCTCCAACTCGGCCAAGGTCTCTGCTGATTCCTCCTGTGGGGCTGGTGCCGCTCAGCTAGTTGTTTCCTCTCATAAGGTCGGAGAGCGGCTGGTCGCTGTGGACCCACATTTGCATTTGAAACTTTTACTATCAGTTTTGGGACGACATAAAAACAAAAACAAAAAAATTTAAATAGGAAAATGTTGAAAATGATTTTACCTGAGTCATCCCATTGCTCTCCTGGTGGAAGAGCCATGTCTGGGTCACCGCGAAAATCTACCCTAGCATAAGGAAAGTCCTAAATAGCAAAAACCTGGTTTTCCAACCAATGGAAATACTCAGGTTTTAATTGAATGACCTCTATCCCCTTGTTAGGATGACGGGCCATAACTGCAACCCATCGCATCAGTTTGGGCTCTCGAGGAAGCCCAGCTCCAATAGTGAGGTGCTGCGGGACCAACATTGGGACCCTCTCCAGACCAAAGCTCACAACCAAAGCACCATAACCAAAGGTCTTCAGTTGTCCATTCTTGGCTCTGGTTAGTTGGCCTTTTACATTAGCCAACACAGCATCGCACCAGTTGAAGATGGTGCCTCGAAAGCAGTCAACTGCCATCCGCATCTGGGATCCGGTGGCAATATGTAGTGTGGCGCTCCCACAAAGTCTGGTAACAGTAAATGTGATCACCATGAGTTTAGGACGGGATATGGTTTTAATGTCTATCCCTTTGTCTCTAGCCTAGTTGTTGCAGAACTCTAGCCGGAGGCTATCGACAAAGTGGCCACCTGGCCTAGTCCCGAATAGAGTCAAGTCTTCGCCTCTCTTAGGCAAACTAGTCAAAAAGTATATGTCTGCTGACTCAATTTCGAGCTGGTGGACACCAATGAAGAAGCATTGGTCCTGTATGCTCCACCTATCTACCAGCCACTGCAAGAAGTCCACCTGGGCCCTCATGCCAGGTATGGCCTAGAATTTGTACAAGCCGCATGCCTTCAATGCATCGATCGAAGGTTGGTGATTTAATGTGGCAATATCTATGTCCTCATGCTCCTGTTCTCGCCAATCAAGCATGATGTACACTCTACATCCAACAAAAAGGCAAATTAGAATGTAAAAAATTAAATTGTTTGGGTCAATTTTGAGAATTTTTGGGTTAAAAACCCTTGCTGCGGGGACCTCACCCTCTCTATTAGAGACAGTTCGTGGGTCCACACCTTGCATTCATGGAAGGTGTGGACCCCTGACTTTTTCCCCATTGAGAAAAAGTTGGGGTCAGCGGGCTGCCAGTGTTATGCCTACAGGCCCCCGCGCGCGGGTTTCTAGCCTAAAAACCTCTAAAAAATGAAATAAAACCCTAAAAAACAAATTGAAAGGGTTGAAATTGAAGAGTAGGATGATGTGGATTACCTGGAGAAGACGGCGTTCGATTCCAACAGATGGATTTTCCGCAATCTTCACGGGAAGTTTCTGACCAAAAGCACTATTTTCTCACCCAAATCTCAAATGGTAAAAATGAATTGATGAAAGCCCTTTTTATAATTTTTTTGAATAAATGAATTGTAAATTTGTTTATGTTTCACTTTAGAAAGGTAACGTTTGCAGCATTTTTATCCATCTCAAAAAGGTATGAGTAATGTTTGCAATTTTTGTTCAGGATAACGGATTTTTCAGGCAAAATCGATCATTTTCGAGGGAAAACATTTAGAGTCACCTTTAAGCTCTTTTCTGACTCCTAAAACATGAAAAGATCACCGAGTTTTTCCTTTTAAACTCGTTAAAACGGAACTAAAAAGATGGTCCACTTACAGCTCTTTTTCTGACTGTAAAAACATGAAAAGGTTGCCAGATTTTTGTCGTTTCAAATTCGATATTGGTTATAAAACGACGTGTCATTGATCGCTTTTTTAATTTTTCGGATCAGGGGCACTAATTACAAAAATTACTTCTTGGTCATAAAGATCAAGCAGTTCTCTCAAGTATTATTTTATACTTTTTCGGGCTTGGGAGACACAAATTTACGAAAAAGGTCAACCCTGGAGTCTTCTTAAGTTTTTTCAGACTCTCTAAAATTGAAAAACGTCGAGTTTCTCCTATACTGGACTCGTTAAAATTTAACAGTAAAGGACCTGTTCAATTACAAACAGGAACGAACCACTCCTTCTTAGGGTTCGAATTTAAACTAAGTTGGACTCATCCGAAGGATGAGCTTATAATCAAGAAAATGTTATCCTCCTCAAGCTTGTCAAAAATAAAGAGGTGCTTTCCAGAAATGGTGGGGGAAAAGAGAGAAAAATGAGCTTGTTTGTCATACTTTGTAACCACTCTTGAACACGACACTTTTATTCACCTGGGTTGGGAAATCCTTTGCCTAACAGTTGATCAAACCACATTGAAAGTCTTCAGCCAGTTTCTGGGTATTAACTTTGGGTCAATTGTCACCAAACCATCTACTGTGTCATTATGTGTTCAAGAGGTCACTGCCAATAAGCCATTCATCTACAAAATATCTGTCATACATCTTGACCATCCCTGAGTCATTCCTTGCAACTAAATTTCTTCAACTTGATCTATGATTTCGTGTTGCAGGCTTGCCTGCGACGGATCGCTTTCTATCGACTTCAGCTCATTATCTAGAAAGATGATCTAGAAATCATCAGTACCTTGGGATCTGCATGCATCAATGGTAGGTTTCTCGCCTTTGACGACAGGTTGCATCATTGACCTTCGATCAAAGGATTCCGTGACATGTTCGACATCAACACATCTATTCACATCTCATGGATTGTACTGGGTACTTTGAGAGCCATTGACATCACTGGTGGTTTCTCTCACACTTGTTAACAATTTACATCATTGACTGGAAATCAGGTGGATTCTACCATGTTCGACTTCAATACATTCATTCGCATGGATAGAATTGTACTGTTTCGGGAAGTAGAAATGAAGACCCTGGATCTAGTTTCCGCAATCCAAGCTGCGAGGAATTTTGTATTCATTATATTGTGGACTATTCATAAACAAATGGTTGCATCCATATTGTGACTACATGTGTCTAAACTTGTGATGTATTACAAGATCATTCGTATATCAGAGCAGTAGTTAGTTTTCTAGTCAGTTTTTATCTGAGTATGGGAATGCCTCCCTCAGCGATGATATGATCTCATATATATATTTTGCATTGAATGTTTTTTACAGGTTCCGACTGAGCTCTCCACAATATGATCCTCGAAATGATAAAGTACTTCACTCTTCCTAAATGATAAATGAAATCCTCATCTACTACAGACTTCGCACTTTAGGGGGCAATCTGTTACACAAAAATATCGTCACCATGACTATTTGCAGTCAATATGGGTCTATCATCACTTGTACTGTCCTCCTAAGCAAGTCTTAGACCTCAACTCTTCAAGTCAAGCTTTGAAAATGAGAGAAAGACATTAAAAATCAACAAAGCTCTGGTTCCGCACTTTCTCCCACTGTTGCCTGCGGTCCCGCACCCCCTGTTCACAAAAACTGTGGACCTGCCCGCTCTGTCTGATCCGGATTTAAACAGGAACGCAACAAATTACAGAGATAACCATATACAAAAAGATGCAGCGGAAATAATACTTCATTTCATTAATGGAAAATACTGAAATATGCTTACAACCAGAAATGGAAATAAACCAGCTAGGGCGATGGTAGCTTATCTCTGAGAAGAGATGTGATGGCTACATGCCTCTGAACTGTGTTACAATGAGGCTCGAAGGCCTATTTATTGTTGAGAAACAATGGAAAACCCTTAACATTCCAAAACCTAACCCTAGGAGATGAAACGCCAAACTGTGGGCCTCGTTTGGGGGTAAATTGGTACATCAACTTCCCGGGGTTGTAACTTTGGCATATGATCTCCGTTTGACGTGTACAATAGCTCATTAGAAAGATCTATCCGAGCACTATCATTGTTGGAACGGGCAACATCGGTCCAATGTTTCCCCTGGATTCCCCAAAATACGTTGTTTAGGACCTCAAAACGGCTCCGGAAGTTCAGGACCCGAAAAACTGCTAAAAATAGTAAGTTGTGCTATAATTAAGGAAACTGAAAATGCTGAGAAAGACAATGGTGGGGGTCCAGGTGGACTTGGCAGGTGGCCACCAATATCCACCTGGATCATTCCTCCCCCCTTAGGAAGCAATGGTCCCCATTGCGTTGAGCTCCTCCATGAGATGAGGAAACTTCTGCTGAACTTGTTCCCTGGTGAGCCACTTGCCCTGCTGAAGGAGTTGGCCTACTTTGACAACTCGATACAGTTGGATATTTTGTTGGTGAGTGTTCTTGATCTGTGTGTCCATGATCCGATCAATTGCAGCTTGTTCCACGCAATCTGGATTTAATTCTATGGGTTTGAGCTGTTCTGCAATGTCGGATGCGTCTAGCAATGGTGGAAAGTATGGCCGAAGGCGGTCCACATTGAATACTGGGTGTAGGCCAAGGAATGGGGGAATGCTGAGCTCAAATGCATTGCCTCCCATGGCCTTAGTAATGGTGTAAGGACCATATCGGAGTGGTCTCAATTTCCGATAGGCTCCAGTAAGGCGTTCCTTTTGCAAATGCAACCAGACTTTGTCGCCCACCTGAAACTTGTGTGGCACCCGGTGTTGATCATGTCGCTGCTTGTACTTGGCATTTGATTTCTCAAGAATGTCATGGACCTACTGGCGAATATGTTGGATGCGCTCAATGAAGCTGGTGGCCTTATCTGTTTCAGATTGGACATGAGCTGAATTCATGTGAGTAGCTGCAAGGGGCATGGCCACATCAATGGGGCATAGTGGTTGGAATCCCAAACCCACCTGAAAAGGGCTATGGCCAGTGGAGCTGTGAAGAGATCGGTTGTAGCTATGCTGAACATAGGGGAGGCTCTCGTCCCATGTGCGTGGATGCTTTGAGTTATACATGCGCAAAATGTGCACAATCATCCTGTTGACAACCTCTGTTTGGCCATCAGTTTGAGGATGGAAGGCTGTGGACTTCGTGAGTTTGGTGTCCAGCATTGACCAGAGACTGGACCAAAATGTGTTGAGAAACCGACTGTCTCGATCTGAGATGATAGACTATGGGATCCCAAAGTGCACCCACACTCGTTCAAATAAGAGTTTAGCAGTGGCTTCTGCTGTGATATTCTTCTTGCAGGCCATCATAATGGCCATCTTCGAGAACCTGTCGACGACCACAAAAACACAGTCATTTCCATGCTTAGTGGAAGGAAGACCTGACATGTAATCCATGGAGATGGATTCCCAAGGTCGAATAGGGGTAGGCAACGGGGTATAGAGGTTGTGCTTCTTAATGGTTGGTTTGGCAATGGCACAGGCAGTACATGATCGGATGTACTTCCCAACATCCTGTCGAAGATTCGACCAATAGAAATAATTTTGCAGTACTGCCACTGTTTTCTCGACCCCGAAATGCCCAGCAGCCCGACTGTAGTGTGCTTCCCAAATCATCTTGGCACACTCGCTTGAAGGGACACAAAGGTGATCGAGGTGGCATAATAGGGTGTCCTGGAGGTGAAAATCTGCAACATGCCGACCCTCCAAGAGTGTCTGGTATGTGTGGCCGAATTCCGGGTCGCTTTTGTAGAGAAGTGGCCAATCAGAAGTCTCGTGCCCACAAGAGTTGAGCAAGGTGGTTAGCGCCATGATCGGTGGCCGACTGAGGCAATCTGCAACATTATTGGTGCTGCCCTTTTTATACTTGATATTCAAGTGAAACTGTTGCAGGTATGTAGACCACTTCTGATGGCGATCATTCTGCAATTTCCCTTGGGTCTGTATGAACTACAGAGGTCGGTGGTCTATGTGGATGACCGTTTCCTTCCCCAAAATGTAATGCTTCCATTGTCGGCAGGCCTGTACAATGGAATACATCTCTTTATCATAAGTGGGTTACTTCCGGACTGTGTCTGAAAGTGTTTCACTGTGATATGCCACTAGATGTCCATGTTGAGTAAGGACTGCCCTAATAGCATAGTCAGAGGCATCTGTCTCGACCTCAAATGGTTGTTGTAAATCTAGTAACGCGAGCACTGGTGCCGTGCAGAGACGATCCTTCAACTCCCTGAATGCCTTCTGTTGAGATTCAGACCAAAAGAATTTTGGTTTCGCCCCGCCCTTGGTGACTTGACTCAAGGGCCAAGAAATATGAGAAAACCCCAACACAAACCTGCGGTAGAAGTTGGCAAGACCTAGAAAGCTGCGGAGCTCTGTTAGAGTGGTTGGAGAGGGCCAATCCCGAATGACTTGGATCTTGGCTGGATCGACATGCACCCCCTGTTCGTCAATGATGTATCCCAGATACTGAACCTGGGTCATGCCAAAAGTGCATTTCTCCAAATTGGCACATAGCTTGTGTTGCCGCAGTGTTTGGAGAACCTGTCAGATGTGGTGGAGGTGCTCTTCCCAACTCTGGCTGAAGATCAGAATGTCATCCAGGTATACTACTACAAAGGAGTTGGTGAATGGCCGCAAGATGTCATCCATTAGCCTCATAAAGGTTGCAGGAGCATTCGTCAATCCGAAAGGCAAGACCAACCATTCGAAGAGGCCCTCCTTGGATTTGAAGGCAGTCTTCCACACATCGGAGGGTTCGAATGGTACCTGGTGATATCCTGACTTCAGAGCGATCTTGCTGAAATATTTCGCCCCCTTTAGCTGGTCTATGAGGTCATCAATCCGCGGGATCGGGTACCTATTACGGACAGTGATCTTGTTCAGCGCCCGATAGTCAATATAGAGTCTCCATGTCCCATCCTTCTTCTGTACCAACACGATTGGGCTCCCACAGGGCGATGAACTCGGACGGATGTGACCTTTCTGCAGGAGCTCCTGAATCTGCCTCTTGATTTCATTGTTCTCCAGAACAGAGCGCTGATAAATTGGTCCATTGGGTAGCGGCGCACCTGGGGTCAGATCGATGGAGTGCTTGACTTGATAGTGCAGAGGAACCCCTGCCGGGGAGGTGAAGATGTCCTCGTATTACTCCACAACCTTATCCATCTGTAGTTGTCGTGCAGAGGGACCTTGTTTGGAGGTCGCGGCCACTGTCTTCTTCTTTCCTTGAGGGCGTATCATCAGGAAAACAAATTTCCTGGTTTTGGAAATGATCTTACTGCATTGTTTTACAGTAATCAAAGAGATGGCGGCAGGTGGTGCTACCTCTGATATCCTAAACAACTTAATTCCCAATGTAATAATAACAGCACGGGGCCTTGATTCATACACAGCATGTCGCTTCCACAAGTATGGTTGTCCTAGTAATACATCACAAACTTCAAGGGGAGCAATGTCACACAATACCTCATCTGTGAAGGGCTTGATGTTGTATGGAAGGCGACATTGCTGGCTCACGCGAAGATCTCGTCCTTGGTGAAGCCACCCAATGGTGTATGGTTGTGGATGTGCTGTGGTCGGTAAGCCCAACCGCTTCACGACCTCTGCCGAAATGAGGTTCTTTTGACTCCCGCTATCAACAATGAACTGTATCGGGGAGCCCTTTACCCACATCTGGGTGTGGAAGAGACGCTCCTCCTCCTCTGGATCTTCGGGTTCATTTTTCTAGATCTTTGCGGTAGCAACAGTGGCGCTGGGATCCGCATCAATGATCTGCTTCCCTTTTTCATACCCCTTATTGGGTTTTGACTCAGAGTCGAAACATGCATCTGATTCTGAAACCTTTAGCTCAGCCACCAGTGACTGCTTGGCCTGACACTCACTTGTGTTGTGAGTGGAGCTCTTATGGAACTCGCACCATTTTCCAGTGTCCTTTCTCGGCTTCGCGGCGCTGTTCTTTGCTTGTAGCTTTGGCTGGTTGTCTTGGGCTGTCCCGCCTTGGCTTTGTCCTTTGTTCTGTGGTTTAGGGGCACCTTTCCCCTGCTTTGGATTTGCAGATCCAAAGTCTTGCTTCTTTTGTTTAAACTTCTGCTCGACCTTGATGGCATATCGATATGCTGCGCCGAGCGAGGGGATGTTTAGGAATTGTATTTCTTCCTGGATGTACTTGTGTAGGCAGCCACGGTATTTGAGTATCAAATGTTGCTCTGAATCCTTGATACCCAACTTTGTGCGAAGGGTATGGAAAAGATTGGTGAACTCCGGCATGTCTTGGTCCCTTCCCTGCCGCAGCGTGGTCCACTTTATGTATTCATCCTCATAGCTTCCGACAGGGTAGTACTACTCCTTGATGGCATCCTGGAACGAATCCCAGGTGGGTGCGGCTGAAAATAGTGAGCCAGTACTTTCATCCTTCTGCTCGCAGTAGGTTTCCCACCAGTCCTTGACGTGGGGGGTTGCTTTGAGAAGAGCAAAAACAATCTTTTCCCGACTCGAAAATTCATGAACAGAAAAATAACCCTCTAGCAGATTTAACCATTTATCTACGACATCTACGTCTATCTGACCCTTGAATATGGGGATTTCGAAATTAACTTGTACCTTAAAGGGTGTGGCGTTTCCAGAGTAGCTGCTCAAAGCCGATGCGTTGCTTCTGGGTAGCCGCTGAAGGATCTGGGCAAAGCTATCCATCATCGCGTTCCGTTGTCGCTCGAGGGCTTCTTCAAGCAAGATTTTGATGGGATCTCCTACCCCCTCGTCTTTCTTCTCGTCCACCATGGGAGGCCGTCGGAATTTGCGCGGCTGGTCTTGCAAAGGTTCAACCAGTTCAAGCCCTAACTCCTTATATCCCGACCTTGTTGGGGACATGCAAAGAAAAACAGAGAAAAACGCAGACCGCTCTGATACCACTGATCCGGATTTAAACAGGAACGCAACAAATTACAGAGATAACCATATACACAAAGATGCAGCGGAAATAATACTTCATTTCATTAATGGAAAATACTGAAATATGCTTACAACCAGAAATGGAAATAAACCAACTAGGGCGATGGTAGCTTATCTCTGAGAAGAGATGTGATGGCTACATGCCTCTGAACTATGTTACAATGAGGCTCGAAGGCCTATTTATTGTTGAGAAACAATGGAAAACCCTTAACATTCCAAAACCTAACCCTAGGAGATGAAATGCCAAACTGTGGGCCCCGTTTGGGGGTAAATTGGTACATCAACTTCCCGGGGTCGTAACTTTGGCATATGATCTCCGTTTGACGCATACAATAGCTCATTAGAAAGATCTATCAGAGCACTATCATTGTTGGATTCCCCAAAAAACATCGTTTAGGGCCTCAAAACGGCTCCGGAAGTTCAGGACCCGAAAAACTGCTAAAAATAGTAAGTTGTGTTATAATTAAGGAAACTGAAAATGCTGAGAAAGACAATGGTGGGGGTCCAGGTGGACTTGGCAGGTGGCCACCAATATCCACCTGGATCACTGTCCCTAAAGGAGTGGGTGCGGACCCTTGTGAAAGTCAAAAAGGTGCAATTTTATTCTAAAAAACTCACTTTGGGTTAATTCTAGATGATTCTAGAAGGAATTTTGACGTGGATTGGTCGCTCTTAGGTGGTTCATGCATCCCAAAAGAGAAGGAGATAATCCCTTGATGAGAGGAGCTATCCCTTTGAAGCAGGGCTTTATCCCTTTGAAGGAGGACCTAGTAACTTCCCTCCATTGCACTATAAATTAAGGCATTGGGCTGGTTGCTAGGGAGTTTGGAAGCTAAACATTTTTTAGGGTAAATGCTGGTGGAATTGAGCCTTCCTAGTTAAGCTTGAGAGGAGAGATCACATACCTTTTTGGCTTCATTGGAAAGAGAGTGAAACTTGTCAAAGTAGAGGAGACTTCTTGTTGGACCCTGGGAGGAGCTTGTACAGCATCAAGGCACAGGTTGTAAAGTTCTTCTTTGATTTGAATTAATACAATCAGATTCATTTTTCTCAACAAATTGTCTTATGTCATTTGTTTCATGAATTCCTTGATCATCATGTTAAGTATGCTTTATGATATTGGCTTTTCAGGTGCTATTTAATTTGTTTGCTTGTTTGTGTTTGTAGATTCACAACAAGGGAGCTCATTTGGATCAAAGGAGCGAGGCTTCCACAAACTTGCATTCGACCCAAGGTAGGCCTAAACACTTGTTTGCCTTTGTTTATAAATGCATATTTAGAGAAAGATAGTTTTTGATTGGCTTGCTTTTCACTAGATATCGTTAGATTCTACGAAGGTCTATCTTGTCCGCAAGATCGACTCATTCCGTGTAACACATCCATGAATGGAGAAATCGACATCGCCTGATCAAGTTTGAAATTGTTGATCAGTTGTTGACAGAATGGTTTACCTAGTCATTCGTCAGCAAAATTGTTCAGGACATAGCTATGGGTGGTTGTGTCACTAAGGAGCAAGCCATCGCTCTTTCCCAGTATTTAGACCTCATCTATTCGCAATTTGGCATGTTATATGATATGTTACCAGATTCTCCAAGACCATCATCTGATCTAACAACATCGAAGTCTCCAGCTACCCCACCTATTGATCGAGTGATTGGTTCCGTCTCTCACACCCCCACCGAATTCTTCTTCCAAGCAGAAGGAGGTCTCAAACACTGGTTCCAATGATCCCTCTCAAAATTCACTTGGTCTTGGAAGAACCTCTAAGGTTCATGCTATCCAGTCTACTGCAGCAAAAAAATCCTCTAAAGGTAAAAATAAGGGCAAAGGAAAGGCCAAAGTCGATGCCCCAAAACAGGGCCCTCCTAAGCCGTCTGCTGGTGATGCTTCTCAAAGGAATCTGAGGTATAAATGCCTCATTGGTGAGGAGGAAAACTAAACTAAATATTGTCCCCAATGGTATGAAGTTATTCACTTGCTCAAAGGGACCCCGGTTGTCTCGAAAGATCCCTTTCTATCCCAGCAAACCCAAATGGTAAACCAACCTCAATCTTCCACTACCTCAGGTTCCCAAGTGTTTATGATGAGTATGCCTATAAATGTGGCTACCAAATCAAAAGACTATGAAACACCTACTCCGACAGTAGGGAAAGAGAAAGAAAGTGCCCCTTCCTCCTCTATCCCATCTACCTCTAGTCGTCTCCATATAGAGTGACATAATCATGATTATGTTATTCAACCACCCTCTCGGGGTGTGCTACGAAAGTCCTCGCATAATCCAAATGCTCATGCTACTCAGCATCATAACATTGTTGAGTATTTGTCTCAAGCACCATGAGCTATGTCTCCTCTCGAGGTCCTTCAAAATTGTCATTCTCAGTGGAAAGCATTAGTGTCGGCTATTGGAGGTATTGATCCATCTGATTCCCATCTCATTTTTTTGAATTGGAAAACCATGTTTCGCGCTTACCTCATCAAGTTGCCTTTCTCATTCACGTGATCATTAATGAGAAGACAATTCACAGGATCGTCATTGATGAAGGTGCTTCCACCTGCATCATTTCTATCTCTTGTTTGAAGGAAATTGGTTCTCTTACCTTGAACCAATCACCTAACACTTTGGAAGCCTTTGATGGGCGTGATTCTTGACCATTCGGTGTCCTTCCTAATTTTGTCATTACCTTGGAAGGCAAGATAGTACATGTTGAAGTAGAAATTGTGGATGCAAATCTTAATTATAATCTTCTACTTTGATAGAGTTGGACCCATGTTATGCATGTTGTGGCCTATTCTCTATTCCATGTGCTCTGTTTTGCCCATCAAGGGAAATTTTTCACGGTCGACCAGTTGTCTTTCTTTCCTTCTTCTTCCTTGTGTGGAAATGTTACTTACATGAAGCATACCACTGCTCCTTATGAGAGTGTGGGGACTGGACTTTTTAAAGATCCCATTTTGATGGGTATTTTTCCTCTCCCACCTTCGCATGTTGCCTCAGTGAATATGATCTCGGTCAAGTCTGATCCTTGGGTCATTCCCTCTCCTGATCTTGTTGATACATGGGGTGATGTCATGCCATTAAGCCGTGTCGAGATAAATTATGTGGAGATCATTTCGAATTCAGCTTCGGTACCTACCGATCATACTATTTCGAGTACGTATCTTGACACGTATTCTCAATCCCCATGGCTTGGTTCTTCAAATTCTCTCAATCCCTTAACCGATACTTTTCCTTTTAACAAAAGTATCATGGAAATTATGTCTCTGGAGGAAGCACTGTGGAATGATACTCATCATCGTTCCTCGTTCTTACCTGGCCCCGCGGTCATCTCTACCTATCCTGAGAAGTTATCTTCTCATTTCCCAACCCAACCACTTCAAATGCTTATTTTGACTCATGAAGATTTGTCAGAAGGAAACTTGGGTAATATTACCCAAATGATGCCCATTGACATTTCTGTTAAATTGGGTATCGTTGAAAACATTCATATTGGGGTGACTTGTTCTCTTGATGAGATCAAGATCTATACTCATCTTTTTCAAGAGTTTCGAGATGTTTTTGCATGGTCATATGAAGAGATGCCCAGCATTGACCCAAGTATAGTCGTGCACGAGATTCCAAATTATCCTAACATGAAGCCCGTTCGACAACAACTTTGTCTAGTGCACCCTAGAAAAGCGGCCGCCATTAAAGGAGAAGTTGAAAAAATAAAGAAGTTATAGAAAGATGATGGACTATAGCTTTCTTTGTATTGGTTTTAGGTCCTAAGCTTGAAACAGTGACACGTAGCACTTCGTACAATTTGCTCTATGGAACTAGTCTATAATCAGGTCATCGTGGGAGATTTGACATAACTCTTCCTTGCAGAATCCAATCTTGATCATAATTGTAGGTTTAGAAAGAGGACTCAGAGGGCTACTGTAGGACACAATTTCATAACTTAGAGATCTAAAAGTTTAGAGTTATAGTCGTTTCAATATCGAGCTCATAAAATCAAGAAAAGGCGATATGAGGAAGTAGGATGGCAAGGATCCATTAAATTGGATACTAAAGATGGACCAATATTTTTATCTAGATGAGGTGAAACTATTACAAAAGGTATGTATTTCATCTTCATATTTAGAACCGGATCAATTTTTATGGTATAAAGGGCTTTGTTCTCATAAACCACTTGTTACGTGGCCAATTTTCATTGAGGAAATGATAGCACATTATGAGGATACAAAGAGAAACACCTTCTTTAGTCAATTGATAAATCTCAAAAAAAAGTGTTCAATGGCAGAGCACATTTAGGGCTTTCAAAAATTGAATATAAGGGAAAATGGTATTCCAGAGAAGCAGAGGATTGATGTCTCCATAGGGACTTTAAAGTATAACATTCAACATGAGGTTCTTCTTTGGGAACTTGATTCATTGGAGAGGGCATTTAGGTTGGCAAGAAAAGTGGAAAGAAAAATTATGGAAACAAGGAAGTCTACCCCTCACAACTAAAAATATGGAAGTGTTGTTTCTCCTAGCCTTCCACAACCTACAAGGTTGACACCACAACAATTGGAAGAAAAAAGAGCAAAAGGGATTTGTTACAATTGTGATAACAAATACATTAAAGGTCATAAGTGTGTTGAGAAGAAATTATTTTACATTGATTGTGAAGAGGAGGAAGAAAAGGATCAAGAAACATCAAAAGAAGAGGATATACACCAGGAACCAACCCCAAAGAAAGAAGAAATGAATCTGACCATATCTTGTAAAGCATTGGAAAGAATTACCACTCCTCAAACTCTTAAGATAGAAGGACATATCAAGAAGAAAAATGTTCAAGAAGCGAAAGATCACATCAAGAAAGAAGAAATGAACCTAACCATATCTTGTAATGCATTGGCTAGAATTACCACTCCTCAAACTATCAAGATAGAAGGACATATCAAGAAGAAAAATGTTCAAGAAGTGAAATATCACATCGAGCATCAAGAAATGAATGTGACCATATCTTGTAATGCATTGGAAGAAATTACCACTCCTCAAACTCTCAAGATAAAAGGGCATATCAAGAAGAAAAAGATTCAAGCAGTGAAAGATCACATCGAGCATCAACAACAAGTTCTGCAACTTTTAAAGGATAATGCCACTTTGGTGCAGAATCAAATGAAACAACAGGAAGATCAACATTGTAGTGAAATAATTTTTGATGTAGGCGATTGGGTATTTTTACGGCTACATCTCAAGCAAGCTACTTATGAGAAGGAAATGTTGGCAATACTACATGCACTTAAGAAATGACGACTTTACCTAATGGGAAGACACTTCAAGGTAAAAATGGATCATGATAGTCATAAATACTTTTAGAACAAAGATTATCTTCAGAAGAACAAAAAAAATGGGTCACAATAATGTTGGGTTATGACTTTCAAATCATCTACAAAAAAGGGAAGAAAAATGTTGTTGCAGATGCACTCTCCAGAAAGGATGAGGATGTGGAAGCATTGTTTTGTGTTATTTCTATTATCCAACCAGATTGGATAAACGAAGCAAGGGATGAATGGAAGAAGGACGAAGAATTGTGGCCACTCATTCAAAAGTTGCAGAAGATCCCAGTTCAAACAATATTGCCAAAACTTGACGAGGTAGGAAAAATCATATTGGAACCTAGAGCAGTCACAGAAAAAAGAACCCGATATCTACGAAATCGATCAATTTCAGAGTATCTTATCAAGTGGAAGAACTTACTCACTGCATATTCCACATGGGAGGACAAGAATTTTATAGAGAAGCATCAAGAACTCCTCAAGCATTGAGGACAACACTTTTTGAAGGAGAGGAGTATGTTAGGTCCCTATACTACTAGTGTAACCCCTTATTGTTATTAGTACAACCCCCTTATTATTGTTGTGCCCATGTAGTCCCCATATTGTTATTATTGTGCCCCATTGAAGCCCACTATTATTATTATTGTGCCCTTACATTATTATTGTTATGTTGGCTCTGATTATACTATGACCCCTTAGACTCCTATATACAGAAAGGACTTTTCATTTGTATCATCCAATAATTGTTCATTTGTGTAATGTAAACGAGGTTGCCCCCTCGAAGAGGCTTATTTTGAAGGCATTGATCTCTCTTTTCTATCTTTTTGTGAGTTGGTTTCATAACACAGTGACAAGTATAAAAAGGAGCTAGATATCAATGTGTTATGGTGAAATTAAAGTGTTGTCAATGTAGTATAGGTCTGAGAGTTTAAGAGAACATAATGAGCATGTAAAATCATGAATTCATTAGTCTTAGAAGAAAAGAAACACAAGCATGATTTCCATATAAACAGAGCTAAATATAATAATTATATCTATATAACAGAAATTAAAACCATAGGAAGAAGATAAATCATGAAAAGGGAGATGATTTGATCAATTAGAATTTGATCTGAAAGAAAAAAAACACCATAGACTCACTGAACAAGTATTCCTGAAATATAGTTGCAACTGCTTCTGTATTAGTTGTAAGAGAACATAAGGTACCAAGCCTCTCCACAAAAGTCCCACCCCTCTCTATGAATGAGAAATGACACATATAGCCTCAATCAAACATCTTCCCCACCATCAGGAGTCGAATTCCTAGGTGGTGGAACTGTTTCCAAGATTATCTCAACCAACAGGTGAGAGTGAGAAGGTCAAATACAAACTCTTCTCTTAGAATTTATTTTGAATATTGCTTCCTTTATGAGGCCTAATTAACCATAAAAAAACCTATCATGTCTATTTATTCATTATTACATCATCTAACCTTGAACTAATGCAATTACTTCATGACTTTTTACTTTGACCAAGTCAAACTAAAAACCTAGGAAATTACACAGTGAAATTTTAAAATAAAACTTAGAAATTTACAGAAGCGCAACGCCAACCTTGGGGCCATTTTAGGTTTCATCCTGAAGTCCAAATTGAGATATGAGAGAACATTCAACTAGCCTTGCCTATCTGGTTTCCATAACAACTTGAATATTTAAAAATTACCCATGGGAAGGCCTTAAAAAACGCATTCGCCCAAGGTGTCTCCAGAGGTGCAGCGCCTATCAAAAAGAGTGGCAGAATGGTGATTTTTGACCCCTTTTTCTCCTTTTTCTCAAAATATGAGACCTATATGAGAAATATGATGAAATGGGTTTTGAGAGGAGGTAATAAGCTTTCCAAAAATATAAGCCACTTGTCATTTGGAGCCTTAAGGAAAAAGCCTAGCCCAATTTCGAAATTTGGCACAAAAATTCTCAAAAAACCAAAAATGCTCAGAAAACATTCAAAATTGGTCATGAAGTGAAAAATGAGGTATGTCATGCCCTCATGGATGCTTCAGCAAGCATCTCCAAGTTATCTCTCTCATTTGTTTCCTTTAGGGTTTCATTTAGCTTGTCTTTCAACTACTTGAGCTTCATGTTGCAAATCATGTTTTTGGTCTGATAATGATGGGCCATGTGTCTCAATAGCTGATTATCCATGTTGGCTTTGTCAAGAATATGTTTTAAGTGGTCACTGAACTTACTTAGCCAATACTCTCTATCCTCATTGATCTCCAAGGCAGTTCTATCTTCATCTAGCAGATTATGTTCTTTCTCCTCCTTCAATGCCTTTTTGAGTCCCTTGATCCTTGGCCTTTTTTTCCTAACTTGTTTTTCAGTTTTCTCATTCTCACTAGGCTCCCACACTGCTTTGCCTTTGCCTCCTTGTTGTAGCATCTTGGATTTCTCTTTCTCCATGATGAATTGTTTAGCCTTAAGCTGATTGTTTTCTTGCTCAAGGAAGGAAATGATGAAATGAGGGAGTTAGGGAAGGGAGATGATGATAGGGGAATTTTGGGAGATGGATAGGGGTGGTAGAAAACTTAGGAAGTTTGAATGGAGTGAAATGAGAGAGAGAGATGAGTAGGATAATTTAAAAATAGTCCTACTAGGAAATTTTCCAAAATGATAGGTATGAACTAGGGTTTGTGTAAAGGTGAGATAAACTGAAGGTAAATGAGTTGATTAGTGAATGATAGGGTGATTTATATATGTATAGAGGTATGAGATGATAAATTTTAAAGTCTGAAATCTCATAACTAACAAAACTCATCATTTTCACTATCTTTGAAGCATGAATTTTCACATAAACCCTAGATGAACACAACTCACCATTTGCACTTGCTTTGCCAAAGGAAAAGAGTGAGTAAGATGATGGTACTTACTTGTTGATCATCTTAGAATAGTAAGGAATAGGAATGCAGGCTTAAATTTGAAGTTTGAGTGAGTCTTGGTAAGTTTTGGGCTACTATGTACCAAGCGCAGCGCCGTTGGCAGAAGCGCAGCGCCAAAGTGCAATGCAGTTCACAGAAGCGTAGCGCCACATCCAGTAGCGTAACACAATTCACAGAAGCGCAGTGCCATCCTCCAACCTGTGTTAGGAGGCCCTAAACTGAACCCAATTTTGAACCTGATAGCTTGTTGGAAATCTCTTGACTTCTGCTACGACATGGACTCAACAAGAATGTAATTGGGACACTCCAGTAGGGAGAAAAATGGGTTTTCCCAAGGTCACTCCGAAACCCCAAGGTGTCTTTGACAAAAGCGTAGTGCCAACTTGCAGAGCACTTTTGGATGCCTTTCACTAATCCAAATCACTATCTGAAGGTAACATTTGGAATCTTATGATGTCTGATACACCATAGAGTCCTTAAGCACTACCAACACCTGCTTGAAATACCTAAAAATCCATCTTGAAGTCGAACTATCCAGAAGTGTAACAACTCTCCTGTTACAAGTGTAGTTTGGGCACTTCTCTCAAATCATAATACTGTGCATAAACTGAAGGAGGGTTTTTTTTCTTGGCCTATCATTGACAAAAAACTCTTTCACTTTTGTAAACTTCTTCTCCATTTGGTCATAAACATATTTTGAAGCAAAAATGGCCCTATGAGAAATGATGAGACGAGGTAGTGTACTGCAGCATTGTCTTATTTGAAATAAAACATTACCTTTACCTTTATTTTTCTTTCCCTAAGCTTCTAAATCCATTTACCCACTGAATCACATGATGGACATGTTTTTGTTTTGACATATGGTATCATGATGACACATGGAGTGAAACCCTAGACCATGACCTAAAATGAAGAATTTAACCATTTCATGGCCCAAGACACTTAAATGAAGACATGATACCTCGAAGAAGAAAATGACAATGATGAGTGATGAAGACCATGAGTAAGTGAAGGGAGTAGTAGTGAACTAGACACAACAGCTAGTGACCAAATTTTTATTTGAAGATTCACTAAAATGACAAAAGATTGACTTGACACCCTAACAACATCTTGTAAGAGCATATTTGATCACTAGTCACAAGCTGAACTGACTGACACTAACACATAGGACTCTCCCTAAGCTTGACACATCATGAACATCATTGCCAGCACATATGTCCATGATGATCTAGTTGAAATCAATTACAACACACTTACTAACTATCAAGCAATTGAAACTACCTACCTTGATCTCCCAACATGCTTGTTGACATAAATCCAAACACACTTACTATCTTAAAGCTGGGGGCTTGCATCAAACCATACAATTCCTTCTTTAATCTGAAAACATCTGTCTTTTAGTCCTCTTCTTCAAATCCCTATGGCTTCTCAACATGCACTTGTTGATGTAACATGAGATGGAGGTATGCATTCTTCACATCCATTTGATTAAGGGTCCATCCTTAACTGAATCAAGGGAAAATATTGAACAAATTGTTGTATTTCGAACCACAGATACAAATATATCATCATAATCTTCTCCCTCTTTCTGGAATAATCCTCAAGTCATGAACCTTTCCTTGTATTTATCAATGCTACCATCAACACCATGTTTGATCTTAAATAACCACTTTTAAGTCACCATAGATTTCCCCTTCAGTCTCGACAAAACATCCCATACATAATTCTTCATAATTGATTCATATTCTTCATCCATAACATCATTCAAAACTTGTTCCTTTACATCTTCTTCGAATGTGGTAGGTTTTTCTTGAATCATAGTGCTCATGGCTGCAACATGTCCCTAGTACCTACATGGCTAATTCCTTTCTCTAAATGATCTTCAAACAAGAGCTCATCTTTCATCATCTTGTAATGTGTCTCGAAGCCAAATTGGCCTCTTCCTTGTGGGAGGTTCACAAGGAGGAGGATCTAAGGGATCCATGGGCTCCATGGGAACATCAAAAAAATCTGTATCAGATTTGAGCATAGAAGGACCATCTAAAATATCCATATCATCATTCTTCTCAGGAGGAGGAGGCAGAGGAAGGTCCCTTGCTTTTCCAAGGGTTAAATCTTCATCAAATGTAACATCCCTATTAATTTCAACCTTCCTTTTACCAGGAATATATATTCTAAATTATTTATAATTTTCACAATATCCAACAAACGTACCTTTTCTTCTCAAGGCTTCAAACTTGTTTATTTTGTCTTTCATTACATGAAAGTATACAAGGTAGCCAAATATACGTATATGACTAACATCGGGCTTGACACCTGTGAACACTTCTTCGGGAGTATTGTTGCCCAATGCTTGATGAGATACCCTGTTTTGAACACATATGGCAACATTGGTTGCTTCTCCCCAAAGGAACTTCAACAAATTTTGATCATGGATCATGGCACGGGAAGCTTCAATAATGGACATGTTCTTTCTTTTAGCCACTCCATTTTGTTTGGGAGTATAGGGCACAATTGTCTCCTTCTTTATTCCTTCCTTCTTGCAAAAATCAATGACCTCCTTTGATATTTACTCTCCACCATTGTTGTACATGAATGTTTTGAGTTTCTTCTTTGTTTGATTTTTTATCAAAGATTTGAACTCCTTGAACATTTTTAGGGCTTCATCCTTGTGCTTCAAATAATATATCCATGTCCTTCTAGAGAAGTCATCAATGAAGGTGATGTAGTAGAGATGGCCACCAATAGAATGCATGGGAATTGGACCACATACATTGGAATCAATGAGATGGAGGATGTTAGTTGTCTTGTTCTCACTAGAGGGGAATGGTCCCCTTTTCTTCTTTCCACTAGCACAACCTAGACATACTCCATCATGATGAGCTTGAAGCTTGCGAATCCTTGAGACCAATTCCTCCAATTTTGGAAGAGAATCATAATGTGGATGGGCCATTCTTTGATGCCATAGCTTGCTTAGATTATTAGTATCATGTACTAATGTTAAAAGTGGTCTTCTAGTAACACTCTAGAGTCCTTCATATGTTGATCCCAATTTGAATGCATCTCTCATAAGTGATCCACAAAGCCAAGTAAGAACCTTTCCCTTGATGAAGGAAACCCTCATCCCTTTGTCTTCCAAAGCAGATATTGATACCAAATTCTTCTTCAATCTCGAAACATACATCATATCATGGAGAAAAATAGATTCCCCATAATTCAAATGAAATTTGACGAACCCAAAACCTTTAACAGGATGAGTGGAGTTGTCTCTAAGGATGATTTTCAAATTTGACTCCATGTCTACCAAATTAGAGAGAAATTCCTTATAATCAGAGAAGTGACGAGTGGCCCCACTATCAACCAACCAACTATCCCACAAATCCGAAGGAGATGAACTAGTAAGGGAAAAACTAAGAATATTTTCAGATTGATTCGCAACATTACTTTCATACCTGGAGAATTTCAACTTATTTTGTGAACGATGATCTTCTTCATGATCACTTGGAGCATCTCTTCTTCTTCTTTCATCTCTTCCATTGAGATCATTCCTTCGGTAATCTCTTCTTATTTGATCATTCACACTGTTCTTGTTGCTTATATTATTGTAGCGTTGTCCATTGTTCTTCTTGAGGAAATCTTGAGCATAGTGGCCTTTCTTATGACAATTGTAACATTCGATGTTCAATAATTCCTTTCTTCTATTTGGATTTCAAGAAGGATGCTTTCTTGAAAATGATGGACCTCCTTTTCCTTTCTTCTTCTTGTCATGAGTGATGAATTCAACGACCTATCCTTCTTCATTCTTTTGAATCCTTCCTCTTGATATCATCCTTGGTTCTTCTTGAGTCAGATTTCCAAAAATTTCATCAAATGATGGAAGAACATTGTCGTTTCTTATCGTAGTAATAAAGGTTTCCCAAATAGGAGGGAGGCCTCTTAGAGTCATAATCATCAATTCCATGTCAGGCATAGATTCTCCAACTCTTTGCAATTGATCTCTAAGATGAGATATCGTCATTATGAAGTTTTGAAAATATTCTCCTTTGTTCATCTTTGTGCCTTTCAGTGGATCTTTCAAGGATATTATTTCATTCAAATTTTTGACTTCATACATTCCAGTTATCATATCATACATATCCTTATACCTTCTCAAGTTTCCAACATATGAAAGTAAATTATCTTGTAAACCATCAGCTATAATTTGCTTTTCTTTTAACTCACCTTTCATGTCCTTGTTCTTGGCAGCAGTGGAAGCATTCTCTAGAGGCTCAAGTACTTTTCCTTAAATGTAGTCCAAAATATCATTATTATCAACTATGATCTCCAACCTAACTTTCCATGCAAAAAAGTTGCATCAATCACCCAAATTCTTATTTCCTTGAAGAAGGAAGTCATCTTGACTTGGCTAGATCATCTCTTTCAACTTTCCAAAGATGATTGCTTCATTTCTTGTCTCCTTTTGGGCTTGTACTTCACCTTAGCTCTCATACCATGTTAATTTTCATATTGTTCTATGTTGTATCAAGTACTTTATCCCAATTCAATACTTCAATTAACAATCTTTCCAATCACAATTACTATTTCCATTCATCAATAGTAATTAAGGATACAACAATTAATGCAATGACAAAGGAGACAATCAACACATCAACAAGAGACACTAGGTTTTGTCAAATACCAGGGGAAAACCCCACTAGGGGGAAAACCCTTTGAAATTATTCTTCTATTAGATTGTCATAAAATGTTCAACAAAGATTAAAATGAGCCTAATACAATATCATCGAACAAAACAACCCAACAATATTTAAAAATCTATTTCCAACATCAAAATATATCATAGACAACTTTTCTCGTCTGCGGTCAACTATGGAAAAATTCAGTCCTCGGTCAAATCTGAGTCAAACTTCTCGGTCACATGCATGAAGAGGTTGTATGTGTGACTCAAAGATTTTGGTCACTCCTTTGATTCATACAAGCCAATGAATGTGGATGATTGTTCTCTATGACGTGCCTGCAACTATAGCCCAAAAAATGTAAAACGGATGTGAGCCTCAGACCTTGTAATTTCAGACCCTTTGTGAACCATATTTGCTATCCCTACCTCAGATCTGTGTGAGCCAATCAATGAAGAAGAGAAGAAGATTATTGGTGATGTCCAAATGAGCTTGAGTTCACTTATATATATAGGCTTCCAAGGGTGCCCAATTTTCTTTAGGGTTGACCTTGTTCAAATGTGCATATGTGGGCTTTCCTTCATAAGTACGCTTTCCCTTATCCGATTTGAGTGAACTTTAGGTTGATTTTGGTACTCTAAAAAAGAGGAATTAAATGTCATCATCATATCCATAAAATGAGATATCCAAAGTGTAATTTTACTGTAGTTTCATATTTTTAACATATCAAACAATGTATCAACTTTTGTATGTTTTGTAATGACCCTGATATGAAAAAGTTCATTTCTTTCTTTATCATTTTGAGATTCAATAGGCTTACTAGAAGAACTAGTACTTGAATTAGAAGCTATACCTTTCATTCTCATGTATATGATTTTGGTTTCATCATCTGAATCATATCCTAAATCTTGTTGAGTTGTAGCAATAGTTTTTTGTTTCCCCTTGTTATTGAACTTCTTTGGTCTCATTTTTTGATGTAATTTCCAAAAGTGGTATTCATCATGCACTTATTTTGAACAATGTTTATCGGTACTTTTCTCTCCCTCTTTCTTGATTGTAGAATTTTTTTTTCCTTTTCCTTTAAACTTATGCTTTCCTTTAACTCCAGATTTGGAACATTTCTTGCTAGTCTCTTTAGGAACATTCTTGCCTCTTGATTCTAAATGAGTTTCCTGAACACATACTTCATCTACATTGGTGGGATTGAGCATAAGTATAGTATTTCTCAAATAACTATGTAATCCACCTATGTATTTAAGGAGAGTATCTTGTGAATACAAATCAACACCCAAGATTAAAGATCTTCTTCTAAATTTTTGTGTAACTTTGGACACTCTGACTACAAAACCATAATTTATTTTTACATGTAAGCTAATGGATAAAATTTCCTTCTTAATGCAACTATAAAATCATTCCAAGAAGAGATAATTTTACCACTTTTCTTCAAATCTTCTTGAGTTCTGGCCTCCCACGAGATGAAGGTTGCACTTTCCAAGTGAAGAGAAGAAAGATGGATCTTTGTAACATCATCATAAATCTTTTGAATACTACAATACACTTCAATTTAATGAACCCAATTATCCAAAGTTTCAGCATTTACTTCCCCTACATAGGAAATTCAAACTTGACATCAAGCTTAACCAAAGGAGACTTAACATGTCCTTTTGGAGATGGATTAGGACTAGGTCTATGAGATGAAGGAGGTGAAGAAGGAGGTGAGGATGGAGGTGTAGATGGAGGTGAAGGAGGAGGTGGACATGTAGGCTTGCTCACATCACCTTCATTACCTTGTGGGTGATTGGAACTTTCTCCTTGCAACCTTGTTGTCATCTCATTATACAACATTTTCACCACCTCATACATATCATAGAAATCCTTTCTAAAATCTCTCTCACCCTCAGACATCAGCTCTTTTCCTTCTTCATGTGCCATGACTAGTGGAGTTTGTGGAGTTTGTGACATCCTTGAACCAATTTGACGGTTTGGTTCTTCAAGCACTCCTCCTCTTTTCAATTTATACCTTGTAATCATTCAAGAAAGAACTTGAAAAAAATATCAAACCTTCACAACAACCATGCTCTAATATTAAAATGATCTGAAATTTTAAAATTGAAGGTTTCATAAAATGTTTTGGAAGCTAGTTTATGTATTATGGGAAATGGATCAATATTACAAAAGCACACAAACTAAGTTAATTTTGTCATATGTAAACAATGAAAAATAGAAAACACTCAACATCACAACACAACAATTTGATGACAGAGTTCACCCCTCATGGGTTACATCTTCGGGTCCATCTTCCAATGGTGTCCCTCTATATTATATGCTCAAATGTGAAATTACATCAACATACAATGCTCAAATTGCAAAAATAACACTACTATTGTGTCTAGAACACCCCAAAACCCTTGTGTAGGCTCTTCCTGGGCTCAAAAAGGCTGAAAAATGGCTAAGTCAGGCCTCCTTCATTTCTCTACTAACTTTTCTACAAAATTGACCTTCTATCAAATTTGGTAACAAAATTCCTCTTTGGCGGATATGTGAGGTGCCAATTTCACATGGGTTTGGCCATGAAACCCATCGTGTCAGGTGAAATTTGTTGGGAAATTGATTTAACACTCACACCCTTATTCTTCACCCTCTTTTCGGTCATGTGGAAAAAAATGTGATCAGGGGGCGCGGGACAGAGGCCACGTGTTTGCCGATCCCTGCTCCTAGTTTCATAACAATTAAAAGGACTACGGGTTGGGAGTGGACAGGGTGTCGCATGCTCACCCCTCTGAAGTCTTCGTCGATGGTTAGATGGTTTCCAATGGAACTCAAGGCTAGGGCCACACACCCCACCCCTCCCTCCATTCTCCATGGTTACATGTTATATTATATGACTAGGGCTACTTGCCAACTGGACCCTCAACCCAACGCACCAACCAAAGCTCTTTAAATAAAATTATCCCACACTATATAATAAGAACCAACACATGGTGTAGTGGTGGAACGAAGCTTTTTGTTGCCGGAGGTCATGGGGTCGAACCCTAGGGAGGTCGGGTGGTCGAACAAACAAAATTTTGGCTAATGAACCAGAGACTCATGGCACCTTTCTACATAGCCACATGTCAGTCGTTGATTGGGCCACATTGTGGCCTATAATTGGCCCAGCGAAAATCACCACCAACCAATCAAATCATGCCAAATGCCTTTGTATGGTCAAGCCACATGTCCAACCTTGATTTCCTTTTCACTGCATAGTCACCATGCTGATGTCAGCACCACATCAACGTACGGACTACCATGTGGCATCCGTACACTTCCCAATCAACCACGCAAGTTGAATTTTTTACTATTTACCAAAAACTTCAGAACACGATAACTTCCTGATACTGTGCTAGATTGAGGCAATCCAAGCATTTTATTGGAATTAGAATGACGAGATCTATGATTTCGTACCAGTTTCGGGAGATTTTGAGCACTTTGATTTTTGAGCATTTTTTTCATCCCCTAGATCACCCATACATCATTATGTATGATGGAATCATGATATTTATCTTTCAATGCTTCTTCAAAAGTGCATGGTTCGTCATGAATAATGTTGCTCATGGATACCACGTATCCCTAGAACCAAGATGGTTTCTTGCTTTCTCTGAAGGTTCCTTAGGGAGCAGCGTGTCTATCATCATCTTGTAAAGTGTCACGAAGCCATAATCATCTCTTTCTATCACATGGAGAAGGATCCAAGGAGTCCATGGGATCCATGGGTTCATCAGTAGGATTAGGCTCAAGCTCATGATCTTCTTGTGCATCCAAGACATCATCCTATCTTTCAACATTAGCAGGAGGAGAAGTGTCTATGGCTTTTCAAAGAGTTGCATGTTTATAAAATGCCATATCTTTGTTAAACTCTATAGTTCTTTTACCAAAAACATATATTTTTTAAGCTTTAGAATTTTCACAATAACCAATAATCATACCTTTCTTACCTGAAGTTTCCAGCTTGTTCCTCTTTTCTTTTGGCACATGTAAGAAGACAGGTTAGCCAAAGATCCTCAAGTGCCCAACCTCAAGTTTTTCACCAGAGAAGACTTGTTCTTGAGTCTTTTTGTTTATAGCATGGTGAGGAGATCTATTTTGAACATAGACAACCATGTTAGCAGTTTCTCCCCATAGAAACTTTGTTAGTTTCTAATCATGTAAAATAGCTTTGACTACTTCCATGATAGTTCTATTCTTTCTCTCAACCAAACCATTATGTTCTGGGTTATATGGTATTGCGGTCTCTTTCTTGATTCTAGCTTCCCTATAGAAGTCTCGTTCTCCTATCCACTTCATGTCCACTCAAGCCATGGGATGGATCGACGTCTTCCTCAATATCGATTCTCACATTCATCAAATGTACCTATTGATCCCAAAACAAGAGCAAGAGAAATAGTAGTAAAGTAAATAAACATAACAAAAGTATACTTGGCGATGAGGAAGTTCTTTCTTTCTTTTCTAGATGTGAGAGTGGCTCTTTCATGATCCTTGCACTAGCTTCCTCTTAGACTTTACTCTTCCTACACTATTTTGCACCCTGATGATCTTCAAGATATGCTTTTCTTGATTGCATCCTCATCAAGAATTTAGTGAAAGAATCATTCAAATACTCATGCAGGAATAATAACAAATGATCTATAAAGATAAATATAAACAAAAGCAGTGACACAAAGAAACAACATGAGACTTGAAAATACTTACTTTTTAATGGGGATTGAAGGAAGTTGTTAACTCCCTCTTGATCCAACCTCTATAAGTTACATCTATCCATCAGTCATATGTCATTGGTAGAAGAAATTCATCTTCTTTAAAACCACTTGGAAAACTCCATCATAATCCACTCTAATATCACGCATTTTGGAAACCATCTTTCTCACATGAGGTAATATTTTATAGTGAAGAAAGAGTGAACTTTTGGTGATACAGTTTATATTGATGATCACTTATCGTGAATCAATGCATTGATAGGTATTCCATTGATTTTATAAATATCTTCAAATCTCGATCCCAGAGCGAAGGCATGTAATATTAATTATACATATTGACTTCATTTTCTGCAATGATATTAGTTATAATCCATCTTTGGTCGCTACAAAACAGGTTATTTTAGAAAATTATATTCCATCTTTTGCAAAAGTCATGATTCTTACCTACAACCACTATTGTTAGCAAACTCTAAAATCAAAATTACCAAAACCCATAAGATTATGATCTTTCTCATTTAATCTGAGAGAGTCAAAATCCCCCTATATTCAACATTTAATTTATATCAGTTATTCTTTCATAACCTTTTATACTTCTTTTCATGACATCTTTTTTATTATTTTTTCACATGCCTAAACATAAGTAAAACTATTCTTTACTTTTGCATTCATCAACAAGTACCAAAACCAAATCTATTAAACACATGCAACACCTTTATTACTATCATATCTTAGGTTCCTTGAAATCTTGGAAGAACGGTAGCAATAAAATTTCAGTAGTAAATAGAAAGGGACAAAATGAGATATTTCAATAGTAAATGAGATATTTCAGCAACAAAATAGAAGAGATATTTAAGCATAAAATTAGTAGCATTTAGAAGGAACAACAAGTTTTATTTCAACATAAAAATGGTTGCAAATAGAGTCGACAACACTTGATATTTCAACAGAAAATGGCCAATAAATAGAGTGGACAATAAGAGATATTTTAGCAGAAAATGGGTTGCAAATAGAGTGGACAACAAGAGATATTTCAGCAGAAAGTGAGCTACAAATAGGGTGGATAGCAAGAGCTATTTTAGTAGAAAATGGGTCGGAACAACACTTGTCTTCTTGAGCTTGTCTTCACGAAAGCTTTGATACCATGTTGGAATTCTAATGTCCTATGTTGTAACAATCACTTATTATAAAACTTGTTTATGCTGCAATACTAGATAAAAAATTGTAGATAGAACATAAATCAAATACACAATAGAAGATAGCCAAGAAAAACATGAGACATGGAGAATTTAGATCCAATGACTAGGGAAAAACCCACAAGGGGAAAACCAAACTAGATTACTCTTCTATTATAAATGACTTGTTCATCAGAGATACAAAGTACAATGACAGATCAAGAGACCGAGTAAGTTCACCCAAATATGAACAAGTTGTAGCATGAAGATCATTGGTAGAAACAACATATGCACACATTGAATCAAAGGCTTCCCTTCAACTGAATCAACACTAAAACGGTGAATCACTGAATCAACCTTGTTTCACCAGGTTTTGCTCTTACTCTCCAAGACTCTCTCTCACAATCTTATTCAACTCTCTCCAACTCTCTCTCTCAAGCTCGAATTCTTCTTTCACAATGCACAAGTAGTGAGGGGAGAAAGAATGAGGCACATATATATAGGAGAGGCAACGGATCCATGCCATAAAGGAGGAGTAACTTGCATGTCTTGAGGAGTGTAACTCATTCCAATTTAGGAAATGTAACTAATGCCATTAAGGAGGTATGCATGCCTTTGTAACTTATGCTTTTAAGAGATAGTGTAACATATGCGTTAAAGAGTGTGTAAGCGGAGTCTTTTATGACCACATTTTATTGAGTGTAAGAGAATATTTTACGAAATTCTTTAATGAGTGTAAGAGAGTGTAAGAGGAATATGCCATGCCTAAAATGAGAGTGTAAGAAAACATTATTGAGAGCCATGATTAAGTGACTTCAATTTATGTTTAATAATAATATAATAGTATAAGGGATTTTTCATCAACAATACATGATTACCAATTGATGCAAGGTGATTTAATCTCTTAAGACTTTCCCAATTCATACTTTCTATTTTTAGATTTTAGATTTTTAGAAATTCTATTTCTAGATTTTCTATTTTTTAGAATTTCTATTTTTAGACTTTTTGTTTTTAGAAATTCATCCCTGAGCTTCCAATTTTCAACATTGTTTAATTATTTCATGATTAATGAAGAATATCTAATTTATGTTTATTTTTGAGTTTAAATTCAGTCTAATTTCTTGAGTATAAGAGAAGAGTAAATCTCTATTGTTTTATTAAGTTCTTGTATTAAAATGATTTGTAGAAACATGCCCTCTACTATGAACTTACATGTAGGGAGCATTTATTTCTTTTCTATATAGGCCTGAGCCAACCATTAAGTATCCTTTCAAAAATCCCATATATCTATATGTATTCGTGCATAAGATCAAGATGGATAGCCCTGTAGACTAAGTGTTGAAGGATATATATATGTGTGTGTGAGATGTTGGAAGCCCAAGAGAGTGCGTAAATGGATAAGTGTTGAAGGGAAACTTTACCACTATACTTGCACATACAAATACATATGGAGTGGCACCATGACAGATAGACCAAGAGACATAGATTTTTCCAACAAGAAACAATAACATTCTAGTCGAACCTCGGGGGTCTCGAGATCTCGGGGTGATACATGCCACAACCATTTTGAAAAGGAGTGAAACTCGACAAAGGGTGAGATGGTGGAATTCCTTATGGGCCATAAGTCCCAAAAGGATTCTCATCCCTAGCCCTCGAGAATTGCAAGGTGGCACCTGAACATAATTAATAATGGAAAACCATGGAAAAAGGTATAAAGTGGAAGCCATTCAAAAGGAGGCCACATGGACAGGATGGCATTAGCATTGTGTCACTCGGGTTGACATCATCTCAGGCCTCCGTTGGGCTTAACAGTGTGCATGCAAGGGCGAGGGTGAGGGTGAGGTTTATGGGCCCACACGGGAATAATTCCCTATAACCAACAGGAACATCTTGGACCTCAGGAACTCATGTCTCGGTGGTGTAATTTTGTGGAGAAATTTGAGGTTAACAAGGGGGCAAGGGCTGAGAGATAGGAAACAGTTGATGGGAAATTAATTATCTCTTCTAGGACTTAACACTTTGTTTATTTTCATCATGTGCCACCTAAAAACCAAGTCGAGATTGCGTATAACGGGAAAGGGCCAATTGGCAAGGCTAAGGGGTGGACTAGTGGGACTACAAGCTAGTTATGTGGAAATGCCACATGGGCAATGTTATGAAGATATGGACAAGAAAAAATGATGTGGATCTCCAATGAGGGATGGAGGGTTGCCACACGAGGTCAACATGGTAGAAAAATGTTGATATGGCAAGAGTTTAATAACTCGACTTTAAATGGACATATGTTTTGATCCTAGATTCAGTTTTCAATAAAATTTAAATCATCGGGAAGGTCTTGCCAAACTGGATACAATGGTGGCGCTAGTTTTTAGTTTTGAGGAGCTTGCAAAATGATGAAATTTTAAGAACCCATTTCCATAATTGGTATTTGGAGGTCAAGTCAATGATATTAATACCTTCTTCCACCCTTAAGATGTTGTATGTGGTGGAAGGGAGTGTTACATGGTATTAGAGCCAAAGGTTCAATACTAAACCTCTGGAATCAATGTCAAGGTCTTGGTATAGCATACCATGGAGTAAAAAAATTATTGGAGTATTTGAATATGATTACTATTATATGATGTTTTCGCATTGAAACATAGAGTATGTGTTGATATTTTACTATGACATGGAAACTAACTTGTGAAATTGATGTCTCATATGATTATAGCCATGTGTTTTTAGCAGGTCTACCAAGGAAACGAAAAGAAGTGTTCCTTGATCTCTTTTATTTACAATACGCTAAAAATCCTATGTGGTTGACAACACATAAGAGAGAAACAAGGAACGACAAAAGAACAAGGGACTGACCAATAATATGGTGAAGTATGGCACTGATATACCTCAATAGGAACATGAGGAAGAACTAGTTTAGAAGAGAGGAGAGTCAGGCTCTCCTATTTGGATGGATACATTGAGAAGTCTAGGGGTTGTGATAAGGAGTTGTAAAGATGATAATGAGAGGCTTATAAGAGCACAAGAAATGTTTGTTAAGGTGAATGTAATTATACTATGAAGTCTCTCAAACTTACAGAGACAAAAGAAACATGAATTGGGGGCTATCCATATGGTCAGGAAGAGCCCATGAGGACAAGGAAAATAAGAAGAGAGGATTGATGGAGTAGATGGAATTAGATCTAGGAAAAGGCACACATTATCAAGTGAAGACACAGTAAGGGGAGGTACTCCATTGAGTATTACAAAGAGAAGGAAAAGCAACCATGGACAACATTCTTATGTTTTTAGCAAGAGACATCATCATAGGATAAGGAGGGAAAATGAGCATATGCCATAGGATTTCAAGAAGGCCAAACCTCCTACATTAGATGGTGAGGTAAAGAAGGCAAAGGATGATGAGGCATGGCTTCTTGGGATGAATAAATTTTTTAGAGTCCATAGCTACTTTGAAAACATGAAAGCAAAGGTGGCTACCTTTATCTTGAAGGGCAAGGTTTATATTTGGTTGCATGATCTAAAGAATGTGAAGATTATAAAGGAGGAAGAGTTGTCTTGGAAGGAGTTTGAGAGATATTTCAGGGACAAGTACCTGTTTGGGAGGTACTTTGATAGCAAATCCAAGGAGTTCTATGAACTCGAGATGGGGTAGATGTCAGATTAAGAATACACCACAAGATTACTAGAGTTATTGAGGTATGAATCCTACCTCAAGGAGGAAACAAAAAGCACAAAGATATATCAATTAGCTTCCACAAAAATTCAAGAATCAAATTGAGTTTGATGAGACCAAAACATTGGAAGATGCAATTTGGAATTTGAAATTTTGTTATGAGCAATTTAAACACAAGTTGGAGCATGAGGATGAATGGAAACTGAAGGGAAACATGAAGTTTAAAGGAAAAGGGAAAAATAATTGGAAGCCATTGGCTAAAGGAAAAGGGATAAAGGTGACCTTGGTCAACCAAAGTTATCCCTAGCATAGATTCAACGCAGTCAATAAATTCCACATTACACAACTTACAAGAGAACAAAATTGTTAAAAATTAAATAACAGAGTAATGGAACACAAAATATTGTGGAAACATAAACACACAAAAGCATAAAACAAGAGAGACATAGATATATGTGGTTCACCCAATTTGGGATATTTCCATGGAGAAACATCCAAACCTTCTTTTTATATTATCCAAAAAACTAAAGGGATACAACCTACAACACATTCATTGTAACTTCCTCTTTGCCCCACACAATCTCCTCTCTTTATCTTATAGAATAATACATAGCCAAAATAAAACTCCCTCATATAAACCAATGGTTGAATTCTAGGGGGAAAACCTAATTTATCATAAATTCTACCATCATATCTTCTGCCTAATGAATGGCCCAAATTAACTATGAAATTACAATATTTTACAAGGCAATTTTTCTCTAAATTTTGTTTTTGGGGGTGCTTCCCTCGAACCTCCTGTTAGTGTCGGTCATGATGCCCTCCATCGGTGATCAAAAGCTCTTTGCATTATGCATAGGTAGGTGTCTCATCAATGTCAGTTTTGCATTTCGTTAGGCATGCCATAAAACTGATGGAGGAGCTGGTCCTTGTTCCCTTCTTGGCTTTGCTGGATCAGGTCATATCAGTTAATGAGCTTGTGTCACATTTGTTGTGCTTTGTCTTCAAGTCCAAAGTCTTAGGTCTAGGGTTTCGGTCAAAAGTCTTTGCAATGTCATGAGTCAAAATTCCATGAGTCCCCAGCAAGCCAGAAGGAGGTATGTAAATATGTTTCATTGATATTTTCATCAGGTACAGCTCATTTATACCTTGGATTTAAAAACCCTGTTTTTAAAGCCAAGGTCATGTCAATTTTGCAAAAAATAAGGAAATTTCAAAAATTCTTCAAAATGTCGGCAATAGCCCTGGTCTTCTCGCTAGAGTCCATCAGATGGTCTACCTACAAAAAGAACGGAGTTAAAGCACTCAAAGAGCCAAATTCAGGACAAAGAAAACTCAAATCAGTGTTAAAAGTGAATGCCAAAACAAAACATTAGAAAGTGGGTTTGGTAAGTAAATTTTTTCAAATTGGGCCTATAAAGAGTCAAATTCCCTCTAAAACACCCTCATTGTGCATCTAAGAGCTTGCAAGGCAAAGAGATAGGGCGAAGAGGCGAACGAAGGCGAAGTGCAGAGAAATTGGTCGTTTTCAGGTGCGCGACATGTCAGGGACTGTGCGCGACCTGTTGGGCGGTGCGCGACCTGTCAGGCGCCTCTCGGCAGTGTAAAAACATAACGGGCGCGACCTGTCAGCCCGTGCGCGACCTGTCAAAGCCTGTGCGCGACCCGTCAACCTGTCACTCACAAAACCGCTTCAAAATTTGCTCAATCGCCCTCGTGCTTGCCAAATCAATCGAGGTAGGGTCTTTTAACGTGTTGGATGCTTGAATCAAGGATGTTGGGCTTGTGCTTATATATATTTTTGCTACCAAGAATGTAAAGAGAAATGGATTTTAGTTATTGCTTGTTCATGTAGGCATAGTGCTAGGGTTGGTGTTTTTTCAAGGTTTTTATTCCCATTTATATTCCCTCCATTTTTTCCCATTGATTTCGCAATTGTCATTATACATCTCTATCATATGTCATTTGCAAAGAAATTAAAATTTTCCCATCTCCAAATGTCAAACCCTATCCCTCCCTAAACATATTCCCAAAAACCCCAAAAACTTTAAATCAACCTTTTAATCAGTTTACTAGCCTAATATCAGTGTTACCTTTGATTGGTCATCTCATCCCATTGAAAATTTGCCGAGATAGACCGGAGAGAGCCTTCTCATACCCCGTAGGGCTAGCTACGAGGTGAAATGGTTTGATGTAGCTTTGAGATTTGCCTTCTCAGCCTGAGGTGAGATTTCAAATGCTAACATACTGGCGACCATACTGGGGAGAACAACTGATCGTTTGCTCATTGACGTGTTATTTCATAAGTCTTAGACGGAGCCTGAAGTTACGCCAGGTAGCCTTCGAAAACGCTCTTGTTTTATATCAGCGTTAGTAGATAAACGCTGCTTCAGTCAATCTCCGTGAGCTTGTGAACGTAGCGCTTCATTGACACTTTCCCCCAGTACATGTATCAAGTTCAGATCTGATTGTTGATGGTGAACAACGATCAGACACTTGACAGGCTGAAATCATTCACTTGGCGACTCTAAATCATTTTCAAGATCAGATCCAAAGACTCCACTGGAGGATGATCCCAACCAGCAGAAACATGAAAGGACAACATGGACATATCAGGTATTCAAGTTGGAATTTTATCCAAGACATTTTGTTCTTTGTCATAAATTATTTCTTCTCTTTTCCCAAGAATGTAAAGAAGGCTTTGCAAAGTATATTATGCTTGAGAAAAGATTCTCGGCCTACCGTTGATTCTTTCCCTTTGAAGATTGTGAATACCAAAGATTTGCATGCTTTTGAGCTTGATCAAGATCCTTTTTCCGAATTTTGTGATGAACCTATACCTGCTGTACATACCCCTATACCTTGTAAAATTCCATATCGGTATAAACCTCTTGTTTTACCTTCTGTTCTTCATGCTTTTCCCAAAAACTATGATCTATACTTGCCGATGTTTGATGGTGAATGTAAGAATGCCAACGCTGAGCAACATGTTCAGAATTTTGAGAATTTTCTAGATCTTTTTGAAGTTGATGAAGAAGATGTTAGTATAAGGCTTTTTTCTCTTTCTTTGCAAGCCAAAGTGAAGAGTTGGTTCAAAACCTTGCCTGATGCAAGCATCTCAGATTTCCAGCAGTTCGTCAAAGTTTTTCTCGATAGGTGGATGATCGGGCAGAACCTTTTCTTGATTGTAGAAGAGTATAACCAGCTGAAAAGATTTCCAGGTGAGACAGTACAACAGTTTTCGATCAGATTTAATCAAGTTTATTATTCGATGCCAGTTGATATAAGGCCTACTCCTAGATCTGCTCTCTTACACTATCCGGGCGCCTTTGATCCGGAGATGGAGTTTCAACTGAGAGAAAAGAATATTGCAACACTTCACGAGATGCAAAACAGTGTCGTAAGTGTAGAGGCTCATCTGCTGATCCGAAGGGCAAGGTTGAAAGAAGAAGAGATGAAAAACATAGATCCAGAAAAATCAACATCTCTAGAGGTGAAGCTTGACAATTTGGTAAGTGCAGTGGAAAATATGATGGACAAGATCAACACAAGGAATGATTATGATGTTCAAGGCTCGCTGATTGAAGAAGAACAAGTTGCTGATCCAAAACATTTTGTTTCTTATCCCAATTGTTATAGATCTAATGATGATTGTTTTGTAGATCACCTTGGCGAAGAAAGAACTGTTGATATGACCTGCATGCTTGATGATGTCTTTTATACCGATGATTTGCCTCAGTATGATCAGTATGATGATGATTATGTTCTCCAAACAAAAGCTAATCTTACAGACAAACCAGCAGCTAGTTTGTGCGAGGAGGAAGTTCATTTTCAGCAGCTTGAATACAATGTTCAGCCATCACATATCAGCTATGACATCGATGAGGAAAGTGCAGAAAATTGGGAAGTAAGTGAAGGATCTTTGCCTCTTTGTTTTGATTCATTTCAGTTCATCAGAGAGAACTACCATGCAATCAGAAATCAAATATCAACAAGTCTTGATTTGGACCATCTTGAGAGCAATGAAAATTTTGTTCCAGACTTTACATATTCAGATTTGCAGTCCCCAAATGCCATTGGTTATCAAGTTGCAGATGAAAGCATGGAAGCTGACATATTTGATCAAATGATTCAAGGTGACTCTATACCATTTCGTTTTGAATCAATTCAGTTTTTGAAGGGTAGATTGCATAGTAAATCATTTAATGTTGAGGATGAGACAGATAACAAAATTCTTGAGCAGCCTGTAGCATCAGATTTGCAGCCACCAAATGAAATTGAAGGGCAGATTATAGATGAAGGTGTGGCAGCCGAAATACCTGATTTGATGATACAGGAAGATTCTATACCCTTTTGTTTTGAAGCATTTCAGTTTATAAGGCAGAATTCTCATAAAATCTCTCAAGAACAAGATGAACAGCTAGAAGGATGTCATACATTTTTAATGGATACATTGCAGCAGTCTTTTCAAGTTTTTCATGATCCAATTGCTGATGTTTTGGATGAGGTTTGCAGTCAAAGTCTTTCTCCATTGACCACATGTGAGCTTGAAACATGTGCTGATATGAATTTGATCCAGCAGTCAGTTTCTTTGTCATTTTCAGCAGAGGTCTCGTCACAAGGCTCAGATCACAATTTGCATTCATATGAGGAAACGAGAAGTAATCCATTGGATGAGCTAAGTTCCAGTGTGCTTGAATTTCAAGATCCTTATGCAGTGTTTTTGGAGGTGGATAGAGAATTCATATCATTCCACGGATCTGTTTCTAAGTTGTCATGGGAGTTGCCTTTCAGTAGTTCTCTCTTGTTGTTCATAAGTGAGCACTTGTGGAGAATTCAACCAGCAGACGTGATACTTACTTGGTTGCATTGGTTGTTTCATTTCACTTGATCAGGTGATGTATGAAACTGTTAGAGTAGGTTGTGATGAATAAGCTCCCATTTGAGCATCATTTTCAGTTTGTCGGTTGTGTTTAAGTGTTGAGTCAATTTTTAGTTGAGTGAGAGTCAATTTGTGTTATCAAGTCATCATTTTTCAGTCATGCACTTCAGCTTGAGTTTTTTACCCCATCGCCCAATGGTTGTAAGCACTGGTCTGCTCCCCCAGAGGTCTAAGGTTCTTGGCACCTCCAAGGAGCTACCATCCCCATTGGAGCCAATGTTAGTGTCGGTCATGATGCCCTCCATCGGTGATCAAAAGCTCTTTGCATTATGCATAGGTAGGTGTCTCATCAATGTCAGTTTTGCATTTCGTTAGGCATGCCATAAAACTGATAGAGGAGCTGGTCCTTGTTCCCTTCTTGGCTTTGCTGGATCAGGTCATATCAGTTAATGAGCTTGTGTCACATTTGTTGTGCTTTGTCTTGAAGTCCAAAGTCTTAGGTCTAGGGTTTCGGTCAAAAGTCTTTGCAATGTCATGAGTCAAAAGTCCATGAGTCCCCAGCAAGCCGGAAGGAGGTATGTAAATATGTTTCATTGATATTTTCATCAGGTACAGCTCATTTATACCTTGGATTTAAAAACCCTGTTTTTAAAGCCAAGGTCATGTCAATTTTGCAAAAAATAAGGAAATTTCAAAAATTCTTCAAAATGTCGGCAATAGCCCTGGTCTTCTCGCCAGAGTCCATCAGATGGTCTACCTGCAAAAAGAACGGAGTTAAAGCACTCAAAGAGCCAAATTCAGGACAAAGAAAACTCAAATCAGTGTTAAAAGTGAATGCCAAAACAAAACATTAGAAAGTGGGTTTGGTAAGTAATTTTTTTCAAATTGGGCCTATAAAGAGTCAAATTCCCTCTAAAACACCCTCATTGTGCATCTAAGAGCTTGCAAGGCAAAGAGATAGGGCGAAGAGGCGAACGAAGGCGAAGTGCAGAGAAATTGGTCATTTTTCAGGTGCGCGACCTGTCAGGGACTGTGCGCGACCTGTCAGGCGCCTCTCCGCAGTGTAAAAACATAACGGGCACGACCTGTCAGCCCGTGCGCGACCTGTCAAAGCCTGTGCGCGACCCGTCAACCTGTCACTCACAAAACCGCTTCAAAATTTGCTCAATCGCCCTCGTGCTTGCCAAATCAATCGAGGTAGGGCCTTTTAACGTGTTGGATGCTTGAATCAAGGATGTTGGGCTTGTGCTTATATATATTTTTGCTACCAAGAATGTAAAGAGAAATGGATTTTAGTTATTTCTTGTTCATGTAGGCATAGTGCTAGGGTTGGTGTTTTTTCAAGGTTTTTATTCCCATTTATATTCCCTCCATTTTTTCCCATTGATTTCGCAATTGTCATTATACATCTCTATCATATGTCATTTGCAAAGAAATTAAAATTTTCCCATCTCCAAATGTCAAACCCTATCCCTCCCTAAACATATTCCCAAAAACCCCAAAAACTTTAAATCAACCTTTTAATCAGTTTACTAGCCTAATATCAGTGTTACCTTTGATTGGTCATCTCATCCCATTGAAAATTTTCCGAGATAGACCGGAGAGAGCCTTCTCATACCCCGTAGGGCTAGCTACGAGGTGAAATGGTTTTATGTAGCTTTGAGATTTGCCTTCTCAGCCTGAGGTGAGATTTCAAACGCTAACACCTCCTATTACACAACATTTTTTCACTGCCCCTATACTCCCCCTTCCTCAATCCTAGAGGACCTATACATTGAATTCTATATTCTTTCCCATCATGAAGAACATGCCTTTACATCCCTCTTCATGTGCAAAACATTCCCTTCTTGCATCATTTCCCAAGAATCTTCCTTCAATCCCAGTTTTCAAGACTGGCACTTGTGCTTAGTTCCTTCCCCACGCTGATTTGCAAAGTTTGAAACCAAACCTAGCACCAAACGGTGCAAGTAAGCCCTTCATCACTCGCATCGACCCTCTTTTGGGAAGTTTTTTAAAATGGAGTCCACGCTTCCAGGTGTAGAAGCTTCGTGAATGAAATTCTGGTACATGGTTAGGCTAGATATAGTCGAGAGAGGATGTTTGGGCTCCTTTCCCCTATTAATATGGAACAAACCAAAGAGATAATCCCTCTCCCATCATAAGAGGAACCATCTTTCCTTCATCAAAGCTATATAAACTCCTCCTTTTCCAAGCTGGATTAGTCTTTTTTGGAGCTTGAATAACCAACAAGATATCTATAGCTTTAGCCTTCTAGTTTATGATTGTGAAGGGAGAATAGTGTGTTTGGTTTGGTTTGGAACTAAAGGGAAGAAGCCTTAAAATTCCATTGTTGAGGCTAACCATGAGATGCTAGCAGTGGTGTTGGAACCCAGATACATCGGAGGAGACCTGTAACATCAAGGCTTTGCTTGTATTTCCTTCTAAGTTTTCTATCAATACAACTAATGGTTTATTTCCTACATTGAGTGTCATATTACATTTTATGCCTTAAGATTCCTTGACTTTTTAAGTAGATTGAATGAAATTGTATGCTATCACATTTGTTGTTTTCTCTTGTGTGTTTGTTTCAGGTGTTTGAATGGAAAGAACTCAAAGAAAGTTGTAGCAAAGGAGTGAGATCACCATCAAGCGGATTAGTGTTCTAAGAGGTAGGCCCTCTTATTCGATTCTAGTCTAAGGAAGTTTTCATTAGGTTGTTATGTTTGCAGCTAGACCCACTCTTGGGCTAGACGGATTGTCTATGTCTGGTGAGAGAATTTACCTACTCCACAAATTGATGACTCTACTAGGGAGACATCCCTCTCTTTTAATTGTTTTTCATTTCGTGGTTTGTGTGAAATTTTGTTGTATCACCCTTTCCCTTTGCTTTTCTGTGCTTTTCATGGTTTACTGCTTTTGTTCTAAAATTTAGAGTGACAGGTCTAGTTTTGATCTTTGAAAAAATTATTTTTTCCTTGAAATCCTCTATCAGAACGTTTTATTTTCTAAGAGTCGCGCCGACCAATGCAAATTTCTCTTAAACAATCGTGTTGTACCCCCTTGTGGTGCTTGTTGTCAGTTAGGCAATCACGCCGATTCCTGTAGGTGAAGATCAGGGTTTCTCCTGAATCATAACCAATGTGTCTTGCCCTCATAATTTTTGCCTCTTAGCCTATTTTCCTTTGTTCTCCCTGGCTAGAAAGCTTCATTAGCTTGTTTTGTGTGCTTGTTTGGTTTGAGATTTCCTTACTTGATTTTTTGAGTCTTTGGATGGTTTGTGGCCCTAGGGCATCTAGGTCATTGTCCATTCAACTGTTTGTGTGCTCAGCAAGTCAAGTGGTTGGTTAACTGCTCCATGCATTTTGTGTTTTAGTCCTTTTATTGCTTTGGTTTCAATTGAACAAGTTTGAAAAGTTTCGTTTGCTCTTCTCTTGGTTGAACGTCTCTTTTCAAGCATAGATTACAATTGCTCGTCTTGTTTCTATTGAGTCTTTGCATGATTGGTTTGAAAAGAGTTCTCTTTTTCATGCTTTGCATATGATTGATGTTGATTGTTTGAAAATTTTTCATTGAAGTGTTTATGTGAAAGATTCATTTTATCATTCCATTGAAAAATACATCATTCTAGTTTGCTGAATCAATATGTTGCATTAAGTAGCATCATTGAAAGCTAGAATTGCATCATCATTTGCATTCGAAATGAAATGAACTTCTTTTACCATTGAAAGGACTAGTTGAAGTGCATTTGGTAGGAAGATAAGAAGTGGAAAGAATTTTCATTATTTTGTTTTTAAAAAGCGAAGTCATGAAGAATGATCTTGCTTTTAGTTGCTTGTATGTTGCATTGATTGTTTTCTCTACTCTCATTAGTGTAAACATTCATCGAATTGAAAGGGTTTTGTCTTATTTAGCTGCATATAGGAGGTTTTCAAGTCACATCGATAGGGCATAAAAAACTGAAACATAATTTCAATTAACCTAAGGTGCATTTGAAACTTAAGGCTCACATTTTACATGTCTAGGCTAGAGACGTGTTCCGGCGTCTTTAAACTTAGCAGTCGTCATTCGCTTCAGCACTAGACAATGCTAGTACAAACTTGTGCTCCCCATACCGTTGCGTATATAAAGGGATACCCCACTAGGTTTGCAATCCTTTATCCATAGGAAGTCAAGTCTACCGCCTTGTAAACGTGATACACCAAACATAGCATTCGGGGAGATTGCTTGCCCGTGCTTCTCAGTTCGTCGGGATGTATTTTGCAGTTCACGGTTACCTGGTAATCCTTTTTCCTAGATTATCCTGAGTAGTTGTTTTGGTCTTTTTGACTCTTTAAATTTAAAATATCATCGATCACTTGTCCTTTCGAGCTCGTTCAAACCGAAAGTGATAGAGTCATATTTTCCTTTTTCTCGACTCTTAAAACATGAAAAGGCACCAATCTGTTTCAACGTCTTAAATTTTTTTTCCCATGATCACATCACATTCCTCATAGTCTTATTCTGGACCACATCATGAATATATCTTTCATATATTTTGAAGAAGCCCTGAAATTAATCTCTTTTCTCTTGTTGTTTGAGACAAAGTCATCATGCTAGAACCATCAGGTTCACCTAGTTCCTCTTCCACTCCTCCATCTGAAAGATCATCTAAGGAGCCTCTTCTCGAACTCTCGCAGTCACTCGAGGATCAAGGTGTTGAACTTGGAATTGTTCTGATTATTCAACCTTTGTCATCTTGTCCTCCCCCATCAGATATTGTGTCACCATACGAATCTGGCCCAGAATCTTCTAAATAATCCTATCCAGACTCCCAAGAGTCCGCTGACTCCTGAAGGTTAGCAAGGACTAGTCGTTTATCCTCTAAATCCTTTGTTTGATCCTGTTGTGATATCACTGCAACGTCCGTACAGTCTGTACGATCAATCGAGTATTCCTTTGGAATTATCCCCTCGAACATCTTCGGTTGTCCATCGTCATTTGTTTCCACCCATGGAATCAGAAGGCGAGATTCCAGTCTCCTCTTGGGTCACTTAGAGGTTTCTGCTACACACACTCCTCACGTAGTTGATGAACAGGGATATCAATTCCCTCCTGAAGGTTTCCCTTACACAGGAAGCATTCCAACCAACGTTTACCCTGAGTATAGTGGGCCTTCATTGCCGCATGGTTATACCTCTCTAGCTCAGTTGGTGTCGAGCACTCCTAGTGCCTTGTCATTATATCACAACCCTATCTGGTAGTTTCACGCTATGCCTACCTCAAGTTCGTTCATTCAAAACCTGACCTCTCAACCGATTGTGCATACTGCAGTCACTTCAGTTCTAGTGCAACCCACCATTCTGAATCCACTCGTTTCATCATTTCAACTGACTCTTATGGTTCAACCGATAATCTCGAGTCAAGTCTCTTTAAGTTCTTTGACCCCTCCAGCATGTGGATAGGTTGTACGAATGCTTGGGGAACAAGATCTGAATATATCAATGATATCTGGTGCAACCAATGTGAGTGGCTCACAAGCTCACATGGTTGGAGTGAATTATCCCTCTTATAGTGTTATTCTGAACCCTGCTAGTCCTTCTGGATCAAGTAATGTCCAATACCAGCAGTTGAACCCTGCTGGTCCGTCTGGGTCAAGTAATGTCTAGTACTAGTAGCCATATGTGGCTCAGGTTCCATTCCAACCTCCTTATGTTCCATATGGTTCACAAGCAATGGTAAATCTGCCTTACGTCCCTCAAGCTGGACCTTATGTTCAACCTGGTCCATCCGCCATGCCTGGTGGATATGGCCATAGCCAATTTGGGAAATTTCAGTACCCTCAAGGTATTGCTCCAGGAATTGTCCAAGTACCCTTTCCACAGCAAGGGAAACCTTGTAGCAGCAAGGGCAACCTTCGCAGCAACAAGGGCCATCCTTGTAGTAGCAAGGGTAGACAGTGTGATAGCAAGGAAAACTGCAACAACCGCAAGGGTAACCCTTGCAACAGTCGCGACAAAATTTGTAGCTGTAGACGCAGTTTGTTCACCAATCTTCTCAACCTATGTCCTTGTAAGGTCAACCTATGTAGCCGAAGGGACAACCTTTACAACAACAAGGCCAGCCCTTACAACACCAAGGTCAACCTGGGTAGCAACAACCCTTGTACTCATATCAGCAAGGTTAACCTTTGCAAGGTCAAGGTCAAGGTCAAGTCCTGCAGCAGCAGGCTCAAAATCCTTATGTCCAAGGGCAACAGGTTTAGAATCCTTATGTCCAAGGGTAGTAGGTGCAAAATCCTTATGTCCAAGGGAAACAAGTTCAAAACCCTTATGTCCAAGGGTAGCAGGTGCAAAATTCGTATGTCCAAGGTCAACAGGCTCAACAACCTTTTAACCCGTATGTTTCTTATCAGCAGCCTATGGCTGGACAATATCAAGGCTACCCATGTCAGAATCCTCCCTACGGGCAAGGTAACCTACAGTGGGGGAAAAATTAGATGCCATATGGATAAAAATCCTCCACTATGGGGACAAAATCCTTACCAACAAGGATGGATTCTGCAGTCCGGGCCTACTCACAGGCCCCAAATGCCTTTTAATACGCAATTTCCATTCTTGGCCACATTGGAGTTGCCAGATGTTTCTAGACTCAGGAATGATCCCATTCTTCATTCGTCGTACTAGCCTCCAGTTCCCTCCAAGATTCTGAGTGATTATCCAAAGTTTGATGGAAAAGCGAAGGAGGACCCACATGCCCACGTGATGACATATCACCTATGGTGCTCCTCCAATTCATATGTTAATGATTCCATTTATCTCCGACTTTTTCAACGAACTCTCACAGGTGTTGTAGCCAAGTGGTACATCGAATTGCCTCGAGGTACCTATAATGACTTCAACAATCTTGCTATGGATTTCCTCACACATTTTCAGCTTCCAGTTCTTTATGAAACTGACACCCACTTGCTTACATCCCTTAAGAAAGACATTTCGACCCATATCTCCGATCACATCCATGAATGGAGACGTCAGCGTCGCCTTATCAAGTTTGACATTTCTAATCAGTTGTTGATAGAATGCTTTACCAAGTCATTCGTCAACAAAATTGTTCAGGACATAGCTATGGGTGGTCGTGTCACTGAGGAGAAATCCATCACTCGTGCCCAATATTTAGACCTCATCTATTTGCAATCTGGCACGTTATATGATATGTTACCTGATGCTCCAAGACCATCATCCGATCTAACATCATCGAAGTCTCCAACTACCCCACCTATTGATGGAGTGATTGGTTCCGTATCTCAGACCCCCGTGAAATATTCTTCCAAGCAGAAGGCGGTCTCAAAAACTGATTCCAATGATCCCTCTCAAAATTCACCTAGTCTTGGTAAAACCTCTGAGGCGCACACTATCCAATCTATCGCAGTGGAAAAATCCTCTAAAGGTAAAAAGAAGGGCAAAGGCAAGGCCAAAGTCGATGCCCCAAAACAAGGCCCTCCTAAGCTGTATGTTGGTGATGCTTCTCAAAGGAAGCCCAAGTATCCTTGCCTCATCTGTGAGGAGGATCACTATACTAAATATCTTCCCCAACGATGTGAAGTTTGTCGCTTGCTCCAAGGGACCCTAACTACCTTGAAAGAGCCCTTTCTGTCTTAGCAGACCCAAATGGCAGACTAGCCTCAGTCTTTCGCTTCTTCAGGTTCCCAAGTGTTTATGATGAGTACGCCTATAAATGTGGCTACCATATTGAAAGACTATCAAACACCTACTCCAATAGCAAGGAAAGAGAAAGAAGGTGCCCCTTCCTCCTCTATCCCATCTACATCTAGTCCTCTCCATATAGAGTGACCTAATCCCGATTCCTTTATTCGACCACCCTCTTGGGATGTGCTGCGAAAGTCCTCACATAATCTAAATGCTCGAGCACTAAGCATTATAACGTTGTTGAGGATTTGGCTCAAGCGCCATCAGCTATGTCTTCTCTCGAGGTCCTTCAAAGCTATCCTTCTCAGCGGAAAGCATTAGTGTAGGCTATTGAAGGTATTGATCCATCTAATTCCAATTTCATTTGTTTTGTTCTGGAAAACCATGTTCCGCGCTTACCCCATCAGATTTCCTTTCTCATTTAGGTGATCATTAATTAGAAGACAATTCACAGGACTGTCATTGAGGAAGGTGCTTCCACCTACATCATTTAGGTCTCCTGTTGGAAGGCAATTGGTTCTCCTACCTTGAACCAATCACCTAACACTTTGGAAGCCTTTGATGGTGTGATTCTTGACCATTCGGTGTCCTTCCTAATCTTGCCATTACCTTGGAAGGCAAGACAATACATGTCGAAGTAGAAATTGTGGATGAAAATCTTAATTATAATCTTCTACTTGGACGGAGTTGGACCCATGTTATGCATGTTGTGGCCTCTTCTCTATTCCGCGTGCTCCATTTTCCCCATCAAGGGAAAATTGTCACGGTCGACTAGTTGTCTTTCTTTGCTTCTTCTTCCTCGAATGGCAATGTTCCTTATGTGAAGCATATCGGTGCTCCTTATGAGAGTGTGGGGGCTGGACTTTTTAAAGACCCCACTTTGATGGCTATTTTTCCTCTCCCACCTCTGCATGTTTCCTCAGTGAACATGATCTCGTTCAAGTCTGATCCTTGGGTCATTCCCTCTCCTGATCTTGTTGATACATGGGTTGATGTCATGTCGGTAAGCCCTGCCGAGATCAATTATGTGGAGATTTTATCGGCTTCAGCTTCGGTACCTACCAATCATACTGTTTCGAGTACGTCTCTTGACACATATTCTCAATCCCCGTGGCTTGGTTCTTCGGCTTCTCCTGGTCCCTTAACCGAGACTTTTCCTTTTGACGAAAGTATTATGGAAATCATGTCTCTAGAGGAAGCACTGTGGAATGATACTCATCATCGTTCCTCATTCTTACCTAGCTCAACAGTCATGTCTACGTGTCTTGAGAAGTTCTCTTCTCGTTTCCCAACCCAACCACTTCAAACGCCTATTTTAACTTGTGAAGTTTGGTCAGAAGGAAACTTGGGTAATTTTACCCAAACGATGCCCATTGACATTTCTATTAAACTAGGTATCATTGAAAACGTTCATATTGGGGTGACTTATTCTCTTGATGAGATTAATACTCCTCTTTTTCAAGAGTTTCGAGATGTTTTTGCATAGTCGTATGAAGAGATGCCCGACATTGACCCAAGTATAGTTGTGCACAAGATTCTGACTTATCCTAATGTGAATCCTGTTCAATAATGAATTTGTCCAGTGCACCCTAGAAAAGCGGCCACCATTAAAGGAGAAGTTGAAAAACTTCTTAAAGCTGGATTTATTTATCCAATCCCTCTAACAGATTGGGTGTCAAATATCGTACTGGTAACAAAGAAGCAGGGCACCATTCGGGTCTCTATTGATTACCGTGACCTTAATCGTGCTTGTCCAAAGGATAATTACCCCACTCCTTTTATAGACCAGATCATCGATGAATGTGCTGGGAGTGAGATTTTCTCCTTTATGGACGATTTTTCTGGTTATAACCAAATAAACATTGTACCGATTGATCAAGATAAGACTTCCTTTATTAGTCTATGGGGGACTTTTGCGTATAAAAAGCTCCCTTTTGGCCTTAAGAATGCTTGGGAAACTTTTCAAAGAGCAATGTCATATGATTTCCATGAAATTTAAAACATCTTTCAACCTTATTTGGATGATCTTCCTTCTCATTCATGTAAGCGCCATGACCATCCTGATCATCTTCGACAATATTTTCTTCGATGTAGACACTATAACATTCAGATGAATCTACATAAGTGTGTCTTCTGCATTGAATCCAGATGAATCCTCGGTTTTATTGTTTCGAAAGATGGGATTCGTCTTGATCCTCTCAATGTTGAGGCTATTTTTAATCTACCCCCTCCCTCTTTGTTGCATCAATTACAGAGTCTGCAAGGGAAAGCGAATTTCCTTCATCATTTTGTGCCTAACTATGCTGAGCTAGCTTTAGGGTTCACCTAGTTTCTTAAGAAAGGGACTCCATTCATTTGGGATGAGGCTGCCCAAAAATCTTTTGATGACTTAAAAGCTGTCCTCATTAATGCTCCTTTGTTGCACCCTCCGAACTATCATCGCAATTATTTCCTCTATCTAGTTGCAGCCTCTAGCACCATTGCTATGGTGTTGGTGCAAGATGATGACGAAGGTCATGAACATGTTATTTACTACCTCAGCCGTAATCTCCTCGATCCTGAGACACGTTATTCTCATGTCGAGAAGTTGGCTTTGGCTATCGTTCAGGATGTTCAACACTTTTGACATTATATTCTCCTCCACACTACAACTGTGATTTTTGAGTGTAACCCCATGACTTACATTCTAACTCGTCAATTACTTGGGGGAAAGTATTCCAAGTGGATTTTCATCCTCCAAGAATTTGATTTGGTGTTCACTACTTCCAAATCCAAGAAATCACTTGTATTCGCTGAGTTGATTTTCTCTCTTCCCTATGCTTCTCTTCCTGTTAGTGCTGATGAGTAGCTTCCAGATGAGACTCTTTTTCTGATTAGTACTCTTGATCCTTGGTACAGTGATATCATTGTGTATCTACAAACATCCACCTTCTGGTCTACATTGACCAAGGATGATTGTCAATGCATTCAACATCAATCCCAACCTTACCGCATCATTGGGGATACTTTATACCACATTGGTGTTGATTCAATTCTTTGCTGATGTTTAACTCTCGATGAGGCTAAAAGAGTCTTGAATGATGGCCATTCTAGCACATGTGGAGGTCATCTATCTAGCTATGCCACTTCTCAAACAATACTCTGCACTGGTTATTTTTGGCCCTCTATCTTCAAGGATTGCATCCTTGCTGTTTGCAAATGCCATGAGTGCCAGATTTATCAGCGGAAAATGCCCGCCCCACATTCTTACCTTCACCCCGTTATTACTGTTGATCCCTTTACCAAATGGGTTATTGACTATATGAAATGTAACACTCATTCGACCGGGGGGCATGGCTATATTATCGTTGATGTGGATTACTTCACCAAATGGGTCAAAGCGATGCCTACATATTCAGCTGACAGTAAAACGATGGTGCAATTTCTATTCAATCATGTTATTTCCAGGTTTGGAGTGCCTCAAGCCATTGTCATCGACTATGGCTCCTATTTTTGCGATTACATGATGGACTTCTACACTGGGCTTGTGTCACGATGCCTCAAACCTGTATTACCCTCAAGCCAACAACCAAGTTGAAGCTGTAAACAATTTTTCAGTTACGATGCTTTAGTGAACCATTGGGATGTAAAAATCCAATTGGCATCTCATGCTTTTTTCAGCTCTATGGGCTTATTGAACCTCGACCAAAGACGCAACTGGATTCACACCTTTCCAGATCATCTATAGTTTGGAAGAAACTTTACCGATTGAGTGTGAAATTCCCTCACTCAAATTGGTTGTCGAATTACTCCCTAAACCTCACCTCAAGAAGAGGGTATCTTGTATTTGGAATGACTGGATGAAACTCTTTGTCTCACTGCTTTAGTCATTCAAGCAAAGAAAAAGCAGGTTAATCCCATTTTGATCAGTCGGTTTCTCCTCGTGCTTTTTCTAAGGGCGATTTGGTCCTGCTATATGACCAAGCTAATGATAAGCTGGGGGCAGGTAAATTCGAACCCATGTGGCATGGGCCCTATATTGTCAAACGTGTGTTACAAAAAGGGGCCTATGAGCTAATTGATTATGAGGGCAACCCCTTGGACAAGCCTCGTAATGGGTTGTATCTCAAAAAGTACTATGCCTGAGTCATCTTGCATGGCTACTTTTGTACATAAGTGTGTTATTCATTTTTGTGCAAGTTTGGTTTGGTGTGTTTTTTCAAGCAACTTTCCTGCTTATTATGTCTTCACCTGCTTTGCAGATGTTTGTGACTCCTTACATCGATTTCGTTGATGGTGCTTTTCATAGTACCCGGAATCTATCTTCCACGGCATGGGCTATCTACGCTCCTAATGGTGAGTTGATTGATCTTCAAGGTATTTGTTTGGGTCAAACAACTAATAACATTGTTGAATATAGTGTGGTTATCGAACTCTTGTCAGAAGCCATCACTCTTGACATTCAGGAAATGGTTGTTAACCTTGATTCACAGCTTGTTGTTCTTCAGCTCAATGGGCAATATTCCGTTAGAAACCCTCACATATTGAGAATGTATTTTCATATTCGTCTATTGGAAAGAAATTTTTATTACATCACATATCATCATATTCCTAGGCATATGAATACATTAACAGATGCATTAGCTAATTATGTGTTAGACAGACATTTATGCAACATGTAAAAAACAAAACATTGTATCATAGTAAACAGGAAATATATAGCGCACACACACACACACACACACACACAGATATATATATAGAGAGAGAGAGAGAGATATATATATGTCGATAATGTTTGAGTGTCATACATCAAAACCAAAAAAATAATATATGTGTTCAATACATCCATGGCTCCCAGGCCTCAAAACTTTAAATGCTAAAACTATGGACTACTCGGCATGGTGCTCATGATAGCACATCACTACTCAAGTCAATAAACAACAGATCCAATCTGACACTCCCGCTGTGTGTCGATGATACCGAAGTGGGATGTCACCCACCAGAGCATACTCGGGATGCCTCTGGTCAAGTTGTCAAGTGTAGAAATTTTGAATGATTAATCACTTATTCACAGAGATTATCCCGATTATACACTATTGCGGAATACATGCACAATACATAATCTCCTCTACGTTGATCATCAATTTAGCAGCATCAAAAACAATGAAACATCAATCACATGCACACATTAACACAGTATGTAACCCGGGGAAAGCATACAGCTGAAAACCCCACACTATCTGTATATTATAATGATAGAGAACATGTAACAATACATAGTACAATACTCCTCACAAGTACTCAGTACTATCTCCACCTGTTACACACAAAACTAGCTCAAATCTGATCAATCACAGCTCAAATCTCCTCCACTGCTTTGCCTGCCTCCACTGCACAATCTGCAAGAGAATCAATCACTTTGTGAAATTGAATTCCTTTGGTTATACTACGCAAGCCTCATGGGCAATCTCCATCCATGCATGTACAAATATCATACACAACTATAGTCACATCTATAGTCACAACTGATAGCAATCTCAACCTCTAACACCTGTCTCCACTGAACTGTACATACACTGAGTTAACTGATGTATGCTTCAGTTGCTTTATGAGTTAATAATTAGTGAATTAATTAATATTTAATTCACATCACTCATCACTAGTCTATTTGCAGTTAGACTAATTACAACTAGTTTAACCAAGTCAAACTGAACACAACTCCATCAACTCCACAATCAACTCCACTAAATTCAACCACATGAGTTCTAACTGAAGTCCTGCATGCAATAGCTCAACTGACCCACAAGAAAAGTGTATTTCCTTCTGACAGCTGCATGTGCCACATCTGTAGCTCAAACTGAAGTGCTCCAAGAGGATAAGATAATGTTTATAGTCCAAATATTATTATGAGACAATAATATTCGACTGTTCTATTTTTAGCCTGGCAGTCTAAAATAGAAACCGCCCATATGTCTAAAAATAGAAGTCCATCTATTTTTACCAACATTACCAATCATCCACAAATAGCATCCTGCAAGTCATAGACCATGATCCATATGTCTAAAAATAGACATAGTCTAAAAATAGACCTTGCGCCAAAAATAGCCTGTAGGCCCACTTAGTGAAGGTGACTTCTTTCCACTAAGCTCCATCATATTGTTGCATTCTCAACACTCCCTCTCAACAAGATATGGATTATCAGCAACCCCTATCCTGCCTCGGTGGTATTCGAACTTGCTCCTGGTGAGCGCCTTCGTCAAGATATCAACATCCTGATCCTCCGTTGGAATGTATGAAAGTAACATGATTCTCTGCTACACACAATCTCTAATATGATGGTACCTAATGTCAATGTGCTTGGATCTATCATGAAATATTGGATTAGCCGAGAGTTTAATGCAACTCTGGTTATCACAGTAAATCACAGTAGGCTCCAAGTAAGAACCGAACAACCCGACCAGGATCTTCCTCATCCATATAGCCTCGCATGCAGCCAAACTTGCTGCCATATACTCGGCCTCTGCTGAACTGAGTGCCACGGATCTCTGCTTCCTGTTGTACCAAGAAACTTTTGCCGACCAGATACTGAAGACCCCTCCTGATGTGCTCTTTCTATCCGTTGGGCTCCCTTCCCAATCCGCATCCGTGAAGCCACATAGATTCGCCTCATCCTCCTGTCTGTACCACAAACCATATCCTGATGTGCCTCTGAGATAATGCAATACATGCTTGCCTGCCTTCCAGAAGAGCTTGGTTGGCTTAACCATAGCTTGTGAAAGCTGGTTAACAGCATAGCATATATCGGGTCGTGTATTGACCAGATACATAAGCAACCCCACCAACTGTCGATAAACAGTGGCATCCACTTCTTCTGCTGAAGTGGAATCCTCCTTCCTCCAACCTCCAGGAAGAGGAGTATCAACAGGCTTGCAGCCATGCATGTTGAACTTCTCCAGTATCTCCCGAGCATACTTACCCTAAGAAACAAATAGCCCATCACTGCGCTGCCAAATTTCAAATCCCAAGAAATAATGAAGGAGGACCAAGTCCTTCATCTCAAACTCCTTAGCAAGATCATCCTTGCATGAAAGTATCAACAGCTCATCACCTGTTAGAATCAAATCATCTACATAAAGTACAATGATAAGCAACTTACCCTCCACTACAATCTGGTATAGGTTTGGATCTGCCTCACTCTTAGAGAATCCAAGTTCAGTGAAATAACTGTGTGTCCGTGTGTACCAAGCACGTGGTGCTTGTTTCAACCCATACAGCGCTCTCTTGAACCTGGACACATGCAACTCGCTGCTGAAGATCTCAAAACCTTCGGGCTGCTTTATGTACACCTCCTCCTCAATGACTCCATTGAGGAACACAGTCTTCACATCCATCTGATGAATGTGCCACCCCATCTGCGCTGAGAGAGCAAGAATCGTCCATATGGAAGAATACCTTGCGACAGGTGCAAAGTTCTCCTCATAATCGATCCCCTCTATCTGTGAAAAGCCTCGGGAAACAAATCTTGCCTTGTACTTCTCCACACTCCCGTCAGCTGCCTGCTTAACTTTGTAGATCCATCTCGAACCCACCACTAATTTCCCTTCTGGTCTTGGGACAATCTCCCATGCACTGTTTTTGACAATCGAATCATACTCTTCCACCATGGCGTCTACCCATGCGGGATACTCCAAGCTTCCTCGAAAGAGGATGGCTCAGTCACAACACATTTTCTCATAAGAGCCATGTATCCAGTGTACCAATCAGGTGATTGTCTCTGTCTACGTTGAGCTGTAGGTGGTCCTACAACCTTCTCTGCATCTTGAGCCAGTCGCTCAGCTTCTGTCAAGCGCTTTCGCCCTCTGATGGTTGGCGCTGCATGAGTGGTCTCTTCCACTCCATGAACTAAGTCCTGTGGCTGGTCCACATCCTAAAGCTCATCCTTAAGAGCTAATAGCTCCTCATCTGCATGCAAGTGTGGCTCCCTCTCAAGCGAACACTTCATGGCTTTCTCCTCCTGAAATTTTATATCCCGTCGCACAACAATCTTGCCACTGTCTAATATCCCAACCTATGTGGTCGGCTCCAACTTCTTCCTGGCATCCTTCATCACATGCATGTAAACGTTAGCACCAAAAATCCTCAAATGAGAAAGATCAGGCTTCTTACTAGAATAAGCCTCCTCGGGTGTACTCATGCCAAGTATCTTGTGAGGACAACGGTTCTGCACATATACTACAGTAATACATGCTTCCACCCACAAGTGAAGGGGTAAGCCCTGATCATGCAACATCACCCGTGCAGCACCCACGATCGTTTTGTTCTTCCGCTCAACAACCCCGTTCTGCTGTGGGTTATGGGGAGCTATGATCTCTCTTCGAATCCCTTCTGCACTGCAGAAAACCTTGAACTCGCCAGAGATGTATTCACCACCATTATCGCTCTTAAGAGCCTTCACCTTCTTCCCAGACTCCTTCTCGACCAGTGCTTTGAACTCACAGAACTTTGACTATGTCTTGCTCTTCTTCTGCATGAAGAAGATCCAGCACTTTCGAGAGAAATCATCAACAAAGATCACATAATACCTATGTTTTGCTGTCGAAGCTAATGAGAAAGGTCCACACACGTCTGTGTGAATTCTCTCAAGGATCGTCATGGTGCGACTATCCTTCTCATGAAAGGTGGCTTTCACAAACTTTCCCAAAGTACACCCCTTGCACTGATCTGACTGTGCAAGAGTGCCTTTAGGAAGCCCGGTAGTGATCTGCTGCAGTATCTTCAAGGCTCCATGGTGAAGGTGACCCAATCTCTTGTGCCATAGCTCGCCATCATCTCGGCTCACCAATCCTTCTTCCTTGCATGCCATTGCTGCGCAGCCATCTACATGCAACTAATAAAGGTTCCTAACTCGAACCCCTATATTCCGAGTTTCTCCAGTTGTCTTACTGCACAGGAAAGCCTTTCCCTCACTGAAAACAACATCATATCCCTTGTCTTCTAACATTACCATATAGATAAGATTCTTCTTCAATCCTGGAACATGCATCACTTCCTTCAATACGAAGGATTTACCAAACTCCCTCTCAAAGGAAATGGTACCGATACCGGTCGCACTATATCTACCATCATCGACCATCTCGATGTGCACTCCAAGTTCTTTCTCCTCCAGATCAGAAAACAAGTCTCGATCTCCTGCGTTGTGAAAAGACGCACCATTGTCCAAGAACCACACTGATCCCATCACACTTGAAACCAAGCATGCGATCAATGAAAAATTAAGCTCAAACTGCGAGGCTAGAGCCTCTCCTGCTGCAGATCCAGCAACTTGCTTATTCTTCTTCTTCTGCGGACAATTAGTGGCATAATGTCTGTGTTGGTGACAGTGAAAGCACTTCACATTGGACATGTCCTGCTTCTTGCCTTTCGCACCGGAATGAGAAGCTTTATTGTTCTTCCCCTTCTTTGCTTTGGCAGCCAAAGCGCAATTTTCTTCATTAGGTCCCTTTGATGAAGATCTATCCCTGGTATTCCACCTGATCTCCTCCTGCACAAGATCTGACCAAAGTCTCTCCCATCCTGGAAATTTCTCCCGACCATTGACAGAGTCCTGATAGGAATGCCAACTCTTCGGAAGACCAAGGAGAGCCAAGCTCACCAAGTCCTCATCATTGACATTCACCCCCACACTTCCCAGCTCATCCCTGCACTGAGTGAACTTCGTGAGATACTTGGGCATACTGTCTCCCTTCTCGCATTTAATGTTTCTGAGTTTATCTTTGAGCACCAGCTTCCTCTAATTGCTCTTGCTTTAGAATAGATCTGTCAATGCTTTCCACATCAAGTATGGAGAAGCCTTTCCATGCAGGTTGGACACAATGTGATCCTTCACGCCCTCCAACAGAATCCTTCGACACTTTGTTGTCTTCTTTTGCCAAGCATCAACTTGCGCAGTATCAGTAGGCTTTGGGACCTCAACCTCTATGAAATCCTTCAACCCATTATCATCTAACACCGCCTCCATCCTTTCCTTCCATGCAATATATTTCAAGTCGCGCTCAAGAGGATACTCCAATCGCAATCCGTTGAAAGACATTGCCATGTTGATACCAAGAAAACACTGCTGCAAATTCGAATTCCACCAGCTCAAAACTCAACCGCCTCTGATCTAGAATTCGTGAGAACAAAGTATTTCTCGTACAGAGATTGACTGGATGGGCTTTTACCGGATATCTCACCTTCCAAAGGAAGGATGAATCTAGAGGCTACCTAGCCAGATTATAGACTCTGCCTGAAGAAATAAATTGTAAACACTTTCTAAATAGTAGATCTGATGATCAATAGCTCCGATACCATGTAGAAATTTTGAATAATTAATCACTTATTCATAGAGATTATCCCGATTATACACTATTGCAGAATACATGCGCAATACATAATCTCCTCTACGTTGATCATCAATTTAGCAGCATCAAAAACAATGAAACATCAATCGCATGCACACATTAACACAGTATGTAACCCGGGGAAAGCATACAGCTGAAAACCCCACACTATTTGTATATTATAATGATAGAGAACATGTAACAATACATAGTGCAATACTCCTCACAAGTACTCAATACTATCTCCACCTGTTACACACAAAACTAGCTCAGATCTGATCAATCACAGCTCAAATATCCTCCACTGCTTTGCCTGCCTCCACTACGCAATCTGCAAGAGAATCAATCACTCTGTGAAATCAAATTCCTTTGGTTATACTATGCAAGCCTCATGGGCAATCTCCATCCATGCATGTGAAAATCTCATGCACAACTATAGTCACATCTATAGTCACAACTGATAGAAATCTCAACCTCTAATACCTGTCTCCACTGAACTGTACATGCACTGAGTTAACTGATGTATTCTTCAGTTGCTTTATGAGTTAATAATTAGTGAATTAATTAATATTTAATTCACATCACTCATCACTAGTCTATTTGCAGTTAGACTAATTACAACTAGTTTAACAAAGTCAAACTGAACACAACTCCATCAACTCCACCAAACTCAACCACACGAGTTCTAACTGAAGTCCTGCATGCAATAGCTCAACTGAACCACAAGAAAAGTGTATTTCCTTCTGACAGCTACATGTGCCACATCTGTAGCTCAAACTGAAGTGCTCCAAGAGGATAAGATAATGTTTATAGTCCAAATATTATTATGAGACAATAATATTCGACTGTTCTATTTTTAGCCTGGCAGTCTAAAAATAAAAACCACCCATATGTCTAAAAATAGAAGTCCATCTATTTTTACCAACATGACCAATCATCCAAAAATAGCATCCGACAACTCATAGACCATGATCCATATGTCTAAAAATAGACATAGTCTAAAAATAGACCTTGCGCCAAAAATAGCCTGCGGGCCCACTCAGTGAAGGTGACTTCTTTCCACTAAGCTCCATCATCTTGTTGCATTCTCAACATCAAGGTTCCACGCAATATCCTCCTCATTATCGACTCCTTCCTGATAAGGAGTGATCTCAAACTGTCGAGCAACACGTCTAGCAATTGGGGACATCCCAGCTGGTTGCTCTGGTCCTACATATGCAATTACAAAATTGAAATGTCACAAATACATATATTTCAAAAACAATAAAAAATCAAAAAATCAAAATTATTTTGCTTACCTCCATCATCAAAATCTTCTCCCTTTGGGAGTGGCATGTCAAGATTTCCGCGTAAGTCAGTACCACTATATGGCCAATCCTCTACCACGATCAGCTAATGCCTCAGCCATGCAAAGAAGGTGGGCTTGTATGACATGTGTTGGCCCCCGCTGGTTTTGGGCATCAGTTCACTCCATCGGACCATCTGTGGGTCTTGTGGCAATGGGGGGTTTACCTCTGCCAACTGATAGTGAAATAGTGGGATCCACTCCAAAAATAAAGTCACCAGAACGAAACCATATCCAAACTGTTTCAGGTTCCCTACCTTGGCTTTGGATAACTGGCGCTTCATGTTCACCTTCATGGCTTCTGCCCAATTGAAGACAGTGGGCGCCGTGCAGTCTATGGCATACTGGAATTTGGACTTGTTGGACTCATGCAATGCTTGAGCCCCAGCAACTCTATTTATGGTCAAGAGCAGCGCTTTCAATACAAGGTCGTTAACACTCATGATATCAACCTTGCCACTTTTTTATTTTAGTGCTTCTGGACAATGTTCTGCAAGAAACATGTTCACACTTTCCCCAATGGGCCTGGACCCATATAGATTGACTGGTTCCCCTCTTCAGGATAGTCCAGTGATGAAGTAGATATTTGAAGTCTCTAGCTCCAGCTCTTGGTCCCAAATCACAAAGACTTCCCATCCAATGTCCCAAAGACTAATCAAGTATTGTAACAGCTCAGGTTGAGCCCGAAGGCTCGATGTAAGGAAGAATTTGAGGAGCCTACAGTTCCTCAGAGCATCTAGACAGTTTGGATCTGCCAATGCCTGTGCATCAATTGCCTCATGCTCATGTTCTTTCCAATCAACCATTTTTTCACTGTATTTTGCCTGCAAACACCATGTATTCAAGTCAACATTAGTCTTGGATCAAGAAATTTCGGATTTGCAGCAAAGAAATTGGGCGAAAATGAAATTTTTTCTTCTCTCTACGCCAACGCGACTATTTTAAAAACAGTAGTGCCAATGGCGCAAGTGCCTATGCTATTAACCCTTGATCAGTGCGATCCCGAGCCTAGATCTCACGCTGACCGAGGGTGATTTCTTTTGCCAAACTCCCCTCACAAAATATGAAAAATGGTTAAAAGCAGAAAAAACAAGTATGAAAATGAAGATTAGGGTCTCAACTCTTACCTGCAACTGACGGTTTGTCGATCGGCCTCCTAGATCTGCCGCAATCTGCTCCTGAAGATTTAGGGCACAAATGGGTAAAAATTGCTCCAAGCAAGGTAAAAAAGGTAAATGGTAAAAAATGATTTACTTTTCCCCTTTTTATTCACTTTTCATGATATTTTAGGGTTTTAAAATCATTTTTCGCCTATTTTTACCTTAGAAATCGGATAATGCGTTTTCTTCTTGTGTAGCGACAAGTGATGGATTGCTGATGATGGTGCTGGAGTCGTGTTTAAGCTCTTTTCTCGACTCGTAAAAAGCTCAAATGAAAAGATCGTCGAGTATTTTTCCCTTTTTGACTCGTTAAAGAGAATAAAAGTGGGGGTCTGCTTTCAACTCTTTTTCGACCCTTAAAACACAAAAAGATTGTCAAGCTCTTGTCATTTTGAACTCGTTAAAGGTTGTGAAACATCGTTTACCCAGTATACATTTACCCCTTTTTCGGGCTGGGATAAACTATTTACGAAAAAGGTACTCCTTGAATGACATGGTCAAGCAGTTCTCTCAAGTATTATTTTCTACCTTTCGGGCTTGAGAGACACAAATGTATGAAAAGGGACCTTTTGGAGTTTTCTTTTCTGTGTCTTTTTCAAACTCTCTAAATATGAAAAAGATACTGAGTTACACCTTTGTCGAACTCGTTAAAAAATTAAACGACATCAGATTCGTCACCATGACGGACATGAGCTTCTCCTTCCTAGGGCTCATTAATATTACTAGGTCAGATTCATCCGAAGGATGGACTTACAGTGCAAGCACATGCTATCCCCTTCAAGATTGCGATAAAAAATAATTGGGGTACTTTCTAGAAATGGTGGGGGAAAATGGGAAATTATATCAGTTGTGTCGGCAACTCACTCTTGAACATGACACTTTTTGCTTCGTGTCGGGTTGGGATATCCACACTTCATTGTTGAATTTCTTGGGTTGGGCCATTCATTTTTGCCTTTCCATTTGATCTCTACCACATCATCATGACCTCTGATCCTATGGATCCAAAAGCTGCCAAACTCCGGAGTCGTGTCACTAATATGTTCAAGAGTTATCCTTCTGCAGTTACACTCATTCTTGATTCTCTGTATCATCCATAATCATTACATCCCTTTGTCTCGCATCGATGATGTGGGATACATCATGGCCCTCCTTCGACAAGGTCACTTCTTGTCGACTTCAGCTCATTATCTGGGAAGTTGGCCAAGAGACTCCTTTCCAGTACCTTAGAGATTGCATGCCCTAATGGAAAGTTCTTTGCACTCGATGACAAGTTCACATCATTTGCTTTCGATCGAGTGATTTCACGGGTGTTCAACTTCAGTTCCTTATTCACATTCTATGGATTGTGTTGCTGGTACCTTGAGAGCCATCATCATTATTGGTGGTTTCTCTCACGCTTGTTAATGGTTCACATCATTGACCAGTAATCAAGCGATTTTATAGCATGTTCGACTTCAACACATCTATTCACATGTTATAATTTTTACTTTGATCAGGTCGTGTTGGAGCGCAATACCCTGGGCTTAGATTACTAAAGTCCATGTTGCAAGGCGATGTGACATGATCATGCTGATATACATGTCTATTTTTGATGGATGGATGCGTCCATACCATGAGTTGTTATATGAGATCCTTCTCATTGTTGGATGGATGCGACCATACCTTGGGTTCAATATGATCCTCCTTACTGGATGGTTGTGCCCATACCTTGGATCCATTTACATGATATTTCTCTAGATGGCTACGTCCATACCACGATTCATGTATCATTTATCAGAGTTTTCAATGATGTATATGTATCTATGCTTGCTTGTAGGTTTTTCGACGGCTATCTTCGGTTCCATACATCTACTTGTAAAGCATTTCACCCCTCACTCTAGTTTGGCCTTCATGCTTTAGGGGCATCTGTTACACAAAATTTTGTCATTGTCCCTATACTCCCCATTCCTCGATCCTAGAGGACCTCTATAGTGAACTCTATATGCTTTCCCATCATGAAGATCATGCCTTTACATCCCTCTTCATGTGCAGAACATTCCCCTCTTGCATCATTTCCCAAGAATCTTCCTTCAATCCCAGTTTTCAAGGCTGACACTAGTGCTCATTTCCTTCCCCACACTGATTTATAGAGTTTGAAACTAGACCTAGTGCCGAATAGCGTAAGTGATCCCTTCATCACTCACTCTGGCCCTCTTTTGGCAAGTTTTTAAAAATGGAGTCGAAGCTTCAAGGTCTAGAAGCTTCGTGAACGAAAGTCTGGTAAATGGTTGGGCTAGATAGAGCCAAGAGAGTCTATTTGGGCTCCTTTCCCCTATTAAGATGGAACAAACCAAAGAGATAAGCCCTCTCCCATCATAAGAGGAACCATCTCCCCTCCATCAAAGCTATATAAACTCCTCCTTTTCCAAGCTGAACTAGTCTTTTTTGGAGCTTGAATAACCAACAAGATATCTATAGCTTTAGCCTTCTAGTTTATGTTTGTGAAGGGAGAATAGTGTGTTTGGTTTGGTTTGGAACTAAAGGGAAGAAGCCTTAAACTTCCATTGTTGAGGCTAACCATGAGATGCTAGCAGTGGTGTTGGAACCCGGATACATCGGAGGAGACCTGCAACGTCAAGGCTTTGGTTGTATTTCCTTCTGAGTTTTATATCAATACAACTAATGGTTTATTTCCTACATTGAGTGTCATATTACATTTGATGGCTTAATATTCCTTGAATTTTTAAGTATATTGAATGCGATTGTATGCTATCATGTTTGTTGTTTTCTCTTGTGTGTTTGTTTCAGGTGTTTGAATGGAAAGAACTCAAAGGAAGAGGAGAAAAGGAGTGAGATCACCACCAAGTGGATTAGAATTCTAAGATGTAGGCCCTCTTGTTCGATTCTAGTCTAAGAAAGTTTTCATTAGGTTGTTCTGTTTGTGGCTAGACCCACTCTTGGGCTAGAGGGATTGTCTTTGTCCACAGAGAGATTTTACCTACTCCACACCCCCACCATGAGGGGGGGAATAAAAGGGTGTTGTTTCCCCCCTTGGAACCCCTTGGAAACACTAGTGGGGAGTCAACCCCCACCTCCCCCCCCCCCAAATTAGGGACTAGGATCCAAACATGGTTGAAACTAGATCTTTGAATCACGAAGATAATCAAGCTACACACCCAAAAAAGATAAGGGATACAAGGGAGAACCTCTAAAATGTTGGATATGTTCTGAAAACCACTTAAATAAATATTGTTTGTAGTGAAAGAGATATGGGATAAGAGTGCATAATTCTGATCAAGCCGAAATAGTCTGGGACATGGCTTAGAGTGTGCCCATAATTTACGTTGTTGTGGAAAATAGACAAGCCAAACACCAAGGATCAATTATCGATATGGAAGGTATGATTTGTAATAAGAATATCCCTATTTTATTTGATCCAAGGTCAAATTTTAGTTACATTATCCAAGAAATTGTTGAACAATGTGATTTGGCCAATGAAGCACATAGAGATTCATGGTTGGTTCAGTTAGCCACAAGAATGAAAAGGAGAGTGGAACATCTAGTTAAATATCGTTCCTTTGTGTTCAGTGGCATGCCTACAACTTCCAATTTTAATTTAATATTGTTGGACACATATGATGCTTTGCTAGGAATGGACTAATTGGCCCTTCACCACACCAAGGTCGATTGTTATGAAAAAATGATTAAATTCCTTGATGAGGCCAAGGAAAGAATGGTGTTGCAAGGGAAAATAAAACCCATATCAGTCAGGTTGATTATACTATGCAAACCAAAATAAGTTTCCAAAAAGGATGTAATATGTTCGTTGTTCAAGTCGACAACAACACTAAAGTTAGTGCTGGTAACAGTTTTTTGGAGCACCTAATATTGAAAAACTTTCAATATGTGTTTTTAGAAGAGATTCCATATTTACCTCCACATAAAGTAGTAGACTTTTTTATTGAGCTTTTTCCTAGGACAACGCTGACATCCAAAGTTCTATATAGGAAGAACACTCCAGAATTGATAGAGTTGAAGCTATAACTCAATGAAATATTAGAAAAATGTTATATCATGTTGAGTGTATTGAAATGGAGAAAACCAATATTTTTTTTATGAAAAAGAAGGATGACACATGCAGGTTTTGCATAGACTACAAGAAACATAAAAAAATCACCATCAAGAATAGATACCCATTGCCACGAATTGATGATTTATTTGATCAATTAACGGGAGAAATAGTCTTCTCAAAAATTGATTTGAGGTCGAGGTATCAGCAGGTGTGAATTAAGGATGAGTACATTTATAAGACAACATTCAGGACAAGGTATTGGCATTATGAATTTGTGGTAGTCCCTTTGGGCTTACTAATGCACCAACTACTTTCATGTTCCCAATGAATAATGCATTGAGTCCCTACTTAGACAAGATTGTGTTGGTGTTTGTTGATGACATCTTGATTTACCAAAAAATCGAGGAGGATCATGAGGAACAATTAGTTATGGTGTTATACTTGTTGAGGGAGAACAAGCTATATGTGAAGCTCAACAAGTGTGAGTTCTTCCAATCCTAGATTTAGTGTTTGGGTCATATTGTCTCAAAGGATGGTGTGACAATTGATCCAGAGAATATTAAAGCAACTATGGAATGGATAACACCAAGAAATGTGTTTGAGGTAAAATCATTCATTGGAATTACAGGTTATTATAGGATATTTATTAAAAAATTATCCAATATTGGTGATACAATCACAACATTGCAAAAGAGAGGACACAAGTTTGAGTGGACAACAGAGTATGATGCAAGCTTTGATAAAATGAAGTGTTTGCTAACCCATGCACTTGTACTCATAATAACATACCTCAATAAGGACCTTATAATGTGCACAAATTCCTGCATGGAATGACATGGAGGAGTCTTGATGTAGGGTGGCCAAGTGGTGTGCTATGAGTCAAGGAAGTTAAACGAACATAAGAAAAATTACATAACTCGCAATTTAGAGTTGGTTGGCATCATTCATGCACTCAACATATGGAGACATTATCTCCTTTGAAGGAAATTCACTTTGATGATAGATCATGGGGGTTTGAAATATTTATTTGACCAACCAAATTTAAATGTCAGGAAGGCTAGATGGCTGGCCACAATTAGTGAATTTTAATTTGAGATAAAACATATTAAAAGCAAGGACAATAAATTTTTTGATGCACTCAATAGGAGGTTTTAATTATGCCTAGTATATCAGCCCTAAGTTCCTATGAGACTTATCTACAAGAGAGACTTAAAACAATAGGGAAACAAGATATTAAATATTATGAATTAAAGAAAGAGTTGCAACAAGAGCCAGAAGGCAAGAGAAATCATAATTTCTCCCTCTAAAAGGATGGGTGGTTATAATTTAAAGGCCGCATATACATCCCTTGTGACAAAAATTTAAGGAGACTCATTTTTAATTAGTTTCACAAAAATCCTTATTATGGTCATCTATCTTACCAAAAGATGCTAAAAACCATTAAGAAATTTTATTATTGGCCAGGAATAAAGAAAGATGTGGTTGATTTTATCTCTAAATGTGTTGAATGTCAACAAGTAAAGTTTGAATGCAAGAATCTAGTGGGTCTACTACAACCAATCCATATTTCGAAATGGAACTGGGAAGTGATTTCAATGTACTTTAATACAAGCATGCCAAAGATAACCAAGAAAAATAATGTCATCATGGTCGTGGTTGACAAATTGAGCAACGAAACTCACTTTGTGGCTATAAAATCCACTTATACAATGAGTGATGTGGCCTATGTTTATAAAATAGGTCTTGAGATTGCAAGGAGTAACCAAGAAAATTATCTCAAATCGAGATGCAATGTTTACTTCAAAATTTTGGAAGGAATTGTTTGTTGGCGTAGGGACAGAATTGGCATTTATCACAACATACCATCCACAAATAAATCAGTATATAGAGAGGGTAAATAGGGTGTTATAATACATTCTTAGAATGTATGTTATGCATTAGCTGAGGAAGTGGGAGAAATTTCTTCCCCTAGTAGAGTTTGCCTACAAAAACGGTTACTAAAATTCCTTGAGAATGTGTCCATTTGAAGCTCTTTATGGGAGGAGGTGCAATGCTCCTATCATCTGGAGTGACTTGGTGAATAGGGTCCTCATTGGGATTGATATGCCTAGAGAAATGGAGAAAGATACAATGACTGTCAAATAAAATTTAAAGGTGTCCCAAGACAAGTAGAAGAACTATGTGGACTAGCATAGAATGCATAAGGAATTTAAAGTAGGGGAGCATCTTCATCTACAAGTTAGAACTAAGAGGAACTCTCTAAAAATTGGGTTATGTGGAAAACCACGTTTTTGTGGGCAATTTCAAGTGCTTCAAAGGATAGAGTTAGCAGCATATACTCTGCCCTTTCCACCAACAGTAAAAGTTCATAATGTTTTTAATGTTTCTTTACTCAAAAAGTATGTATAGGATGATAATCATGTGATTGATTGGTTGGTGTTACAGGTAGAACAAAGGGGAGAGTTACATATAGAACATCTATGTAATCATAGATCTAAGGCAACTCACATTACATAATTGAGTAATCAAACAATTCAAGGTGTTCTGGAAGAATTTTGGGCCCAAGGAAGCGACATGGGAGATGGATGATCATATGTAGGTATCATATCTATTTTTGTTTGCTAGTTAAGAAATGTAAATTATTTTGTAAATGATTGTATAGAGTTGTGTATAAAAATCTCATAGTGGCTTTGTGCTTGGTTTAAAGCATGTTTGTAATTTTTTTGGATATAGAAAACCGAGGACGATGTTCCTCCAAGGGGGTGGGGTTTTTGACAACCCCTTTTGGTTAATCCCCCTATTGTAAATGTTCTAATTATTTGTTGTAATTAGATGGCTAACATATGGGACGTAGATTTCATGGGGAGGAAGTGCTTGGGAAAATTGGAAGAGGATTGGTTCTTAATGGAAGCATAATCCAACTAGTATAATTTTAATTGTAAATCCAAATCAAAATGATTAAAATATGGAAAAGTTGGTTGAGTTGTGGGGATCAATGGAACCACTTTCTAGGAGACTTGCCATTGGTGGAGAATGCACAATCACATGTTATCCATCATATAATTGAAATAATGATGATGGAGAAAATAATGGGGGATATTCCTTGAGGGGATTTTCGATAGTGTAGATGGTAAAGGAAGGTTAGGGGAAAGAATTCAAATAACACACAGGGAGACCCAACATGAGGAACATGGATTTTTTTTTTTTTGGTTGGGAAACTCAGTGCAAGGAGGGATTCTTGGAGCATAAGTGATAAACTTCTTAGGAACTGGAGCAGTGAATTGCACCACAAAGTCGATAGTGGAAGAGGAGAGAATATTGCTGGAAAAATGATAGGGAGTAATTCATTTATGGTTGTGAGCAATGGAAGAGCTAGGTGGGGATCTCTCAGGGGAAGGAAAAAAGTTCTCTAGACTCTTAGTTTATGTGGAGGCCCTATTCCTTTAGATTTCTAGTTATAGAGTACCCATGGTGCCTTCCTTTGTTGGTTTAAGTCTTAACGTTTAATTGAGTGAATTCTAGACTCTCAATTTAGGGTGGAGCTGCTAAAGGAATTATTGCCTAGTTATTCTTAGTGAGCTCTAGACTCTCAATTTAGGGTGGAGCTACTATGGACATTTCTAGAGGGTGGAGGTAGAAAAACCTATGGATTCCATATAATAGCTAGAGGGTGGAGGTGGAACAACCTATGGATTCCTTGTCATATGTAGAGAGTGGAGATGGAATAGTACATGTATTTCCTTGATTAGCTGGTGGGTGGAGGTAGAATGATCTCTAGATTTCGTATTTCAGCTGGCAACAATTATTATTTCCTTTGAGAACTCCTCCTCAAGCTCTGAATCTAGCTTGAGGGTGATTTCCCACAAGAAAGGTTGCAGTGCAAGCCAATCTAAGGTTGGGTGAAGAGTTCAAGTCCCAATCCTAGTGGCCAAACTTTGCTTCATAAGATAAGTGTTTATCTAGATATTGTTGTATGTGATTATTGTGTAAATGCTCATTGTGTTATTAAAATGCCTACACTAATGTTGAGGAATGTTATTTCTTGTATGATTATGAGGAATGGTGTAATTCCCACATGATTGATGAAAAATGGCTATTTTTTGTTTCTATTTCCGAGCTTAAATTTAGTCTAATTGCCTAAGTATAAGAGATGGGTAAATCTCCATTTTTTTATTAAGTTCTTGTATTAAAATGATTTGTAATAGTAGGCCATGTACTATGCACTTGCATGCATGGAGCATGCACTTCTTATGTGTGTGTGTGTGTGTGTGTGTGTGTGTGTGTGTGTGTGTGTGCGTGCGCGCGCTAGAAGCCCAAGAGAGTGCATAAATGACTAAGTACTAGAGGGCCTTTACCTCTATACATTTGCATACACATACATAGCAAGCAACGCAACGACAGATAGGTCAAGAGACATATATATCTTCGGTGAGAAAATGTGACATTCATGTTAGATATTAGGGTCTCTAAATCTTGGGGTGATACATGTCGTGGTTGTTTTGAAAATGAGTGAGACTAAAAGAATGTTGAGATTGCAACAAGATGATGGAGCTTAGTGAAAAGAGTCGCCTTCACTAAGTGGGCCCGCAGGCTATTTTTGGCGCAAGTCTATTTTTAGACTATGTCTATTTTTAGACATATGGATCATGTCTATGTTTATGGATGATTGATCAAGTTGGGAAAATAGATGGACTTCTATTTTTGATGAAAGTGTGAGTGATCACAGTGTGAGTGATCAAGTCTATTTTTAGACTGGCTGTCAAAAATAGAAAAGTCAAATATTATTATCTCACAATAATATTTGGACTATAAACTTAATCTTATTCTCTTGGAGCACTTCAGTTTGAGCTACGGAAGTGGCACATGCAGCTGTCAGAAGGAAATTCGTTTTTCTTATGAGTCAGTTGAGTTGTTGCATGCATGACTTCAGTTAGAACTCAAGTGAGTTGAGTTTAGTGGACTGGAGGTACAGTTGATGGAGTTGTGTTCAGTTTAACTTAGTTAAACTGGTTGTAGTTAGTCTAACTGCAGATAGACTAATTATGAGTTGTTAAACTAATTATTAACTCATAATACAACTAAAGAATACATCAGTTAACTCAGTTGCATGTCAGTGCATGTTCAGTTCAACAGGGACAGGTGGTAGAGAATCAGATTGCTATCAGTTGTGACTATAGTTGTGCACCAGATCTTGCACAATCAAAGGATTGAGTATGCCAATGAGTTTGCTCACGTATTTGGCCCACATTTTAGCCTTTGCTCACGTCCACAAAGAGTGAGTGACTATTTTGCAGGTGAAAATCGAGTTTGGGAAGCAATTCTCATCAGTTCTTGAGCAGGTATTGAGCAGTGGAGGCAGGCAAGCAGTGGAAGAGATTTGGAGATCAGATCTGAGCTGTATTGTGTGTAACAGAGGTGGAGATACTTGTGAGAAGTATTATGCTGTGTAATGTTACATGACTCAATCATTAATATACAGATAGTGTGGGGTTTTTAGCGAGATGCTTTCCCCGTGATACATACTGTGTTAATGTGTGAATGCTCTTGATGTTTTATTGTTATTGATGCTGCTATATTCTTGATCAACGTAGAGGAGCTTATGTATTGTGTATGTTTTCCGCATTAGTACATGATCAGGATAATCTCTGTGAATATGTGTTAAATTATTCAAAATTTCTACATGGTATCGGAGCAGCTTGATTTGTAGAAGAGATTTTTACAGGATATCAAGCGAGGGTTGATCGGAAGCAGTTGAGTTTGGAGCTGGTGGAAAATCGAATTTGCAGCAGTGTTGTTGAAATGTCTTTCAACGGATTGCAAATGTTATTCCAAAGCAAGAGCGACCTAGCGCTCAAGGATAAACTCAGTAACAATAAAGGTGAGAATGGATCTTCATCAAAGGTATCTGATGAAGAGAATTGTGCTTTGGCTGCCAAAGCAAAGAAGGGGAAGAATGAGAAAGCTTCTCATTCCGGTGCGAAAGGCAAGAAGCAGGATATGTCCAAGGTGAAGTGTTTTCACTGTCACCAGCATGGACACTATGCCACAAATTGTCCGCAGAAGAAGAAGAACAAGCAAGCTGCTGGATCTGCAGGGGGAGAGGCTTTAGCTTTTCAGTTTGAGCTTGATTTTTCATTGATCACATGCTTGGTTTCAAGTGTGATGGGATCAGTGTGGTTCCTGGACAGTGGTGCGTCTTTTCACATGATGGGAGATAGAGATTTGTTCTCTGATCTGGAGGACAAAGATCTTGGAGTGCACATCGAGATGGGCGATGATGGTAGATACAGTGCGACCGGTATCGGTACCATTTCCTTTGAGAGGGAGTCTGGTAAACCCTTTGTATTGAAGGAAGTCATGCATGTTCCAGGATTGAAGAAGAATCTCATCTCAGTGGCGATGTTAGAAGACAAGGGGTATGATGTTGTTTTCAGCGAGGGAAAGGCCTTCTTGCGCAGCAAGACAACTGGTGAGACCCGGAAGATAGGGGTTCGAGTGAGGAACCTTTATCAGTTGCATGTAGATGGATGCGCAGCAATGGCAGGCAAGGCAGAAGGATTGGTGAGTTGGGATGATGGCGAGTTGTGGCACAGGAGATTGGGTCACCTTCACCATGGAGCCTTGAAGATACTGCAGCAGATCACTACAGGGCTTCCTAAAGGCACACTTGCGCAGTCAGATCAATGCAAGGGGTGTACTTTGGGGAAGTTTGTGAAAGCCACCTTTCACGAGAAGGATAGTCGCGCCACGACGATCCTTGAGAGAATTCACACAGACGTGTGTGGACCTTTCTCAGTTGCTTCGACAGCAAAACACAGGTATTATGTGATTTTTGTTGATGATTTCTCTCGTAAGTGCTGGATCTTCTTCATGCAGAAGAAGAGCGAGACATATTCAAAGTTCTGTGAATTCAAAGCACTGGTCGAGAAGGAGTCGGGGAAGAAGGTGAAGGCTCTTAGGAGCGATAATGGTGGTGAATACATCTCGGACGAGTTCAAGGATTTCTGCAAGGCAGAAGGGATTCGTAGAGAGCTCATAGCTCCCCATAACCCACAGCAGAACGGGGTAGCTGAGCGGAAGAACAGAACGATTGTGGGTGCTGCACGGGCAATGTTGCATGATCAGGGCCTACCCCTTCACTTGTGGGTGGAAGCATGCAATACAGCAATTTATGTGCAGAACCGTTGTCCTCATAGGATACTTGGCATGAGTACACCCGAGGAGGCTTATTCTGGTAAGAAGCCTGATCTTTCTCATTTGAGGATTTTTGGTGCTAACGTTTACATGCATGTGACGAAGGATGCCAGAAAGAAGTTGGAACCGATTGCAGAGGTTGGGATATTTGTGGGGTACACTGATACGCCCCACAACTATCGTGTGTATTTGTCAGATAGTGGTAAAACTGTTGTGCGACGGGATATAAAATTTTAGGAGGAGAAAGCCATGAAGTGTTCGCTTGAGAGGGAGCTACACTTGCATGCAGATGAGGAGCTATTAGTTCCTAAGGATGAGCTTCAGGACGTGGATCAGCCACAGGACGAGGTTCATGGAGTGGAAGAGACCACTCATGCAGCGCCAACCATCAGAGGGCGAAAGCGCTTGACAGAAGCTGAGCGACTGGCTCAAGATGCAGAGAAAGTTGTAGGACCACCTACAGCCCAACGCAGGCAGAGACAGTCACCTGATCGGTACACTGGATACATGGCTCTTATGAGCAAGTGTGTTGTGACTGAGCCATCCTCTTTCGAGGAAGCTGTGGAGGATCCCGCATGGGTAGACGCCATGGTGGAAGAGTATGATTCTATTGTCAGAAACAGTGCATGGGAGATTGTTCCTAGACCGGAAGGGAAATCAGTGGTAGGTTCGAGATGGATCTACAAAGTTAAGCAGGCAGCTGACGGGAGTGTGGAGAAGTACAAGGCAAGATTTGTTGCCCGAGGCTTTTCACAGATTGAGGGGATCGATTATGAGGAGACCTTTGCACCTGTCGCAAGGTATTCTTCCATACGGACGATTCTTGCTCTCTCAGCGCAGATGGGATGGCACATTCATCAGATGGATGTGAAGACTGCGTTCCTCAACGGAGTCATTGAGGAGGAGGTGTACATTGAGCAACCCGAAGGCTTTGAAGTCTTCAGCAGCGAGTCGCATGTGTGCAGGCTCAAGAGAGCGCTGTATGGGTTGAAGCAAGCACCACGTGCTTGGTACACACGGATAGACAGCTATTTCACAGGACTTGGATTCTCCAAGAGCGAGGCGGATCCGAACCTATACCAGATTGTGGTGGAGGGTAAGTTGCTTATCATTGTACTGTATGTTGATGATTTGATTCTAACGGGTGATGAGCTGTTGATACTGTCATGCAAGAAGGATCTTGCTACAGAGTTTGAGATGAAGGATTTGGGCCTCCTTCACTATTTCCTAGGATTGGAAATATGGCAGCGCAGTGGTGGACTGTTTGTTTCTCAGGGCAAGTATGCTCGGGAGATACTGGAGAAGTTCAACATGCATGGCTGCAAGCCTGTTGATACTCCTCTTCCTGGAGGTTGGAGGAAGGAGGATGCCACTTCGGGAGAAGAAGTGGATGCCACTGTTTATCGACAGTTGGTGGGGTCGCTGATGTATTTGGTCAATACACGACCTGATATATGCTATGCAGTTAACCAGCTTTCACAAGCTATGGTTAAGCCTACCAAGCTCTTCTGGAAGGCGGGCAAGCATGTATTGCGCTACTTGAGAGGCACATCGGGATATGGTTTGTGGTACAGACAGGAGGATGAGGTGAAGCTATGTGGCTTCACGGATGCAGATTGGGCAGGGAGCCCAACAGACAGAAAGAGCACATCAGGAGGGGTCTTCAGTATCAGATCGACAGAAGTTTCTTGGTACAGCAGGAAGCAGAGATCCGTGGCACTCAGTTCAGCGGAGGCCGAGTATATGGCAGCAAGTTTGGCTGCATGCAAGGCTATATGGATGAGGAAGATCCTGGTTGGTTTGTTCGGTTCTCATTTGGATCCTACTGTGATTTACTGTGATAACCAGAGTTGCATTAAACTCTCGGCTAATCCTGTATTTCATGATAGATCTAAACATATTGACATCAGGTACCATCATATCAGAGATTGTGTGCAGCGGAGGATCATGTTACTTTCGTACATTCCAACGGAGGATCAGGATGCTGATATTCTGACGAAGGCTCTCACCAGGAGCAAATTCGAGTACCACCGAGGCAGGATAGGGGTTGCTGATAATCCATATCTTGTCGAGAGGGAGTGTTGAGATTGCAACAAGATGATGGAGCTTAGTGAAAAGAGTCGCCTTCACTAAGTGGGCCCGCAGGCTATTTTTGGCGCAAGTCTATTTTTAGACTATGTCTATTTTTAGACATATGGATCATGTCTATGTTTATGGATGATTGATCAAGTTGGGAAAATAGATGGACTTCTATTTTTGATGAAAGTGTGAGTGATCACAGTGTGAGTGATCAAGTCTATTTTTAGACTGGCTGTCAAAAATAGAAAAGTCAAATATTATTATCTCACAATAATATTTGGACTATAAACTTAATCTTATTCTCTTGGAGCACTTCAGTTTGAGCTACGGAAGTGGCACATGCAGCTGTCAGAAGGAAATTCGTTTTTCTTATGAGTCAGTTGAGTTGTTGCATGCATGACTTCAGTTAGAACTCAAGTGAGTTGAGTTTAGTGGACTGGAGGTACAGTTGATGGAGTTGTGTTCAGTTTAACTTAGTTAAACTGGTTGTAGTTAGTCTAACTGCAGATAGACTAATTATGAGTTGTTAAACTAATTATTAACTCATAATACAACTAAAGAATACATCAGTTAACTCAGTTGCATGTCAGTGCATGTTCAGTTCAACAGGGACAGGTGGTAGAGAATCAGATTGCTATCAGTTGTGACTATAGTTGTGCACCAGATCTTGCACAATCAAAGGATTGAGTATGCCAATGAGTTTGCTCACGTATTTGGCCCACATTTTAGCCTTTGCTCACGTCCACAAAGAGTGAGTGACTATTTTGCAGGTGAAAATCGAGTTTGGGAAGCAATTCTCATCAGTTCTTGAGCAGGTATTGAGCAGTGGAGGCAGGCAAGCAGTGGAAGAGATTTGGAGATCAGATCTGAGCTGTATTGTGTGTAACAGAGGTGGAGATACTTGTGAGAAGTATTATGCTGTGTAATGTTACATGACTCAATCATTAATATACATATAGTGTGGGGTTTTTAGCGAGATGCTTTCCCCGTGATACATACTGTGTTAATGTGTGAATGCTCTTGATGTTTTATTGTTATTGATGCTGCTATATTCTTGATCAGCGTAGAGGAGCTTATGTATTGTGTATGTTTTCCGCATTAGTACATGATCAGGATAATCTCTGTGAATATGTGGTAAATTATTCAAAATTTCTACAAAGAAGGGTGAGATGGGGGAATTCCCAGCAAGTCTTGAAAAAATCCCCATCACAGACCCTCAGGGCATTACAAGGTGGATATCGAATGCAATTAATGATGGAAAACCATGGAAAAGGGCATAAAGTGGAAACCATTGAAAAGGAAGCCACGTGAATGGGATGATGTTAGCATGACATCATCTCAATATGAAGTCATCTTGAACCTTAGTCGGACTTGACCATGCACATGCAAGGGTGACGGAAAGGTTTATGGGTCGAGATGGAATAATTAATGGTAACTGATAGGAACATCTCGGGACCTCAAGAACTCATGACTAGGAAATTTCATGTTATGGATCAAGCCAATATTAACGAAGGGGAAATGGCTAAGAGACAAGAATTTCTACTTGGTATTTGATGAGAAATCAACCATCTCACCCAAGACTTAACACTTTGTGTATTTGTGACGTGTTCCAAGTATAAAGGAGGTCAATATTTCATATAACAGGAAAGGGTCAATTGGTAAGTCTAAGGGGTGGATCGGTGGAACCAAGAGTCGATGATGTAGCATTTCCATGTGGGAAATGTTGTGAACACATGGAAAATAAATGATGACATGGACCACCAACAAGGAATGGAGGGCTACTACGTGGGGTACACATTGGCGCCACATGGAAACAAAATGATGACATGGTAGGAGTTTAATGGGTTGAATTTAAATGGACATATCATTTAATTTGAGAGTCAATTTTCGATAAATTTTATATTGTCGAGAAGGTATCCCCAAGATGGACACAATGGTGGTGATAGTTTTTGGTTTCGAGGAGTTTGAGAAATGACAAAATTTTAATATCACATTTCCATAACAAGACTATGTAGGTTGAGTTAATGAAAATAACACCTTATTTTTCCATTAAGATGGTCTATGTGGTAGAAGGGAGTGTTACAACTTATCTGATGTATCACTTATCATATTTATGATACATCTGATGTATGATTTACTTTCAACATGTTGATGTTAACTGAAAAAAACAATGGCATGTGGATATCGTACCTAATAACATGATTATTAGGATCACATGTCTACATATATAGATTGTTATTATGTATATTCTTGGATGACAACTAACCTATAGATTTGGAAGGAATATGTGTTAGCCAAAGACCCATTCTAATAACTTGTGGATGTTGAGAATTCCAATGAGGAATGGTATCATGTACATTATTCTATTATATTTTGTATTTACTTGATATGCACTATTATGATATGGAGTAGGTGCAAATTGCAAGTGACATGATTTATCTAGTGACTTATTCGATGATAAGCATCTAAACTAGCATCGTAGTGTTGTCCATGTTGGGTTGTTGACCCTAATTCTTTGAGCAAGAGTGGAGGCATTTCTCATCATATAACCTCTAATCCTAGAATTGTGGGAGACTAGTGATGGAAATGCTCCCTTAGGCATGTGTTGATAATTTCCAGTTTCCTACTTGGGAAGTTAGGTCGATATAGCCAACACTTCTGGCATCTTATTTTTATCAGTGGTTATATCAATATAAACAATGCCATAGTATGTTACAATAGAGGAATGATAGGATGGGAGGATAAGAGGCTATAGGTAGGTAAAAGACTCTAGATGGGAAGTGATATCCTTGTTTTATTTATTTAAATTTTGGTTACTACATCATTCCCCTTATTTTGTTGTGCCTTACTGTCATACTGCTTCCTGCTTGCTTGTATCCTCTTGACTCTAAATTTGAGATGAAGTTTTTTTAATGAGAGGTGCATGTAGTTCCCATGTCTTGATCTAATTATCTTATATTATGTTATTAACCTACGTGATAAATGATTGACTTCTATTATTGAAAGTATTATTAGTACATGTACGAGGCATGTGAATGCTAGCTACATGCCCACACCTCACACGAATACACTAGTATTATAGAGATTATTATGCTAGATCATTAATTAATTTTTAAGCTTGATTAGTGATTGATTAACCCTTAATCCTAACTTATGATTAATAAATTATATTTCAACATGATTATTTAATATTTAAATTGATAGGATTATTATGAATCCATAGGGTTGACTGACATTAAAATAATATTAATATTTTATTATTATCATTTATTATTCGTATGCCTTGACATGAATATCTTCCTCGAATTTAATTTTCAATAAGGGGATAGGTGGATGATGGTAGGGACATTATGGGGTTTGGTGGCATTGACTCACCATGGGGGGATATAAGTGCAGGAAATTAGAGGAAGGTTGGGGTGAGGGGGGTATTCTGAGGGTGGTTTGGAAGGAAAACTTGGGGGAGTAACAAGGAGACTTCCCGGGGAGGTGGATTGGTTTTGGAACTTGGGATTCCAAAGGTTTTGGGTCGTCACTGAGTGGTGGCTATTGATTTTGGCACAAGGATATCATGCACACTATGAATATGGTTTGGACTTAACCTAGGAAGGCTAAGGAACCTTTGGAGGTTCCCTAGGATAGGAAGTAATATAGCCTTTCCTAGTTGGAAGGGTGATGAATTAATTTGGGTGATCATAGTAGGGTGATGAATTCAATTGAGTCATTGTAACAAGGTATTCTTCTTATTGTTGGCTAAGTTATGTCAATGGTCACACATAAATTTATTTTTTGTGTTTTTAATATGTTATAACATATATCTAGAGTTACCAAGCATGTTTACTTTTCTTATATGTTGTGAAACTGTGGATGCTTGTTATAGTTTGAAGGCCTTGAAGTTGGTCCTTACAAAGAAGGTGAAGTGTCTGATGTTGGAGTTGTGATGCCAAAGACCAAAAGAAGGGATGAAGTTGTGTGCAAGACTTTGATGCCTAGGGTACTTGTTCCTAGTAGGAGACTAGAGTTATGGAGGGAGTTTAAGTCAACCTTTTGAAATGCTTGGGATATATGAGTACTAGACGGATGCCTACCTTGGGGCAGATGAATTTTGAGCCATTGGGCTCAAATAAGAACACCATGCTTTAAGCTTGGTTTTGAATGTTGGGTAAGAAGAGCTTGACAATACTTATGCTTCCCTCAATGTTGTGATGTAACTTTTGTTGAGTGATGTGGTCATTTGGGTGGCCCTAATACTAGTTACAATAGAGTATGTTGTGTAAAAGATATGAGAATAAATAAAAATTTGTAAGTTACATGACTAAAGTTAACTTCAAGACAAAGTTCCTTTAAGAGGGGGAGCATGTAATGCCCCATATTATTAAATTAATAAATAATAATAATAATTAAATAACAATAATAAATAAAGTGAAGGATTCTAATAAATAAATAAAAATAAGGGTAAAATTAAGTAAATATAAATTTAACCCCTAGGGGTAGCTCATAGCAAGCCTATGCTATGTAAATTTATGTGAGTGATAAAAGTCCCATGTTCAATTTCCCCCACTACAAAACTCGTGTTGCCATTCTATGGGGTGGGGTGAATACATCTAAGGGTTATAATGGACGTGATCAAAACTGATCCATATCATGCAAGTACAAGCCTGATTGTGTTGTAGATTTCTTAATAAAAAAAGAAGTAAAGATAAGTTTATGGAAAAATATAAATGCATGATGAAAAGTGGATTACATGCATGGAGTTCTTCATCCATTTTTAAACAAAGGAATTTGATTTAATGGATTATGAGAAGGACATGAGATATCTTTTTCATAGAGAATTATGGGAAAATAAAGGATTAGTCACTTGCATAGATAGTTGATTTAGGGCTTGGAGGTTTGTGGAGATTGAAGAATATTCATCTTTTTAGTAGTCCCTTGTAGCTAAAAGTTTGTAGAAAATCCTTACTAAATAGTGATTTTCGATGAGCATTATAAAACATGAGTATATAATCCCAAGGACTTTCCAATGATTGTATTAGGATCCTAAGGAAAAGTATAAAGAATGTTTACATCCATTGGAAAGTTATTTTTCATGCATTCAAGTAATTGAAAATAATTTGGCACTGAAAGCATAAAACAATGGGTAATTTAGGTTTATGTTTATTTTGTATTAGGACATGAAGAGAGGGTAAAATTACTATAATATTTGATCGGCCTTCCAAAAGAAAAAGAAAGAGGCTTTTGCACCTTGACACAAGTGGGAAATCTTGCCACTACAAATATATTTGGTAGTAAAGTTGGAGATTTGCATAGTCAATATGTTTGGATGTGGAACATGTAGCTTTATGGAACCCTTATTTTGAGAATATAAAGAAAGGTCATATCAAGTTGAGAGAGTAAATGGACACTCTATCATGCCAAAAAAAAAGGACCAGAAGGCAATATTTTACTTGTCTTGAATATAAAACCATGTTTATTTCATATCTCCAAGTGCTAATTTGGTAGTGGAGGTAGATCTAGCTACTAAAATCGCTCAAGAAGACTAGAATCTTTATCTGATTAACTTTAAGAAATAAGGCATTATTAGGGGAAGTCTTGTAAAGGAATAGTAGATAGGGTATTAGGGTGTGCATTTTATGTAAAATGGAGGTAAAGACTATATATCATTTAAGCTACTGCCCACATATATAACAAATATGGAAGGAAGACATATATAACAAATATGGAAGGAAGTAAATCATATTTTTAAATGAGTGGTTTGGTGAGTCTATAGAGAAATGTTTTAAGAAATGGTCTAACAAAAATGAATTAAGAGAATTTATATTAATTCTATGCTTACATATGGGGTATATGGATGGCTAGAAACTCAAATATTTGAAGAAAAACTTATTTGCTCTTTTCAAGTTTGTGCTCAAGTGAGATTAGTGGTGTCAAACTATAGAATGTAAATAAAACATGGAAGTTCAAGAAAACTATGAAAATTGCAAGTGTCCTTTGAATTTTAGTAGTGGTGGAGGAATATTTGACTTAGTTGATTCTCATTGTGCTAGATTCAAAGTAGGTTGAAAGTTTGATCCAATAATTATGTAAAATTCATAGCTTTGAAATTTTTTTTATTTTTTTTAAATTAAAACGAAAATTTCTAGAGAATCAATAATTTTGAAAAATAGACCGACACTATTACACTAAATACCTCTTAGTTTTAGACTAGTTAACCTGTTTCCTTACTTCCAACTTTTAACCAAACATTAAAAAAAATAAAACATGAACCAAACATTAAAAAAAATAAAACATACTTAAATCACACTGCTATCCCCTGTTCGTTTAACAGCTGAATTATCATATATTTTCCTACTGTTTAAAAGGGAAAACAAAAATGAAGCCTAATAGGGACTCTTAGTACAACTCATATCAAAGGGGGTGAAAGACCTTAGAGAAAAGGCTCAACGATACAGGTGCAATTTTTTGTGCGTGTTTTTCTGTTTGTAGACACGTAAAACTTTAATGTATTTAGTCGGAATCGACCCTGAACGCGAAATGTTAAAGTCTCTGTAAAGGTCTGTGGCTGTTTTGGGCTTGTGTACAGCGACAAAGCTTTTCTCCCGTTAGTTTGAGGTTAAAATTAATGGCAGTAGAGTGTTTTGGTTTTCTTTGGCTTTGGCTTTTGGCAGATTTTATGCATGACTTGTCCTAAATTGCTTTTACAGCCAAAAAGAAATCAACCTAAATTTTCTTGAAAACTATCTAGTTTGTCGCATGAGAAAATTTTCAATCAAAGCTTTATATAGTGTCAGGTCAGGTAGAATCTTTAGCTTTTGACGTTTCAGAAAACGGTTTAACGGGCTAAATTGCTAAGGAACTCTTCAAATTTGAAAATAGAGCTTGAAATACTACTGATCTGAAGCCAGGCGTGATAATCTGGTGTAAAATTGTGTATATTTTGAATTCAGACCTTCAATAATGTTTATTCGGACGGACATTTTTCTCAGAAATCGTTTTAAAAGTTATGCATTGCTGATATTTAAATTTCTGTGCAGGCATGTGACCGCCTTAGTGAAACAAGTCTCGGGCAATTCAGCAGGTACTTTTGTTAAATATATTGTTTGAATTCGGACCGAAGTATGAAAAAGAAACGACTAATCGGCCAAATCCGGACGAAATTTTAAAGGAATCTGCGTCTATTTCTTTGCTTCGCGGTTCACAGACTGAAAGTTCTTTGGTAGGCTTATTTTCTTTTCATTTTCGTCTAATCGAGCTTAAATCTGAAATAGCAGGACAGCTCCGATACATCGCTCAGCAGAATGCTTTCTTAAGCTCTTTAGCTGCGAAGCAAACTGCACCTCACCCGACCAGATTTTATTCCGGGGATGTTGATGTCTACGACGAAGTGCTCTCAGAGAAGGTATACACACGTTCACAGTTCGATTCTCGTAAGAAGGCCGAAAATTTTCAAAGATATGCTTAAAGATTTAAAGCCCGCGGAGTAATAATATTGACCGTGACCGGAAATTGACGGGGACGCGTCACAAGAAAGAGAACGCAGTACCTGTTGGCGTATCCATTAAATCCTACGATTATGCCGTCCACTTACGGAATGGCGCGCCTATCACGAGTCTCATCTGTTTGATGTCTTTCCTTGCGATCCGGCTGAGAACCATAAGGCATGGCCCAGTATCTATCCCAATGCGGCATGAAGCAAAGTCAAAAATTGATCCGAAACTAGATCAAGTTTGGGGCATCAGAACATGATTTTGTTGTTTCTGATGCGAAGATCTGATCACAAAAAAGTGTTTGATACGGAGCAAACAATAAGCACATGACGAGTGCAGTAATAATTCGACTGCCTGTGCAGTACCCGTGGACGAGTGCAGTAATAATTCGACTGCCTGTGCAGTACCCGTGGAACCTGTAGTTTGTATTATTGAAATAGTTATTTTAGTTAAAATTGCAGTTTATAAATTCTGGAGTTACAAATTTATCTTGCAGTTCCCGTCGTTCGTTACCTCCCTTGCCCTTTCTCATATGCAACAGGTCGGTTGCTCAAATAAGTGTGAACAAATAAATATACATATCTATATTATCGTTCATACATTGCATAGCACTTGTTTAGGATAAGATACTACGGATCGGGTGCTTAAACTTAAGTGTGAAAACAAAAGAAATATATATATATATATATATATATATATATATATAAATAATCGTTCGTAGCATTGCAATGCTTTAGTAGAAAGGATAAGCTATATGAGTGGGTGCAGGGTTAGCCCATGGACATGGCTATATTTACTTGAATGAGCGAGATTTGATATTTGCATTTTAAAGTTGTAAAATTTACATTATTATATTTATTTACATGGTTGTCTATATTTTAGAATATTTTTTTTATAATTTTAATTTAATTATGAGTAATTATTAGATAAATGGTAAAGATTTAACATTTATAGAATATATGAGAATATTTATAATGGTATTTATAGATAAAAGTTAATTTTCATGGTAAAATGGAGATAAATGTATATGGTTAAGAATATTGTATATATTATTAAGTTTTATATTAATTATTTTTATAACTAATATAATAATAATTTAAATAAAGTTATAGTTTAATTAATTGTTGTAGTTTTTAGTTGTTTTTTGTTTTTTTAATCAGGGCAATGTGAGATGTATCAAAACACACACTTCATGATATATATTACATTTTGAAAAAGCATAAAAAATAGCTAAATTATATATTTGTGAGAGAGAGAGTTTAATATATATACATTTAAAAAACCATGTAACAAATTTTTAACCATAAAAATTCACCCCACTTTACCATGGAGATTATTAACTTGTAAACAGGGTAGACTTTGTTACAATACAGTGAGTCAATACCATGACTTATTAATATCTCATGCCCAAAAAACCATAACTCATGTTCATATGGCATTCTTTTAAAATTAATCAATTTAATTGAAAAGATAAATATGGCATAACTACTTTTGAGATAAACCTCAACCTTTGATTTGTGACTACTACTAAGAGTATTCTAACATATTTCAAGGAGGCTAAATTCCTACCATCCACCTAATATTTATTGATAATTGGGTTGATAGACCTTTAAGTGTTGCAAAGTAGCTTAGTCCTTGCCACTTAAGTGGATGCTATGTTTTTAGAAAAACTGCAAATTGATATATGAAGTGGAAAAGTTAATTGCCTACTAAAGGATAAGAATTTGCATAAATATTTGGTGGGTAGTCACCACTACTAAGTTTGCACATTTATACTTTTACTATTACATGTTAAAGGGTTGAAGAAAACATAAATAATAACTTCCTATAGGTATATTTATTTCCATCATGTTCTAATTTCTTTTATGCAAATACTTGCTTAAATTATAGTGGGCAGTAAGTGATGGTAAATAGGTTATTTACCTAAGTATGCTTTATTTTCAAGGATTTTAATTTTAGTTGGTTTTCCTACGAAGCTTAACAATGAAAAATCATTGAACAAATATTTAAAAATCATGGGAGCAGCTGGATGATATCAATTAGGGATGACCATGAGGGCCTTGAGATGAGAAGGTAAATATAAATATAAGAAAATGTAATTTGGTTTAGTCAATCTTAGGGGAATTAAACTAGGATCATTCTAATAAATAACACCAATCATCTTGTCACGCTCTAACACAGAGGTAAATTTTTTTTTGTATATATATAAATCCACATTTACCAACTTATATTATAACAAGCGTATAAACCACTTGTACTGGGATTCTCCAAGCAATTGACATATATGGTTATTTAATAATATTACAGCATGCATATAAAACTTTCGGGTTTGTGACATATTCATATATTTGATGTACAACACGCATATCTTAATCATCACAGCCAATACTTCATTTGACTTGCTATAATAATCATACTCGGTTTACATGTAAACATAGCTAATCGACTTCCATACCTGCTTATCAAAAGGTATTTTCATACATTGGTTTTGGAATGTGGCGGTCATGGGATTCGCTGCCACGGTACATCCCGGGTACTATGGACTGGCACCTCCTTAATTGCGAACTTTATGGCTTTTAACACAGATTGGACTAAGTTGCCCTTTTTGAGATGTGGGTACAGTGATGTGCTGCCGTTTACAGCACTTGTTCGCTGTAGGTCATCCACCTGGCACGATCAATGGCTCACCTTCGCCCTGCCATGTGCGGTGGCGTGATTCCAGACTCCAAGTGTTACGTGGCCGGCTCCTCGGTCTTACCATTTCGCGCTCAAACCCTTCCGGATCCTTCTCACCGATCAGACGGTGGTGGCAAACTCATTCAGATCAAGGGCTGAGGCTATGCCACGAGGCAGGGTCATGCACTGAATATTTAAGGTTCATTTTATGTTCGAATTGGTTATTGTTTTCATTTTGGATCGAATGTTTGCTGCCGAAGTCCTCGACTCGACTTAGGACTTTCATGCTCAGCCAAAGCACGATGATATACTGCAGCTCTCCTTTCTGTTCAGGTTAAGTCAAGCTCTCGAAAAGCATTTCCGTTGTTGTTTCAATTTTGTTGCTTTTGTTCTCAGTCTTTTTGATAAGCTTCTCAGCTTATCTGTCTCAATGTTTCAGGGAAAGCTTCGGCGACCAGACGGCGTTGGGGAGAAAGTCTGACTCTCTCGCCCTCGGCCACCCTGCCACAGGTATGAGTGGTTCCTCTTTCATAGGTTCTGGTTTTCGATTTCCCTCACGGGACAGTGGCTAAACCTCTGTTCCACTGAACAGGGATGCCGAGGTTCCTTGTTTCCATATACTCTCTTCCGCCATGCGACCAAGGTTCCCTTACTGCGAAAATGCATGGTTCATTTCCCTAGTCTGTTTGATTATTGTGCTTAATCTTTTGTTTAAAGGCTCAGATTCTGGCGGTTTTCGTCTAAGCACGGTTCACTGATTAAATGTATCTATATATAGTTTATAATCTAGCAATTGCCCGGCTTACGGGCATAACTTCTTGTCGAAATACAGTTACGGCTTTTATAATGTTATTCGTTGGATTATTTTCGGCTACAAGCTTGTTTATGTATTACAGGCATTTGATTTAGTTAAGATTCGGCATTAACACTGTTCTCAGTATATATTGCATTATTTTTCAGCTATAAGCTTGTTTATGAGTTGCAGGCATTTGGTATAGTTTAAGCTCTGCATTAACATTGCTTCTTGGTATACATTACTATCTCCACAGTCTTTAACCGAATTTATTTATTATACGAGTCGCACTCGATTTCTGGTCAGTTATATCAATTATATGCAGAGGGTAAATCTTGGTTTTGTTTCCGGCCAGGGTGCCTGCTGGCTAAGCGTAAGCTTATGCCCTGCGGCAATAATACCCTGAGACTTGAATCTTTGTATAGGCATGCGTAATATGTTGTTCTTTTATTTATTATATGAACACGAATCTCGTGTCTATGCGTTATATTTATAAATGCTTGAACAAGATTTCTCGATAGTTGTATTCTTACTGTTATCGCTTCAGGGTTTTGTCGAACATTCGGCCGTTCTGGCCTATTTAATAGTTAAGCTTTCCACTGTTCATTGTTACGTCAGTCCAGGAATAACATGTCTATACGGTTACTGTTCATTCGTAATCTTGTTTCTATATACATATAAATATGTATCATGCGCACCAGAAATTACAAAGTCGGAATACTAGTTCTTATCTGTTCTCTACTTGTTCGACCGACTGTAGCACCAGTTTTCTGCTTGAATATATATACAATTTATACATTCTTACATGGAATTAAAGATACTGTCTATACCGAGCACAAGATAATATTTTAAGAATATAAACAGAGTGCTTCTCTCGGTGTTATTTACTCACCACCGATAATCAAGTCATTTCTCAGTTAATTAACTTAATAAATCATACCTGTTTATTGCAAACCTGTATGAATGCTTGTCAATCCACCCGTTCGTAGGAAGATTCTTCACGACCTTCCACCCCCAAGCACTTGCAGACCCTCTTGACTGCAGTTCCTCTGGCTTTTGCCAGATCTCGCTATCTGGTCCTAACCAGACATAGCGCATACAGGAAAAATCCTTTCCTCTTTCCTATGCCATCTGATCATAACCATACATAGCATCATTTTCCTTCCCTGCCATCTGATCCTTACCAGACTTGGCAAATCTTTCCCCTTTTCCCTCTGGGAACTCAACTACCTCCTGAAGGTAGTTAGGGTTTCATTTTTAACTGCCTCCACAGTTATTAATCATGATTACTCATATGCTCAAATCAAATATTACTAACACAATTTTAATTATCATAATACTAGCAACAGAGTTATATACTTTTCAAATAAAGTCTTTGTTCATAGTTACTTTTACTATTTACCAATATTAACTTAACACGAGGGATGTCACATCTCCCCCCCCTGAAAGTCTACATCGTCCCGATGTTGCTGCTCATTCAAAAACAATCTGGGATAAGTATCCCTCATAATCTGTTCATTCTCCCAGGTGGCCTCATCAGGTCCAAAGTGCTGCCACTGCACTTTAACCTGGCTGATGACCTTTTTCCGCAGCTCGACTCTTCTCCGATCTAATATGTTCACTGGTTTGACCAGGAATTCTCCTTCCGGTTCCACCTGAAACAAATAATAATCAAATCAGATGCTTACTAGCACTCTATTTTAGTTTACATTATTTAACAGTCTTCCCTTACCTGAATGTCCTGCCAACTTATAATATGCCTAGGGTCATAAACATATCTCTTTAAAACTGATACATGGAAGACATTATGAACCCGGATATGGCTGGGCAGGGCGAGCTGGTAAGCTACCGGCCCTACTCATGCCAGAATTTGGAATGGTCCACAAAAACGCGGTGCCAATTTGGCACAAGCATTCCATTGGAGGGTACTTCTCCTAGCTCGTATTCTGATGTACACATGCTCACCCACTTGGTACTCTTTAAATGTTCTCTTCCGGTCTGCAAAATTCTTCTGTCGGTCCTGAGCCATCTTTAAATTAGCTCGAACCCTTTTCACCATGACTTCCATCTCCTCCAACATCTCAGGGCCCAGCAAGAATTTGTCCTCCGGTCCACCCCAACTGGAGGGTGTGCAGCATTTCCGGCCGTAAAGCACTTCGAATGGGCTCATCCTCAAGGATGCATGATAACCATTGTTATAGGCGAATTCCACTAAGTGCAAATACTCCTCCCATCGTGTAGGTTGTTGCATCACATAAGACCTCAGCATGTCTTCCACTACTTGATTCACTCGCTCAGTCTGTCCGTCAGTTTGCGGATGATATGCGGTGCTGAAGTTCAACTGAGTTCCTAGACCTTCAAATAAGGTCCTCCAAAAAGCTGAGGTAAATTTAACATCACGATCAGATATTATTATTTTTGGCAGCCCATGAAGTTTAAATATATTTTGCATGAAAATGTTTGCGATTTGGGCTGCACGATAAGTGGATTGAACCGGTATGAAGTGAGCTGACTTGCTGAGTTTATCTACTACCACCATTATAGAATCATTATTCTTTTTGGATTTTGGCAAACCAGTAATAAAGTCCATGGTTATGGTCTCCCATTTCCATTCTAGTATGGGTAATGGCTGTAGTAACCCCGCAGGGTGCTGATGTTCAGCCTTCACCTGCTGACACTCTAAGCAGTGCGCTAGGTATTTTATCACATCCTGTTTCATGCCTGGCCAGTAATACTCCTTCCTTAGCGAGGTGATTAATTTCTGGTAACCAGGATGTCCTGCATAAGGACTTTTATGATATTCATCCAGAATCTTTTCTTTAATACCGCTCTGATTGGGTACATAAATCTTCTTCTGGTAGCACAAAATTCCGGCTGCATTCAAGGTGTACCCTTGTTGTATTAAGCGGGTATTTGAATTCTGTACCAATTGTTTCTTTTGCAAGTAAATCTGATCTTATGCAGCAACCTCGACAATTTCATAAATGCAGTGCACTTTTCGGCTCAGTGCATCAGCCACTCTGTTTTCTTTTCCCTTTAAGTGTTTAATTTTGAAATCGAAATTTCCCAAAAAGTCCACCCATCTTGCTTGTCTTGCGTTTAAAGTCGGTTGACTAAAGTAACTAGTCAAGCTGTGGTGATCCGTCATCAGCAAAAATTTTCTCCCCACTAAATAATGGCGCCACATCTTTAATGCATGAATTACCGCGGTTAATTCCAGATCATAGGCAGAATATTTCTGCTCATGTTCTTTTAACTTTCTGGATTCATATGCAATTACTTTACCTTCCTGCATTAGCACTCCACCCACGCCCTCCTTACTAGCATTCGTGCAAACTACATATTCCTTTTCGGGATCTGCCACACACAATACCGGTGTGGTGGTAAGTAGATGCTTTAGCTGTTCAAAACTTCGTTGACAGTCTGCTGTCCATTTAAATATTTTTCCCTTCTTTTGCAAGGAGGTGATAAGGTAGGCAACTCTGGAAAAACCTTCCACAAACCGCTGATAATATCCAGCCAGCCCCATGAAGGATCGAATATCTGCTACATCTTTGGGTGTTGGCCATTCCATTATAGTTTTGATCTTTTCGGGGTCAACAACTATACCCTCCTTCGTAATAATGTGGCCCAAATACTGGATCTGTTCTTTATAAAAATCACATTTGCTGAATTTACCATATAACTGATGTTCCCGTAATGTCTGTAACACTATCCTCAGATGTTCCTCATGCTCCTTGATATTCCGGGAGTATATAAGTATGTCATCAATGAAGATCAATACAAATTTGTCTAGGTATTGATGAAACACACTGTTCATCAAACACATGAATGTCGCGGGTGCATTAGTTAGTCCAAAAGGCAGTACCACAAACTCGTAGTGTCCGTAACGAGTACGAGAAGCTGTCTTGGCTATGTCCTCATCTTTAATTCTGATTTGATGGTAACCCGATCTTAAATCGATCTTTGAGAAGATTGTCGCCCCCTTTACCTGATCAAACAGCTCATCAATGCGGGGTAGTGGATATTTGTTTTTAACTGTCAGTTTGTTCAGCTGTCTATAGTCTATGCACATCCGCAGAGTTCCATCTTTTTTCCTCACAAATAGCACAGGAGCTCCCCAAGGAGATACACTGGGATGGATATACTTCTTGTCCAACAGCTCTTGCAGTTGCATTTTTAACTCAGTTAACTCCGGCACACTCATCCGATAGGGTGCTCGGGACACTGGGGCAGCTCCGGGTACCAACTCAATGGTGAAGTCTAAATCTCTTTTGGGTGGCAGCCCTGGAATTTCTTCAGGAAATACGTCTGCAAAATCTTGCACCACCGGTATATTTTCAACAGTTGCAACCTTATCCACAGAACCTGCGTACCCTACTTGTACTGCATAAATCTGGCATTTCTTCCGGACACATTTAACCAGCTGTGAGGCCGTGATTGGCCGGATCTGCACTGGTTTCTGAATGCCTTGAATCTCTTTTCCCACTCCCAGCTCATCTCGGTAAGAGACTGTTTTCGTTTTACAATTAATTACAGACCATCGCTGTTCCAACCAGTCCATTCCTATCAGCACATCATAGGACCCAAGAGGGAGTACATTTAATTCAGTTGTTATTGTTTGGCCAACTATCCTTAATGGACAGTTCCTGACTTTAGTCTGTACTCGTCTTTTGGCCCCAGTGGCCAGCTGTACTAGCCAAGGGCTCTTAAATTTAACAGTTTGCAAACCACAGCTTTCCACAACTTTGGGACTTACATAGCTTAAAGTAGCTCCTGGATCTACTAAAATAGAAACAGTTCGATCAAAGATCTTACCTTCAAACTCTATCATTGTTGGCTGGTAATCAGCTTGTCGATCCTCCAGTGCTGCATTTATTCTGGGCATAGATCGGGCCACATCTCCTACAGTAGAAGCTTCATAAATCTGGGACAACTGATCGCTGTCCTTCCGATGAGGGCAATTTTTAATATAATGGGGTCCACCACAACCCCAGCACTAAACGGGTGGCCTAGCCGAGCCTTCATTGTCCAATCTAACTTGTTGTTCACCATATTTAGATTCAGTAGGAGGCTTGAATCTGTTCTGATTTTTCGTTGGATTTCTAGTATTGGCCCCTTTCGAGAATCCTTTTTGAAAGCTGTTGCGAGTTCCCTTAGTTCCCACAGGCATTCTGCTGCCCCTTTTATCTGTCCAGTGCTTCCCAGAACTTTCTCCTTTTTGTTTGTTTTGCTGATAACATAATCTTGCCTTCCGAATTGCTTCATCCATCGTCTTCGGATTATCAAACTCTATCCTTTCTCGCATTGCCAAAGGTAGGCTGCTAACAAATCTTTGTACCTTAGCCTTTTCTTCGCGAATGTATGGTACATAACGAAGCAGGGATGTGAATTTAGTTACGAACTCGTCAATGGTCTGCTGTCCAAGTCGCAGATCATGAAATTCCCGCGCTTTTTCATCGTAAAAGCGTTCTGTCAGGTACTTCTCCTTGAAGTACCTCTGAAAAACTTCCCAGGTCACATCTTGCTCGCTCACTCCCTTCACCATCTTGACCTCCTCCCACCATAGTGTGGCTTTGGCCTGTAGCTGAAATATAGCCAGCCTGGCTTTAAGATGATGATCGTACTCGTACACTTGAAAATACTTATTCATATTAATTAGCCATGCCTCTGCAGCTTCTTCTAACTCCCCATCGAAATGAGGTGGTTTAATCTTTCGAAATTCTCCTTGAAGTTCCATCCGTGGTCTTTTTGGAGTTTGATATTCAGAAGCGTTGACAGACTTCTCTCCTCGCGTCTCCCCTCTGTCCTCTGCTTCCTCCTGTTCAGTGTGATAACTCTGTTCATCTGTTATTTGTGCTTGTTCAGGCCTCGGATGTGACTGTTGTTGATGTTTCTTATCAGATAAACTTTTCAGAATCCTCTCTTGTTCCACATTCAGTCTTGCATTATCTGCACGCAACCGGGCCATTTCGTCCTTTAGTTCCTGAACTGTTCTCAGGAGCGTTGAATCAATATTGTGGCCTTCTGCTCCCAGTTGCACCCAAAGCTCAGGATTTCCCTGAGGTTGCCTCATGTTATCAGGTTGATCCAAATGTCCATGGGGAGCGCTACTTGCTCTCCTCATTCTGCTGCTACCTGCTTAAGAATAACTCATTAAACAGATATAATTGTTTTTAGCACACTCAACTACATTGGTGCATAACTCGAAATTTTCCCAAAGGTCACAGAGTTGTAAACCTGGCTCTGATACCAAATTGTCACGCTCTAACACAGAGGTAAATTTTTTTTTGTATATATATAAATCCACATTTACCAACTTATATTATAACAAGCGTATAAACCACTTGTACTAGGATTCTCCAAGCAATTAACATATATGGTTATTTAATAATATTACAGCATGCATATAAAACTTTCGGGTTTGGACATATTCATATATTTAATGTACAACAAGCATATCGTAATCATCACAGCCAATAACTCATTTGACTCACTATATTAATCATATTCGGGTTACATGTAAACATAGATAATCGACTTCCATATCTGTTTATCAAAAAGGGTATTTTCATATATTGATTTTAAAATGTGGTGGTCATGGGATTCGCTGCCACGGTAAATCCCGGGTACCATGGACTGGCACCTCCTTAATTGCGAACTTTATGGCTTTTAACACAGAGATTGGACTAAGTTGCCCTTTTTGAGATGTGGGTACAGTGATGTGCTACCATTTACAGCACTTGTTCACTGTAGGTCATCCACCTGGCACGATCAATGGCTCACCTTCGCCCTGCCATGTGCGGTGGCGTGATTCCAGACTCCAAGTGTTACGAGGCCGGCTCCTCGGTCTTACCATTTCGCGCTCAAACCCTTCCGGATCCTTCTCACCGATCAGACGGTGGTGGCAAACTCATTCAGATCAAGGGCTGAGGCTATGCCACGAGGCAGGGTCATGCACTGAATATTTAAGGTTCATTTTATGTTCGACTTGGTTATTGTTTTCATTTTGGATCGAATGTTTGTTGCCGAAGTCCTCGGCTCGACTGTGTTCTACCGAAGACTTATATGGCTCTCAACCGCACCGGGGTTTCATGCTCAGCCAAAGCACGATGATATACTGCAGCTCTCCTTTCTATTCAGGTTAAGTCAATCTCTCGAAAAGCATTTCCGTTGTTGTTTCAATTTTGTTGCTTTTGTTCTCAGTGTTTTTGATAAGGTTCTCAGCTTATCTGTCTCAATGTTTCAGGGAAAGCTTCAGCAACCAGACGGCGTTGGGGAGAAAGTCTGACTCTCTCGCCCTCGGCCACCCTGCCACAGGTATGAGTGGTTCCTCTTTCATAGGTTCTGGTTTTCGATTTCCCTCACGGGACAGTGGCTAAACCTCTGTTCCACTGAACAGGGATGTCGAGGTTCCTTGTTTCCATATACTCTCTTCCGCCATGCGACCAGGGTTCCCTTACTACGAAAATGCATGGTTCATTTCCCTAGTCTGTTTGATTATTGTGCTTAATCTTTTGTTTAAAGGCTCAGATTCTGGCGGTTTCCGTCTAAGCACGGTTCGTTGATTAAATGTATCTATATGCAGTTTATAATCTAGCAATTGCCCGGCTTACGGGCATAACTTCTTGTCGAAATACAGTTATGGCTTTTATAATGTTATTCATTGGATTATTTTCGGCTACAAGCTTGTTTATGTATTACAGGCATTTGATTTAGTTAAGATTCGGCATTAACACTGTTCTCGGTATATATTGCATTATTTTTCAGCTATAAGCTTGTTTATGAGTTGCAGGCATTTGATATAGTTTAAGCTCTGCATTAACATTGTTCTTGGTATACATTACTATCTCCACAGTCTTGAATCGAACTTATTTATCATACGAGTCGCACTCGGTCTCTAGTCAGTTATATCTATTATATGCAGAGGCAAATCTTGGTTTTGTTTCCGGCCAGGGTGCCTACCGGCTAAGCGTAAGCTTATACCCTGCGGCAGTAATACCCTGAGACTTGAATCTTTGTCAAGGCAGGCGTAATATGTTATTCTTTTCTTTGTTATATGAACAAGACTCTCGTTGTCTGTGCGTTATATTTATAAATGCTTGAACAAGATTTTCCGATAGTTGTTTTCTTACTGTTATCGCTTCAGGGTTTTGTCGAACATTCGGCCGTTCTGGCCTATTTAATATTTAAGCTTTCCACTGTCCATTGTTTCTTCAGTCCAGGAATAACATATCTTTACGGTTACTGTTCATTCGTAATCTTGTTTCTATATACATATAAATATGTATCATGCGCACCAGAAATTACAAAGTAGGAATACTAGTTCTTATCTGTTCTCTACTTGTTTGACCGACTGTAGTACCAGTTTTCTGCTTGAATATATATACAATTTATACATTCTTACATGGAATTAAAGATACTGTCTATACCGAGCACAAGATAATATTTTAAGAATATAAACAGAGTGCTTCTCTCGGTGTTATTTACTCACCACCGATAATCAAGTCATTTCTCAGTTAATTAACTTAATAAATCATACATGTTTATCGCAAACCTGTATGAATGCTTGTCAATCCACCCGTCCGTAGGAAGATTCTTCACGACCTTCCACCCCCAAGCACTTGCAGACCCTCTTGACTGCAGTTCCTCTGGCTTTTGCCAGATCTCACTATCTGGTCCTAACCAGACATAGCGCATACAGGAAAAATCCTTTCCTCTTTCCTATGCCATCTGATCATAACCAGACATAGCATCATTTTCCTTCCCTGCCATCTGATCCTTACCAGACTTGGCAAATCTTTCCCCTTTTCCCTTTGGGAACTCAACTACCTCCTGAAGGTAGTTAGGGTTTCATTTTTAACTGCCTCCACAGTTATTAATCATGATTACTCATATGCTCAAATCAAATATTACTAACACAATTTTTAATTATCATAATACTAGCAACAGAGTTATATACTTTTCAAATGAAGTCTTTGTTCATAGTTACTTTTACTATTTACCAATATTAACTTAACACGAGGGATGTCACACATCTCCATGTCGCAATTATACATAAGATGTGAACCATTGTCTACCCATTGTTTCCTGTGATTGGATAAGAGGGTTGTGAGATAGAATTTAATGTCCTTGTGGGCACTAAAATGAGAAAAAATATATCTAAGGTAAAAAATTTCCCTTTCTCTATTGTAGCTTTTTCAAAATATCCATATAGAAATGAATAGTAGTGGTGGTTTTTACTAATTTAAGTTTGTTTTGATTCAGGGATATTTTTGCAAATCATGGTTTTTTAATTGGATGGTTATTATTTCAGGAATATATCTCCGAAGGATGCTTATATTGACTTCAAGGTTGTGCATCTTGAGCTTTCATGCAAAATAAACGTCTTTCATGTTCTAGTATTATTCGCCTTGGTAGTTCTCTATTTTAAAAGAAAATGTTGTTTCAACTAGGGCTTTCAATTTGGTCTTGTATTATTCTATAAAAAGTATGTTACCATGGGTTTGAACCAACACTAAAACAGGTGAATTATAATAATAGTGTATATGAAAAAAACTCAGTAAACACTGATCTATATTCAACTCTACACTCCATAAATAGAAAGATTCAAATTTTAATCTGCACTGTAAACATAAGGATTCAAACCCATTGTAATCATACTATAACAATATTTACTCTTGTAAAAGCTCAAGTATCCATCACATCAATTGATTTGGAGTGGGGTATATTGAGATGGAGAAAATTCTTGTTACGCGGTAACGCATTCCCTTTGAGAAAAACTCCCCTATGTGCCACGATGTGTTATCATGGGTTGTCGATACCGTGTGTTAGATGATTAAAATATTCCCTATCGTTGATCATCATATATGCGATGACAAGTGTTGAGCTCAACCTCCCGCTATAATTTGGGATTGATCACCTACGTGTATCTTTAGGAATGAACCTTCTTCATACAATTATGATCAATAACAAAAACCCAAACACATTGATGAGTTCGGTATTTGAAAGCCTGGAGAATTGATTCCACATGAGCCACTGGGTTCACTAGCACAAACAATTACCACCAGTGACCAATCCCTAACCACATTTATGAATTCTAAAGGCCTTCAACCTGAGTTACTGAACCAGACTGCCCTCAAACAAGGATTCAGAGGTGCCCCTCTTTCAAGTTATGAAAATAGCATAGGACCAAAAGTGCAGTTTCTTTGTCTATGTGATCAAATTGTACCTAATTCTCTAGAAAACCAATGCCCTGACATCACAATCAGTTTTAACTCCCTGAATCAACAATCCTTGGTGACAATTGGCTTATATGGAGACAAGGAAATGATAAGTAGAACATTGAATAAAGGTTCAAACTTATCTCCGCTCAAGATTTGTTCAATGAATTTCCAAAAATAATGCACTTGCGGCATGTTTGTCACGTTTCAGGTAATCTGACACAAGAATTTAGTGATATTTATAATTTATTTCAAAATTCCTAGAAATAGTTTAAATTTATATGCGATGACGGTGTACTTTTGGAAATAAATAGAATAATGACTTGTGACCTGGAAATTTTGGATGGTTATTGTAGAAAGTAGCAATTTTAATTTGAGATTTTAACACTTTCGTGAGCTATCTGAATTTTTTATTTCCATGGATTTTCAGAAATAATACTATTTATCAGGAAAGAACTTGAACACATGTTATTATAGCTATAAAGCTTTATTTCAGTTTCGAGCAAAATTTAGTGATATTTATTATTTATTTCAAAATTCCTGGAAATAATTTAAATTTATGTGACAACGGTTTGTTTTTGGAAATGGATAGAATAGTGACTCATTACCTGGTAATTTCAAAGGGTTATTGTAGAAATTAACAATTTTAGTTTGAAAATTTAACTCTTTCTTGAGCTATCTAAATTCTATAATTCCATGGATTTTCACAAATGATATTATTTATCAAGAAAAAACTTCAGCATGTATTATTATAATTGTAAAGCTGTATTTCAAAGGCCAGATTTCATATTTTAAAAAATATTGCAGCATTAACAGAGACAAATTCTGCTAAAATCACATAAAGTCCTTGCAATTAAGATTATATTTTAGAGAAAAGAGGATATCACAAAAATTATGTGCAATCAGGGTTGTAATTTGGAGGAAAAAGACTACAAAGATTTCTTGTAGATCATTCCTTGTCTATGCCATATCTCTTTTGTTCATGTCTACCGGAAGCAAAATACGGATGCCGATGCTCTGTCTAGACGTGGAGTCTCCCTCTGTTTTGATATGATGTTTTTTGAAAGGCGGTAGAATGGCTCTGCAACAGCAACCAGATGTTACATGGTTCATCATTAAGGTCTTTGACATCAAAATCGATGCCTTGACGGTTCACTATGCACCTCGCAGTACCTCGTCGTTTTGGATTCGTACGTCAACAAGCGCTTTTCTCACGTTCGGATGCTACGGAAACGGCGAAAATGCATTGGTGGCAACTTATGTCAATACAGACATTACTCGCACTATGAGTAAAGTTTGTTTTGACATTTGCGTCAGAGAAGAGACTTTGATTTTAAGGACTCTGGATAGGAAAAGTTTCATCAAAGATGATGATGTTCTGCAACTCCGTCAAGAGTCGTGGACTGTGGAGTGTTGTTGCGATATAGATTACCCGTCAAAATGGAGTTCTAGAAAGCCAAATTTTCACAAATTCCTCTCTGTGGAAAAACCATTCTATAGAAGTAGAACCTTCCTATCTTTATTTCAGATGAAGAGCATTTGATCTTATTACATTCAAATCTAGAAAGTGACGTGAAATTCAAAATAAAAAATGGTTTATTATTTCTAACCAGAACCACATGGTGACAATATCACAGCTTTTGTTTGCATGACTCTTATTTTTTATTGAATAAATATTTATGATTGATTGCTCAGATCTAGATCTAGTGGCTTATGTAAATCTTTTGTCATCAGTTTTCAGCCTCCCAATTTCACAGTAAGCAATATGTACTAGATTTTGAAGATTATGAAACTTGGCATCAACAACATATTAAAAAAAAAAAACAAGGGTGCAAATGTGGAAAACTGTATCAAGTTACATCATTAGAAAAATATTTCATAACCTTAATTATCAATTGACGTGGAAATATTAACAATTGAGAGGGATTGTTCACTCTCACAGTAAACAATATGCACTGGATTTTGTAGATGGTGAAACTTGGCATCATAAACATATGAAAAAAAAGTACAAATAGTGGAAAATAGTAACATTATTAACAAAATTTTGCATAACTTTAATTATCAATCAAAGTGAAAATATTAACAACGGGGAGGGATTGTTCATTCTCACAATAGAGAATCTACACTACATTTTAATTATCAATCAAAGTGAAAATATTAACAACGGGGAGGGATTGTTCATTCTCACAATAGAGAATCTACACTACATTTTGTAGATCTTTTCCACTGTCACAATAAAAATAAATACTGGATTTTGTAGATTGTGAAATTTGACATCATCAACATGTGCAAAAACAGGGGTGAAAATGGTGGAAAATGGTAACATCATTAAAAAAATCTCTTGCAAGCACATTCTTATACCATTCTTGATTATTTTTTACCAATAATCTATAGATATTGAAGGAACCATAATACCATATGAACCTCTAGCATAAGTAGACTGCTAAGTGAAAAGAAGGTACCATACTACAAATTCATCTGAAATATGCCATGCATGTGAGAACTTAAAATCCCAAGCTAAGAGAGGGGATCATATTTATTTCATGCTCAAATATCCATCTCTTCATTTTAATTTCTTTAGCATCAAAGTGGCTCATGGTTGTAGCATCTTAATGTATTGATTTAAGCACTAAAATTGTTTATGGTGCAAATCTAGTTAAGATATGACTGCATTGCATGCACATAGAGGTTGAATCTAGCAACAACAATATATGCACATCTTGTGACCACTCACATCAAATTGGTTAATAAAATGATTCTCCCCTCCCCACTATACATGAAAATAGCAACTGCTGCATATTCTACAAACCCACATAAGAATATTTACAGAAAACAACAAATCTTATCGAAAATACAACCATAAACCTATCTTAATCTAGTTTCGAGGTGTACCACACAATGGAAAAAATTCCACTACTGTACACAAAATAGTTTAATCACCTAGCATATGTTACTACTACATATTGTACAAATCTTGAGGCTACCAATTGAAGCATGCCTTGTCAAAAATACTAAAACTTACCCCCTCTACACAAAATTGCTCGCCCGCCACACTGTACATAAAAACATACCACTAATACATATTCTACAAATCAACGAACTATACAGAAGAAAATATCACAGAATCATCCAAACCTGGATAAAAAACATATTGAGATTGCTAATAAAAGCCATCATACCTTGTTAAAAACACCAACACAGAGACATGACTCTGGTAATAAAAATTAGGAAACTTTTTCAAACAAAAATTGTTTCAGATTTATAAATTTGATTGGTAATTAAAATAAGGCAACCTTTTCAAATGAAAATTTCTTCAAATCTATATTTTTCTCCTTTAGAGATGCAAGCTATATGCTCCAAATCGTCACATCCAAAAGCGGCTCACCCGTACTAACCAACCACTTGATCAGGCCTCTTCTGCAAACTAAGTATACTCTTTCCTTCAGGCATAATAATGCATTTTAATAATTGCACCATCAATTGGTCTACCCTTATAGGTTTGTTGCTATACTCCTTGTGGAATTAGTAGGGGTGAGGTTGCTTTGGATGTTGTGATTTATGGCAAGCAACACATTCTCAGGAAGCAACTTCACAAGGTAGATTGAAACTACCTTTCCAATTTCCACAAATTCACCATAATAAGAGGAACCAATGCATCCAATGATAAATAAAAAACATGTCATGGAGCCTGCTACTGTGACCATATAATTCATATTTCCAACTAAAATAAACTAAAGTCCAAACTACAGTATGCATTGAATGACCAACTGATCACAAAGCTAAGATATACCCACCATCCCTCTTGCAGCATAAACAACCCAAAAGCTAAAATATGGACTAATAGAAAAACTGAAAATAAAAGGTTAGACTAGCAATACAGAAAAAACCTGCTGGTAAGAGTAGGAAGATGCCTACAATAGTACTCTTCCAAAACATGTTCGACACTCGTACAAAGAAAAAATCCTAAAAGACACTTGTGAACATTTCAATAAGAAATTATATCATTCACAGACATCTATACAAGAATTCATTCAATCTATAAATGAAGGGCTCAAGAAAGCTACAACACTAACAAATATGCAAAGGCGGTATGATATCTAATGAAAGTATTTGTAGTTGAATAACAATAGTTGCAACTGTCCATCATTTTTTTTCAATTCAATAAGTACTTAGGAATCAAGACTATTGGACGATTCGGTTCTACTTCTGAGGTATTCTCCGTGTGTACTAAAAAGACGTGAAATACCTAAATAACTTCCTCGTTGCACATTTGCACCCTTGGCATCACCTACACCACTGACACCTCCAACACTGTTCAACATGGCAAACTCTGTAAAGCTACTTGTATTCAAGGGCATAGGAAATGAAAATCTAGACCAGTTTTAGTTCGTCACGAAGGTTGTATGGGAAGCTCAGGGTATCATGGACGACCAAATGAATAAATCCACGCTGGTTAGTGCTTTGTAGGACCGTGCACTAACGTGGTACATTGAGTATAGTATTGATAACCCAACATTCGCGTTGGCAGAAATCCAGGCTGCGCTGAATAGAGAATTCAGTAGACCTAAGTCTCAAGCGCAATCAATTGTGGGATTCAAAGAGATCATTATGAAGCCTGGGGAGACTCCCTGGGATTTGGATCAAAGATTGAAGTGTACAATCAGTTTGGTGCCTAAAATGCAAAGGTCAGGGGCATGACTAATCTGAAATGCAATCTTAAATAAAAACTAAGGTATTACAGACTTATGTGTAGGAAATGCCTATATTACTGAGTGCAATAGATCGATAAGATTGCGAATAATATAGAAAATTAACAGTTATAAGACATAATAAAACACATATCAACACAGCCAAATGATAAAGGAGTTCACCAGACTTCCTGACTACGTCTCCTGGTCCAAGCTTTCAGTGCAACCTCCATATTATGTCTTCAAAACAGAGATTACAAGTGTGAGCTCAAACATTGAGTCTCAACACAACAATCAATGGCAATACACAGATTTTACACTTTAAAACAAAGTGTCACGTCCTCCAGACCCCCTAGATGACTTCACAACCTCTCTGGCTCTGCTCTGCTCGATTTTCCACCTCTATACTCTGTCTCTTTGTCCATTTGGCACAGTTTCTCTGTTTAATTTTGAATTGTTGAACTCTCCCTGTGTTCTATGTTATTTCGTGTTTTTATAACATGTTTTGGTTACATGAAGACCGCCTATAACGGGGAACAATTGTTCATAATAGAAACAATTTAAACGAAAGGACCAATGGGCACGGTGAACCCGACCGTTCGGCCTTTCTTCGCAACAGAAATCCCGAAATAACTCTTTTCGTTCAAAAACAGCAATACACAAAAATACATTAAAAACATTGAAAAACCCGTCTGCCAGGCTTAAGCTGAAAATCAAATTTTATGAAATCTTCTTTTAAATCCTTTCAGGTCCACGCTATCGCAATGGTTAACGCTCCTTTGTATTGTTTTCTCGATCTCCAATCGCTTCGATCGGCCTCATCGGTGATTGGTGCATCGGCAGTATCGCGGCTGATCAATGGTCCTTCCCCTTTGCGATGCGATCAATATCGCAATCGCGCATCGGCTTTCCATAATGCCTGGGGTCTTAGTCCTTCTTCCCTTTGCGATGCGATAAAGTAGAAATCACATATCGCATGGTCTTGGGCCTGCGGTTAAGTCTTCCTCTTGGATAATTGCGATGTGATATCCACCGTTGGATTTGTGCGCCTGATCCGACGGCTTACGTTTAATCGCTAGATCGATGATCGCACTTCCCAATGGGCTGCCTCCGATAATTCCGCTGGCCACCTCCGATGCGATATCGTCAGTTCAATCCTGACCGTTGATCTTGACAGATCCAATGGCTTTGATTAAATGATACATCATTTCCGCTCCACTTGGGTTTCTACCATTCCGTAGTGTTTTTCTCTGCGATCTCTGTTTTCCACCATTCCTTAGTGCTTTGACTTTGATACACTGTTTCCGATATTTTATGACTTAGGGGTTTAAGATCCATTTTGGATCATGCCTCCCCACTGAAAAGCTTTTGGACCACCAAAAGTTGGTTTTAGGCATCGATCAAGTGAGGATACTATTCCTTCACTTGTCCAATTTCTATCCATTGTGCCTTGCTTGGATTTGAACCCTTGAGTCCTACTCTTAGGTACTCAACATCCCCTTGACGCGTAGTTCTCACCTTCCTGTCCAGAACTGTGTCCTCCTACAACTCATTGAGATACTCAGGCAACAGATCCTCAATAGAAGGCAACTAACCTTGCTCTTCAGGATCTTCAATCATTGAAGGTTCATACAATCTCAAGTTTTCAACATTAACAACTGAATAGATCTACATATAAGCTAGTAAATCAAGGCAAAAAGCATTTTCACCAATTTTTTAAAGTATCTTGAAAGGTCCATACCTTATTGGTTTAAGCTTCTTACCTTCACCCTGCATTCTTTCTTTGCTGATATATAGCCAGACTTGATCACCAACTTGGAAACTATGCTCAACTCAATGCTTATCATGTCTTGCCTTGTACTTGGCTTGACTTATTTCCAACTGTTCCTGTATTGCCTGGTGAATTTCTTGAATTTGTTCAATGAACTTAGTTGCTTTGTTCACATCACTATGTCCATCAACTTCTATGTCTTTACCAAAGACAAAATCTAAGGGAGACTTTGGTATAAAACCAAAACAAGTCTCAAAAGGAGATCTCTGAGTAGAAGAGTGTTTGGCATGGTTGTAAGCATGCTGAACATAACACAAATTCTCATCCCAAAGCTTAGTATGCTTGCTGCAATAGCCTCTGAGCAACTGGATCACTATCCTGTTGACCGCTTCTGTCTGACTACCTGTTTGTTGATGAAATGTTGTGCTTTTCTTCAACCTGGTGTCCATGATCTCCCATAGACTTGACCAAAACTTCCCAACAAATCGAGAGTTTCGATCAGATACAATAGAAGTGGGTAACCCAAAATGAACCCATACATTATGAAAGAACAACTTTGTTGAACCTGTCCACAACTACATACAAATAATCATGACCTTTCCTAGACTTTGGCAATCCAACAATGTAAACTTTGAAATGGGAGCTGATATTGTTACCCATTTCATAGAGATAGTAAATAATTGACCCGATTTTGAAAAGGGGCGATGCAGAACACACATATTTTTTTAGAACATAGTTTTTGGCACTTTAAATAACCGATATGATTACCCGTTTCATAGAGGTAGTAAAAACGTGACCCGATTTTGAAAAGTGGTGATGCAGAATACAATTTTTATTTGTTGGAGCATATTTTTGACAATTTAAATATTCTTATGTATCAAATATAAATATTTGTTTTTAAACGTTAGTGATTTTTATGCTGATTTTAAAACGTGTTGATGCAACGTGTTATACAACATACTTTTTTTTTTAGAGGACTTATTTTTCACACTTTAAAATTTATTATGTCCATTTTTTTTTTAAATTATGATTACTTAACGAATTTTCAAGTTGTTTTATTTTTATTTTTTTAAATGTTGATTACTTCAAGAAATACATATAAAATATATATAAAAAAAGACCCAAAAAAAATGTTAATCAAAAAAATTATCTCATAAACCATAAAAGAATTTGGAAAAGAAAAACATAATTTAAAAAATATATATATATAAAATTAAATAAGTCAAAATAGAAAAATTAAAAAAAACATTAACAAAAACAAGAAAAATAAATAAATAAAAACAAACTAGATTTAAAAAAAAAAAAAAAATTTAACAAAAATAAAAATAAAAAAACTAGTAAAATTAACATTTAAAACATTTTAAGAAAAAAACCAAAAAAAATTAAAAAATTAAAAAATATATGTCTTTTAAAATAAAAACAAAAAAATTAAAAAACATTTAAAATTTTTAAACAAACATGTATTTTTCTATTATTTCGAAATGTTGAAATTTTACCCTTGAAAAAAAAAAAAAAAAAAACTGTTATCCCAACGTCAACACTTTTTGTTTTGAGGGTGTTTTTTGGACAATTTTTGCACAAAAAATTAGTTTTCACCGCCATTATTAAAACATGTTCAAAATTTACCCTAGAAAAAAAAGGTGTTATTCCAGCATCAACACTTTTCGTTTTTAGCATTGTTTTTGATGTTTTTAAGGGGTTTTTTTGCCAGAGTTCCCGTTCTGAGTTTACAGTTCCCGTTTCAAAGTTTACATTGTTAATCCCCCAACAAAATCCATGGAAACACTTTCCCAAGGATGAGAAGGAATTGGGAGTGGAATGTACAAGCCTAATTTTCTATTACTAGGCTTGCTTGTAGCACACATAGTACACCCTTTGATATATCTAGAAACAGTTTCATGCATTCTTGGCCAATAACAGAACCTTTGCAACTATGCAACTGTTTTACTTACACCAAAATGACCTGATATGAGAGAAGTATGTGCTTCTCAAATTATGTTAACTCTTTCAGTTTGTGGAATGCATAACTTTCCCAAATGATATAAGAGTTGGTCATTTACATAATAATCCAATTCTTCTACTTGTTTGCCATGACTTAAAGTTGCATATACATCTTTAAAATCTACATCTTGAGCATATTGTTCAATGTAACTTTCATGAATTACTGAGTTATGCTTAAGTATAGTAGATGTATTTATGATTGGCCTTGATAACATATCTCCAACCTTATTGTGTATGCCTTTCTTATATTTGATGACAAGATGAAATTGCTGTAGAAAACCCATCCACCTATAATGTCTTGATTGCTACAATTTAGTTTGTGAGTGAAAATATTGAAGTGGTTGATGATTTGTATGTATGATTGTTTCTTTACCCATTATGTGGTATTTCCACTTTTTCACACTTTGTACTAATGCATACAATTCTTTATCATATGTAGGATAATTAACTATTGCAGAATTAAATGTCTCAGAATGATAGCATATGGGCTTTCGGTGTTGCATCAACACTGCTCCCATGGCATAGTCACTGGCATATGTTTCGATCTCAAATGGATGCTGAAGATCTGGCAGTTCTAGCACTGGTGTTGTACTAATTTTCTCTTTCAAAGTGTCGAAGGTTTTCCGCTGTTTGCCTCCCCACTAAAACACTTGTTTCAAACTTGTTAAAGCATGTAAAGGAGCTGCAATCAATGAAAAGTTAGCAATAAACTTTCTTTAGTATTGTGCTACCCCTAGGAAACTCCTAACTTCTGAAGCAGATTTGGGTTTAGGCCAATTCACAATGACTTCAACCTTAGAGGGATCTATCTTCAATTCACCACCCCCTACAATATAACCCAAATAATTTAAAGATGTTCTGCCAAATTCACATTTCAACAGTTTTACATAGAGATTTTCTCTTTTTAAAACATCTAAAGTCTGCTTCACATGATTTACATGTTCATCCCATGTCTTACTAAAAACAAGAATGTCATCTAAATAAACTATTACAAAGTCATCAATAAATGGTATAAATACATCATTCATAACTCGCATAACTGTAGCAGGAGCATTAGTTAAGCCGAAAGGCATAACCAACCATTCATAAAGTCCTTGATTTGTCTTGAAAGCAGTCTTCCAGGCATCCTGTTCTGCGACTTTGATCTGATGACAGCCACTTCTTAAATCTAACTTAGAAAATTAAATTGCTTCTTTCAGTTGATCTAACAAATCATCTATTCGAGGAAGAGGATAACGATTCTTGATCATTATTTTATTTAGTGTTCTAAAATCAATACACATTCCCCACGAACCATCTTTCTTTCTCACCAGCATGATTGGCGATCCACATGGCGATGTGCTTGGTCGTATAAACCCCTTATCGAGCAACTCCTGTACCTACTTCTTTATCTCTGCATTCTCTAAAGCTGATAACCTGTACATTCCAATGTTAGGTAGTGGAGCATCTTGCTGTAAATGAATATCATGTACTATTTCCCGCTTGGGTGGCAGACCTTTAGGTTCTTGAAATAGCATATCATACTCCGAAACAACTTTAACTAAATCAGCTTTCTGTCTAGGATCACAGCCTTCAAATGCATTGGATTTTTCAGGATCCTTTGCCTTTACAACCATTAGTAAAAATTGCTTACTTGAATTCACAATTCTTTTCATCTACCCTGAGTTTATGAGAGAGTAGTTATCTTTAAGATTATGAGCCCTTACAGTATATTCTCTTGCATATTTAGTGAGTTGATACTTATTCTCAGCTCCATAGAAAATAGCTTTTCTATCATACAAATATGGACTTCCTAAAACAATACCACATATATCCAATGGAACTATATCTAACTCAACCTCATCTACAAATGTTGATCCAATAACAAACCTAAGTTTACATTGTCTCGTGACTTGTAGTTTTGTTTTATCACACACCCAACCTAATGGATATGGCTTCTTATGAGGCTTTGTTTCTAATCCCAACTTCTTTACAATTGTTTCAGAAACCAAATTTACTTGTGATCTACTATCAAATAAAGTATCAGTCTTAGTATGCCTGGAAATTAAACTAATATGAAATAGCTCATTTCTTTTCCTCTCATTACTTTCATTATCAACAGATTGTGAAGAATTATTTGTGGATGCTTCAGAATCTTTACCTTTAATACCTTTGGTTGTAACTGTTGTTTCATCACCTGAGTCTGACCAAGTCCTTTTGAATAACAATAGCATTCTTTCTCTCCTTACCCCTGAACTTCTTAGGTTTCAGTTCTGGATGCAAAGACCAACAGTGTGCCTTATCGTGTCCTTCTTTCTTACAATGAGTGCATGAAGGTTTATCCTTCTTTAGAGTGTTTGCTTTCCTCTCCTTCCATTTCAATTTCTTCTTTTCCTTGTTCTTGTTTATAGAATATTTATATGATTTCCCAACCTCTGGGTTTACATTCTTACCTCTAGCCTCTAGATGTGTTGCTTGAACTAATACATCATCTAAGCTAGTCAGATTAAACGTAAGTATAGTATGTTTTAAATAAATATGAACAACACCTATATACTTCAATAAAGTCTCAGGTGATTCCAATGAAATACCTAGAGTTAAAGCTCTTTTCCTGAATTCCTGAGTATAACTCTATACACTCTGTCCTTTCAATTGCTGAAGAGTTTGCCAACTCATCATTGCCTCTTGCATGTAAGCCAAAGGATAGAATTGCTTTTTGATAGAAGAAACAAATTCATTCCAGGTAGAAATGATTTTACCATGTTTTTGAATATCAACGTGTGTCTTGCCTTCCCACCATACCAGTGCAGTTCCTCCTAGTCGAAGGCTAGCTAGCTGGATCTTCTTTATTTCTGATTCAACATTCTGCACCCTGGTATACATCAATTTTCCTTACCCAATTATCTAGCTTCTCTACATTAAGTTCTCCATCATAAATTGGCAAATTAAACTTTACATCTAATTTGATTAAAGAAGTTTTCTTTTTCTTCTTAGAAGAGCTAGTTTTATGTGAAGAGGATGACTCTAAGGATGATGATGGTGATGATGGAGGAGATGGTGGAGGAGGCATTCCTCCTTTTCCTTTGTCTTCTGGAGGTGCAAATAGAAAAGGTTCCTTTGCTCATTTGTCTTGTTTAGGTGTTGAAGTGCTTTCACCCTGACCCTTCTTGAATTCCAGATACATCTCTTCCACCATGGCTCGTATTGTCATAAAACTATCTATGAACTGAGATTCTGATCCCAATGGAGTTTCTTCTGCCATTCTTCTCTGAGAAAATACTCTTCCAATCTCTGGATTAGCCTCAACAAGTTATCTTTCACCTCTTCGGAGCTTTAATCTAGTTAACATTCAAATTCCTACACAAGCTTGTCTAACCTTAACAAAAACCTTAAGCTCTGATACCACTTGATCTGAAATGCGATCTTAAATAAAGACTAAGGTATTAAAAACTTATGTGCAGGAAATTCCTATATTACTTAGTGTAATGGATCGATAAGATTGCGAATAATATAGACAATTAACAGTTATAAGACATAATAAAACACATATCAACACAGCCAAATGATAAAGGAGTTCACCAGACTTCCTAGCTATGTCTCGTGGTCCAAGCTTTCAGTGCGACCTCTATATTATGTCTTCAAAATAGAGATTACAAGTGTGAGCTCAAACACTGAGTCTCAACACAATAGTTAGTGGCAATACACAGAGTTTACACTTTAAAACAAAGTGTCATGTCCTCCAGACCCCCTAGATGACTTCACAACCTCTCTAGCTCTGCTTTGCTTGGTTTTCCACCTCTATACTCTAATTCTCTGGCTCTCTGTCCATTTGGCACAGTTTCTTTGTTTAATTTTGAGCTGCTGAAATCTCCCTGTGTTCTGTGTTATTTCGTGTTTTTATAACACGTTTTGGTTACATGAAGACCGCCTATAACGAGGAACAATTTTTCATAATAGAAATAGTTTAAACGAAAGGACCGACGGGCGCGGTGAACCCGACCTTCCGACCTTTCTTCGCAACAGAAATCCTGAAATAGCTCTTTTCGTTAAAAGCAACAATACACAAAAATACATTAAAAACACTGAAAAACCCGTCCACCAGGCTTAAGCCGAAACTCAAATTTTGTGAAACATGCTTTTAAATCCTTTCGGGTCCGCACTATAACAATGGTTAACGCTCATTTGTATTGTTTTCCCAATCTCCGATCGCTCCGATCGGCCTCATCGGCGATTGGCGCATCAACAATATTGCAGTTGATCAATGGTCCTTCCCCTTTGCGATGCAATCAATATCACAATCTCGCATAGGCCTTCCATAATGCCTCGGGTCTTAGTCCTTCTTCCCTTTGCGATGCGATAAAGCGGAAATCACATATCGCATAGTCTTTGGGCCTGCGGTTAAGTTTTCCTTTTGGATTATTGCGATGTGATATCCACCATTGGATCTACGTGCCCGATCCGACAACTTACATTTAATCGCGGGATCGCTGATCGCACTTCCCAATGGGCTGCCTCCGATAATTCCGCTGGCCACCTCCGATGCAATATGGTCGATTCAATCTTGACCGTTGATATTGAAAAATCCAACGACTCTGATTAAATGATACATCATTTATGCTCCACTTAGGTTTCGGCCATTCCATAGTGTTTTTCTCTACGATCTCTGTTTTCCGCCATTCCTTAGTGTTTTGAATTTGATACACTGTTTCCGATATTTGAAGACTTAGAGGTTTAAGATTTGTTTTGGATCAATGACAAGGATCACTGCCCAGTATTGATGAACTATGTTGCAGCAGGGGGACCAATGCCTCTACAACCGGAAGTTGCAGTAGGGCCAAGTGCAGGGCCCACGCTATTGTGCGCTATATGCCAGGTGGCTGGGAAACATGCGACCAACAATTGCCATTTGCTTTAGAAATTCGTACAGAAACCACAACAGCTCTTCTGTAATTTCTTTCAATCAGTAGGTCATGACGAGTGAAATTTCTATAGTTACGAATTAACTATGGACATGACACCTGCATATAGGGTGCAAGCAAAAACGCGGCTTCCAGACCAAGGCGTTGGGGGAACACGAGGTGAGTATCAGGGGCACGGCTGAGGCCGAGGTGGAGGGGTGCATGGTAGAGGTAGAGGGTAGCTTATTTGTTACAATTGCGAAGGACCAAGACACTACGTGATGGATTGTCCGAATCCGACGCGACTGTCATGCCACTATTGTACTCAATTTGACGATGCAACTGAGGATTGCCCTATATTGTTGGCTAAGATTCACAAAAAGTGGGCGCAACCTCCATAGCCGACGTAAAAAATCCAGATGATGAGGGCTGAGCCTCGCGAGGAAGACCCTAAGGTAAACATTATGCTGCGAAGCGGAACCATGACTGGGGAGGATAAAGGGAAGCAGCCTGCAGAAGGTGAATGGGTCCGCAAAGCACCAGAAAAAGATACTAGGTTTGATTTGGAGCGCGCAAAAGAAACATTTATGGAAGCAAAGGAAAGCTTCACTGAGGTCTCTACCTCAGGAAGTCAAGAGAAACCAGTTGAAGAAATGAACCCATCCATGATTACCACATTCTTGAAGACCTGCATGAAACTACTTCGTGATAGTAAGGCTGTGAAGGGCCTACAGGAACTGATCAATTGTTGCGCTAGTAAGGACGATGCTACTAGTGAACTGCGCATAGTCAGAAAGCTTGGCAAGCATAAGGCAAGGACTGGGCGTGAGATGAGACTCACCGCGCAGATAAGGGAATACGAAATGGACCAAGTTATCTTGGATCTGGGGTCTGATGCGAATGTTTTGCCAAAGCAAACATGGGAAAGAATGGGGAGACCTGTGCTCCAATGGTCTCCGATCCAGTTAAGGATGGCGAATCAACAGAAAATTATCCCGATGGGGAGGCTACAAGGGGTGACACTTAACATCGAAGGCACAAGTGCACTGGCGATTTTGAGGTAATAGAGATTATGGATGATAGCAATCCCTACCCTGCACTCCTTGGAATCGATTGGGCCACTGACATGAACGGGGTAATCAACCTGAAGAAGTGAAAGATGATATTTTAAAAGAAGTCACTCTGTGTAGTGGTGTTGTTGGATCCTGCAGAAGGATTGTGCTATACAAAACCAGTCCATGATTATGAAAGTGATGAGGATTTGGACTAGATTTACAAGATAACGGTGCGAGATTAGGATTGCTTAAATCTGACACCAAACGGACGTATTGCATGGGACCACAAGAGCTCCTGCACATTAGATTCGGACGAAGAATTAGAGCATTGGCAGAACCAGTTGCATGAAGTATCTACACTGCATTGTAATATGATGACCAAGTCATTACGTTGCGTGTCATCAGAAGTAAGGAGTCTTCCTCACTATGATCAGCTAACTAATGTTGATCACTTTTTGGATGCATTTGAGAGAGAAATTTCAAAGAAGCATTGCTTCCAGGCCTTGGACTGGGTATTGCGCGCTACGCCCACAAGATGGTGGGGTATGCACAAGGATAATTTCAGTGATTGGCGCGACTATAGGAGGATGATGAGAATACGTTTTGGACAGCCAAAAGTGCGCATGATAGACAAGTATGATGGAAGGGATGATCTACATGATCACCTAGCCAAATGGACTAAGGTTTATGTTGTGGAGGCCCAGCGTAAATGGGTGCATATATTTGGTCATACCCTAGATGTCATAGCAATGAATTGGTACTTGGAAATAGAGCTCCACCATGGCACTGAAGAATAGGACATCTTGTGCCAGGGGTTTATAATGACATTTAGTTTTGAGGATGAGTTTAACTGTATTGACACGGTGCTACAGGAGGTTAAAGCAACGATCTTTAGGATTCCGCAAGATCCCTTGGACCTGATTCAACCTAATTGGACTACCCAACTGAACCACGCACTAGAATGCTATAACATGACTACTGAGGAAGAAGACGAGGATACCATAAAGATTAATATTCCGGAAACTGAGGGTCACCACAAGGTTGAAGGTATGCAGATAGAGGATCCAGACATAACAGTGCTGTTGAAAACTAGGCATGTCAACATTGGCACAGAGGTAGAGCCGAAATTTCCAAATATTGGGGACTATTGGGATGATGCGACAATAGACAAGGTCACTGAGCTCCTCTGCGAATATCAAGATTTATTCCCCATGAAGTTTTCTAATCTGAAGGGAATCATAGGAGACCTTGGTGTCATGAAGATCACCCTGAAACTAGACGTGAAACCTGTAAAACAAAGACCTTAATCTGAAGTATAAGGAAAGGGTCCATGCTAAGTTAGATAAGATACTCATGGCGGGAATTATTAAACCAATGGAAGAATCTGACTGGGTAAGCCCAATAGTGGTTTAGGAAAAGAAACAAAAAGAAGAAATAAGGATATGTGTGGATCTCCGAAAATTGAATTACGCTTATGTGCATGATCCTTTCCCGATCTCGTTCACTGACGAGGTCCTGGATAATGTAGGGAGCCAAGAAGCATACTCTTTCATTGATGGGTACTCTGGGTACCATCAGATCAAAATCGCACCTGAGGATAGAAGCACGATGACCTTCGTCACTGAATGGGGATGTTTTCAATACACCGTAATGCCTTTTGGGCTGAAGAATGCACCAACAATATTTTCGCGCATAGTCATTGCAGCGTTCAAAGACTTCATTCATATATTTTTGGAGGTATACTTTGACGATTGGACAATGTTTGGATTGATTAAGCACCATGTGGCAAGTCTACGCTTGATGTTGGATACATGTTGGAGATAACAGATCGTGCTCAATCTAAAGAAGTGTCTGTTTTGTGTCCCTTTTGGGATCTTGCTGAGTCATGTGGTATGCAAACAAGGATTGATGGTAGACCCCGCGAAGATCGCGGTAGTCATCAACTTGGAGGCACCAAGGAATGTGAAACAGTTGCGCACAACTCTAGGGCATACCAGATACCATAGGAAGTTCATCAAGAACTATGCCCAGATCACCGTGCCTATGGAGGAATTGCTGAAAAAGGTTGCTACATTCTGTTGGAATGATGAATGCCATAAGATCTTGGACGTGTTTAAAGAGAAAATGGTCACCACGCCAATCCTAGTCTTCCTATACTGGAAGAAGGAATTTCATGTGCACGTGGATGCATCATGTATTACATTGGGGGCTGTGTTGACACAGGCTGGTGAGGGAGAACTCAATCACCCTATAGCGTTCGCAAGTAGGAAGTTGTCTAAAGCAGAGAAAAATTATTCCACGACATAGCGTGAAGGATTATCTATGGTTTACGCGCTCTAGAAGTTCAGGCACTATTTGTTAGGCGGACACTTTAAAATGTATACGAATCATTCTGCGTTGAAGTACCTATTCAACAAGCCTATGTTGGGGGGGGGCAATATGTAGGTGGTTGTTGTTGTTCTAAGAGTACGACTTTAAAGTTATTGTGAAGCTAGGATGACTGAACACGGGACCTAATCATCTGTCCACATTGAAACGGGAGAGGAACCTAATAAATTGGAGGAGGGGCTATCTGACATGTAGCTCTTTGCAATGCACATCGTAGACAGACATTTTGAAGATATCATACATTTCCTAATGACAGGAACTGCTCCAGAAGGGTATACAAGCCAGCAGAAGGAGTTAGTGGTGTGCGCGAAAGAATTCAATGTCATTGCAAGGCACTTGTACAAAATGGGGTCAGAAGAAATATTGCGATGTTATGTACCTAACTTTGAACAAAGAAGCATCCTCATGGAGGCTCATGGAGGAGCTACAGGAGGACATTATGCAAAGAAAGCAAAAGCGCAAAAGGTTCTACGTGTTGGGTTTTGGTGGCCAACCTTGCATAATGATTCGAAAGCATATTGTAGGGCTTGTGATGCATGTCAAAGGACTAGCAGGACATCGTGAAGGAATGAACTACCTCTGATATCGTAGGTGACGTTACAACTATTCAAGAAATGGACAATTGACTTTGTGGGTCCAATTCAGCCTCAAGGAAAGAAGACGGGTGGGCGGTACATCATCACCGCGACTGAGTACTTGATCAGGTGGGCAGAGGCACAGCCTGTGAAGGACTGTATGAGCATGACAATAGCAAATTTTATTTTTGAATATGTGTTGACAAGATTTGGCTGTCCAACGCACTTTCTTAACGTAACAATCAGCGCGTTGACAGAAGAATTTCAGGTGTATCATTAGAAAAGTACGCCTTATCATCCGCAGGCTAATGGGACAGTGGAAGCATTCAATAAGATACTGGAGAGCGCGTTGAGAAAGGTTTGTAATGGTCAACAAAATGATTGGGATGTGCGTGTACCCACGGTGCTATGGGCCTATAAAACGACTTGCAAGAAGCTGACTGGGAAAACGCCTTTCAAACTCGTGTATGGTGTAGAAGCTGTGATGCCAATGGAATACATTATACCTATTCTGCGAATAGCGGAACTCACAGGAATAGCAGACTACTGAGCCCTAGAAGAGAGGCTTGCGCAACTAGCAAAGCTTGAGGAGGACCGATTTCTAGCTGGATTTCATCAACAAGTTCAAAAGGAGAGCGAAAAGGCATGGCACGATCGGCACATCAAACTGCGCACCTTTAAGGCAAATGATCTGGTCTTGTTATATGATAGTAAATTTGATAAATTTCCAGGAAAAATTAGGATGCACTAGATAGGGCCATATGTCATCAAGGATATTACCGATGGTGGAGCAGTTTAGCTGGTTAAATTGAATGGAGAACCCTTCCCCGGGAAGGTGAATGGCAGTCGATTAAAGCCATACATCGGTGATCCAACTAGGTGAATTTATGAGGCAAGCACAATATTAGTGCTCTAGGCAGCTGAAAGGAGGCGCAAGACTATAAACTACACTACCCATGTTGGAGAGTTGCGCAAGGAGAGAACTGTGCGGAGCGAGTGAATGCCACATAGTCCACAACAATGCACAAAGAGTTGCACTATCAAGGGAGCAACCACGCAGAGAAGCCAGAAAGTGACCGTTAAACTCACTGTTCATGATTTGACGATGAAAAAATAGCCAAATGGAGTGGGGGGTGGCATTTAAGTTGGAATTTATGTGCAAGATCTTTGAAAATCTGCTGCCAATCTAGCATTAATGAACCGATTTTGGAGGGAACGGTCAGATTGGAATTCAAAATGGCCTATAAATTACATATGGCCTCCCAATAGAAAACACTTTGCATATTGATAAATTGTGAGTTTTGCTATGTGCTGTGCACAACCCACGCATTTTTTGAAGAGCTACTTGATTTCCCAGTGTTTGATCGATTTCTAGAAACTGACCACAAAATCATCCGTGACATTATTCTAGGAGTAGCAGCCATGGATGCTGAAGAAATGACAGCCGAGGGAGTTGTTCCAGAGGTCACTATGGCAGCAAAAGGAGCTTCCCTAGAGGTTATGCCTACGGATATTCCAACTGAAGTACCAAAGTCTCCACGAATGCCTAGACCAAGGCCTACCCCAACCAAGGAGGGTCCCAAGAACAAGAAGGGAAAGCAGGCCACGACACCACAGCCGGTGCGTGCATCTCCCAGAAAACACCCACAGAAGGATAAGCCCACCGCACAGGAAAAGGGCAAGATGATTAACCTAGAGCCGAAAGAAGAAGAGATTGAGGATATCCCAATGGATGATGAGGATGTTGGGGTGGAAACAGAGGATGTTGAAATTGAGGGGTCTGACCCCATCACTAAGCTTCTTGAGTACGTTCCTCCACATAGGGGCAAGACCAAGGTGCCCAAAGACATTGATGAAAGTAAGGTCACCCTGCACACACCCCTCTTGCCAGACCAAATTGTGTTCGAAGGACCGCGCTTGGGGCATGTCCCCCTTTTGAAATTAGAAGACTAGGATTTAGCGGACATAGAGCGGTTCCCTCATTTAGCAACAGACCAACTCATGCACCGTGTTTTCCACAAAACCATTGGAATGACCATGTTGGAGCTAAGGAAGTGGCTGAGAGGCGTGGATAAGGCAGGAATGCTCAACCTACTATGGGTATCTCATTACAACTGCGTGCCCATCATAATGGTGGTAATCAAGCAGCTGTTGTGCTTGGTGCACGATGGGTGTCTGTGGCTGGAGGAGCTGATACCCATCACTGATATGTTGATCCAGAGGACCACGTGGCTGCCATACACAGGGGAAAATCTGGCCATGGCATTTGGCAGAAAGGCCAGCAAGCATGCCTTTGTAGAGGCCATGAAGGAAAAGTTCAAGCTGGTAAAGAAGTCGTGCAGCTACACCATTTTGAGCATCTGTGACCCTGCGGTCAAAGTGGCAACACAACTCTTAGCAGGGAAGGTCATGCGGAAGTGTCACACAAATGAAGTGTCGGCACCAGTCGTAGCTTTGGCGGCAAAATGCGCAGAGGGAGTTCAACTTAATTGGGCATGCTACCTCTGCGGTGAGTTCCTCATGAACTGCAGTGAGGCACAAGATCTCAACAAGCCATTCCACTATGCATGGCTCTTGTTGTCCGTAGTCCTGGTAGCATGGGAGCTACCCAAAGACAGTCAGTTTCCTCTGGTCGCGCTGGACCTACCAGAGGCAGCAAAGTAGGCTTCACTGTGGGTGACTAAGGATCCTCAGTCATTTAAGGATAACAAGATCTTTTGGATCTTGACGATGATGAACATGCATATGGCCATCAATCGCAAGCCACAGTTGTCACCTACTAATTTTGACAGATTGCAGGAATACGTGGAATTCAAATATGACTTCCACCACGTCTTAATACGGGCATGGAAGGACCCTGATCATAAGTGGCGTGACTTGCCCTACTTGGCAACAGATGACGCGATCGACGCAGTCCTTAACCGCTGGCTGGCAGAGTGGTACACTGCCACGAACTTGACTGTGGGATCTAACAAGATCGTCGCACAGCGGAGGAATGAAGAAGCCAAGCTAAAGGTGGAACAGTTGGCTGCAAGAAGGATAAAGGAAGGTGAATACAGGGCCAAGGTGGAGCGCGTTGCCGTGCAGCAGTCAAGTGGGTAGGCAGGAGAAGAGGAGTGCGGCTCTGATAGAGGTCAGAAGTCGCCTTCACCAGAAACAAAGGAAGAAGAGGACGAATAGACAGAGCAGGGAGGAGCAGATTTAGAGATGATTCCATTCTGTATCAAGCACACCAGAGGACTAGAAAAAGTAGGGTTGTGGAAGAAGTCCAAGGCTACCAAGACGTCTCTGGATCCGATCACCCTAACAGAGGGGGATCTGAATGATATAGGGGATACGGTGCGGGATGCCACCGTGGAACTACTGTAATAGTTCGATCAGCAACAACAGTAGGCATTGGGGGCTATTCAGATGAGTCTGTGTGAGCTACAGATCCATGCATCACAGATTTAGACCAGCGCAACGTCCACCAGTTTGGCCCCTGGCACCTTAGAAGCCGTAAGGATGCTGTGCGCAAGGGACCCCCGAGCCATAATGCTGTAAGATGGAGCATTGATGATAGAGACTGAAGTTGACAGGCCCATTTTCAATGCCCTCAAGGGAGTGGGACTTAACTTGGCAGTGCTTCCTAGTGAGGCGCTTCACCTTCTACAGGATGGTGTGATTGCGGAACTTCGGGCCCGCTAATAGCGTGCTTTGCAGGTGATCAACGAGAAAAAGGTCAACAATGCTTGGATGGCTGTGCAGAGATACTCCGCTATTAACCTTGTGACAAACCTGATAGACAATAATCAATGCATAATCAAGGTTGTGGATGAGGCATGTAGAATTGTCCCGGAGCTGGCCATTCCTGAGGCTGAGCCAGTAGATGTGCAGGTTCGTATACTCGCTACGGGAGTGCGCGACGCATGCACCAAGTTGGAAAAGGTTTAGCTGGAGCTGAACCTCAAAATTGGAAAATTGCAGTTGACAGCCCAGCCCTCAACTCCGCCAGAAGTTAGGGAGTAGCATGCGACTGTCGTGATAGATGCACTAGCAGAAGTAGCGAGTGCAGTCACAGACTGCACGATGCTTTTTTAGCAGTTGCTCGAGGTACTCACCAGCCTGCAAGAAGATCCCAATATGAAGAGGCTGGAGACATAAGCATGAGAACTACAACATTTCTATGATGAGGTTAAAGTGACAACGTGCACTATCACCATCACGCAGAGAATCATGAAGCTACAAGAGGCCAAGGCATTAAAAGAACAAGTTGATACAGCTCAGCGCAAGGAAGCAGTGTTGAAGGCCCACTTCAAGCCTTGGTTGGACGAGGCCTACTTGATCATGGCCTCCACTGAAGGCAAGTTGGCTAGTCTACAGGAGACTTAACAGAAGCTCGAGGCTAATACCGCAGGGCCAACGACTGAGCAGTTGGTTGAGGAGATGAAGCAAGCGGCCGCACAGTGCACAATCGTGGTAGCAGTTGTCAAGGTCGAGCTGGGAGGTCTTCGCAACAAAATCTCCATGCCAACAGAGTGACTCGAGGGTGAGTCACCATGTTTGTGTTGGGGGCCTGTTGGGAACAGGTTCCCCTAAGAGTCAGTTTTGGGGCTAAAAGCCTATGTTTTGGGGCAGAAAGCCCAAATTTTGTATAAAGAATGTAAAGTCTCCACATTTTTTGGTCGCGGAGCACGAAGATGTCAAGAGTCATTAAGGGTTGTGTGCCCTTGTTTTGTAAAGAATCATGTTGGCTGTAAAGATCCACCCATGGTCCGCGGACCATGGGATTGTATAAAAGGAAGCTAAGTAAGTCTATGGAGAGTGGGAGAAGGAAGTAGAGTTCTAAGTGCTTGGGTCAAAGGAGAGCTAAGAGTCAGAGTCTTAGCATAGGCAGAGGCTCTACAGCTGAGTGCGCAGAGGCCTAGGGTAGAAGTCTGCAGCTGAGTGTGCAGACCCTTGCATATGTGTGCGTAGGGCAGATAGAGTCTGTACTAGGAACTTGAATCATCAATAAAGAGAAGTACTCAGAAAGTTTTATGTATTTTATCTCTGATTATTGCATTTGATTATGTTATGTTAAGTTCTGGGTTTACATTATAATGCTAATTTGATGCGCGAATGCATATGTTTCTATATGTTATTTGAACACAAGTAAGAATATATGTTTACGCGAAGATAACCTTAATTGCATGGTAGAATTGGAAAACACTTAAGGTAATTTGGGAACTTGCAACCGTACGTAGTTACAGAGACACGTAAGTGCCTAGATCGTTGGTTAGGGTTGCGTGAAGGTCATTCATATACCTTCGCAAAGGTTCTAAAGGTCGAAGAAGAAGGAACATAGATAAGCCCTAAGAGATTATTGATCTGCGCGAAGATAGGGGTTAAGGTATAAGATAGACATCACGACCATCTCAGGGTGCAGAAACTTGGTTCCTGCAACCCCCCAAACTACTTTGGGTGAGATTTCGGTCCACGCTCTGCGGATCGATGCTGAAAGGGCTAGTAGTGTAGGTATTTGCTTGGTTGTTTAACGTTGAACCTAGTTCAGGGCCCATCAAGCCAACAAGGGTTCACTAGGTTGGTTACCTTGGTTACCCTGGTTACCCTTGTTATCCTCCCCTTTATTCTTTTTCTTCGAATTCTGGGAATTGGTATCACTCTATTGTGAAAACACCTGACCCTGAGGGGGTGGTGGCTCTAGGGCTGAGGATGCATGAGAGGCTACGACACTAATGCTTGAGGGGCTGGAGCACCAGGCTGTGCATAGGAAGGAGCAATAGTTTGGTGGATGGATTGGGGCCCAGAAAACATGTTGCTAGTAGGGGTGTTATAGACATATTTGGGCACTGCAACCCCAATCACATATGTCCATAAACCAAGGGCTTCTAAACCCCTAAAAGTATTGTTTCATACCCTAAAGGAACAAGGTCAGCTGATTACATCATCTCCCAGAAGTTCTCCATGAAAAACTACTCAAAACTGGTCAAAACAGGACCATACACACTGCTCCATGCATAGGGTGCGATGCATCTCACCTATTACACACGAGGGGTTCGATGCATATTGGAAATCCCTTCTATAGGGTGCGATGAGTGAGAGAAGACAAATGGAAAAAGAAGTGTGCTAGGTGGAAACCCAGAGAATCTTCTAGAAACTGCTCATATGACACTTGCCTCTCTGAATTCACCCAGGGATGAGTAAGAGATCTGAAGCTGACTCACTCTCCTATAAACATCTATATATGGATCCCTCATCCAAGAGATCCAGAGGCTGGAATTTTGTAATTTGCAAGGAAGTGTTGTTGGTTTCTCTTTGAAGACATTGTTGGGTGATCTTGCTTTGTATGAGGTGAAGAGAGCTTTCATGCTGGGAGGATGATGCTGGATCAGACAGCCTGGTTGTAATCCTCTCTTCTACTACTTCTATCAATAAAGCTATTTGAGTTTTCCTCCATATGCTTGTATATCTCTAAATCTTGTTTGTGTATGCATTTATATGGTTAATGTACATCTGATCCTACATTATTTATGGTTATAGATCTCTATGCTTTGATGGTATTTTGCTGCCTTGGCTCTACAGGTGTTCTTTGAAGCGGGACAAGTGAGGAAGGAGTGGCGAAAGCTCTATCAAAGGAGAGAGGAAACAAGCATGGAGATTAGCGAAAGACTGAGGTTGGTGCTCTCTGCTTCTCTCTCATCTATCTCTCATAAAGGAAAACACAAGTAACTTTAATCTATTTGTTTCTAAGATAGCTACCCATCTTAGTGGGACTAGCAACTCTGAATAGACACTAGTTTTCTCGATAACAAAATGGCGACTCCATTGGGGATTGAATAGTAGTCTGTTTGTTTCGTTATTGTTGTTTGCTTTATAAACCACAGACAAAGCTTGAAGTTAAGCCAGCTAGCCTTCGAACTGCTTTAGCTATGCAACTGCAAAGTAGATCATCGGTGCTTTAGTCAATCTCTGGGTTGGTTTATGGACTGAACATCTAGCTTGCAAACATCCTAAGTGCCCTGGTGGTAGCTCAAATAACCTCATTATATCAGCCCCTATACTTTGTGTTTACTAACAATCATTAGCTCAGCCTAAATCCCTGAACTTAGCTGCAAACTGTGAGCAAAAACCAAGCTCAGTCTTGTCCCTGGACCATCGCACTGTCTCTTCTTGGCAGCCTTGATGCATCGCACCTCCCGTGTGCTGTAGGTGAGATGCATCCATGTTTCACTGTGTTACAGGTGTGATGATAAGATGAGACTGTTTTTGCCTCCAGATTTTGGTTTTTTCTTCATTGTCTTAAGCTTTATTCAGTAGTTTTGTTGTCTATGATCAGTATATCTCTGTTGAAACCATCTTCCTTTGCATTATTCAGCCTCCATCGATAAAGAATTGTGAATGTTTTTTATGTATTTTTCGTCATTTACAGTTCTCTTGTGAAAATAGTAGCTTAATCGAACTGTCGTCTTTTGATTTGAAAGTGTCGCAAGTGTCGTTTTTAGTCAAGAAAAAGAGTATTACAAAGCATTCCTCTTTTAGACAGTCGATTACACTTTTTCCATTGTATTTTATTTGAATCATTAGTATTTCAAGTGTCGAAAGCAATTTTGAATTCGAAATCGCAAAGTGTCGTCTTGGCTTTACTTTCGTTTTTTGAAAAGAAAATTGTTAGTATTGTCACTTTGAAAGAAGATAGTTCAGATCTATACTTTGTTTTCTTTTTGTCATTTTCACATTAAGGAAACTGAAAAACAATACATGCATGTGCATTTGCATTAAGACTGCATGCTGAAGTTGATTTAGGAAAAGTGCATCTAGTGTGTGCTCTTTGCTCTATGTTGAAAGAATTTCATTTCTCTTTCCTTAGTAGCTAGGATTTTCATTGCAAAAAGAAAATAAATGACTGTTTATCATCTTAGATTGCATATTTAGGAATTTTATATCTACATCACGCAGTGAACCTTAAAGGAAAACTTCTTAAGAAAGATCAACTGTAAAATAAACCTCAGTGAACATAAAAACGCTTTGGAACCTAATGCACAACATTTAGAAGTCTAGGCTAGAGATGTATTCCGGCGTCGTAAAGCCGGGTAACTATCGCTTTCATCGTAGGTTGGGTGATTGCTCTTCTTTGAGACGACAAGTGCCAGTATAGACTTGTGCTCCCACGTACCATCGAGTATATATTGGGAGACCACAATAGGGTACATCCTTTATCCTTAATAAGCTGTGTCTGCCGCCCTATCGATCGCAATGCACTGAACACAACATTTGGGAAGATTGACTGCCGTATCGTAAAAAGTATTTTGTAGTTTTGCGATTGGTTTGGTAATCCCTCTATCTAGATTTCCAGAGTAGTCACTTTTGTTCCTTTTCAGACTCCTTAAAAGAAAAGGTCCATCTGAGCACTTGTCACTTTAGGCTCATTAAAAATCGAAGGTGACTAGAGTCATCTTTAGCTTTTTCTCAACTCTTAAAAATTGAAAAAGCAAGTTGTGTCAAAGCGTCATAAAATTTATTTTAATCGGAATAATGTCACTATTCCCTCGTTGGTTTTTAGGTTGAGAAATGGAGTCTACCAATCAAGGATTTCCCCTTGGGGGAAATCCTAGTCCCTTCTCCTCTTGGGGGGATGTTGGTGCTCCACACATGGCCACATTGTCCCTTCCAAGACTCACAATTGGCCTGCTTGTATGGCTTTTCTCGACCTCTGTTGTTCAAAACACCACAATTCCTTAGCAATCAAATCAGCAACCAGATGATACTGAAGTTTCTCCCCCACCTTCTACTTCATTTGTTTCTCCCTCTCTTTCTCCCTCTCTTTCTCCCTCTCCTTCTTCCTCTTCGCTTGGTGAAGCTAGTAACACTAAAAACCAAGTAACTGAGAAGAAGAAGAAAGGGAAGGAGAAGAAGAAGAAGAAGCCAACGGCGAAAGGGGGCAACCATGCATCGTCTGGCGAAAATCCACACACTGCACAATCCAAACCTAAATCTCCATGTGTCATTTGCAATGGAGACCACTATCATCGAGATTGTCCCTGCATCCCACGGATCTTAAGGGACTGGTCTCCCCGCTTGCACAATCCAGTGTCTTCAACCATTGACGATCATGCTGAAATCACACCGTCAAATAGTGAAAACAAAGTCAATGGAAAAAAAGGAAGATCCAAATTTCCTTGTAGAATGTGTGAAGGCGATCATGCCCTCCACCATTGTCCCTTCTTAGACGAAGCTAAAAGAGTCTTGGATAACCGTCCTGCATCACCGCAGTGACTTCCTCCTAGATACAAGAAACTCTTGCCGAGTCCATCGCTAGTTGAAAATCCGAATGACACACCATTTTTGTCAGTCGAAGCACCTATCATTGAATATAGACCCTCTGAGTCCACACCGGACCAAAGTCAATAGGTCGAGATGGCAGTCAACCCGATCTTGTCTTCAGAGGACCCACCTTTAGATGATACTGTCACTAAAGAGAATGAGAATGACACCGTTCAAATTCTTTTCGTAAACACAGACTCCGATGAACATGGGGGCAATCTACTCATTCCTTTACTGCAGGAAGGGAGTTCGTTAGAGATGTATCCGGTAGTTTATTCGGTCCCACCTCCAAGCAATATAGTCGTTTCCTTCGATTGGAATCTTCTAAGCAGACCCCGCCTACCATCTAATGTACCATTCTGAATCATAGTACAAATTTTACAAAATGATCATGGTCAGTACTATTATAGATGAAGGGGCTTCTTTGAGTATCCTTTCCTCAACTGCTTGGAAAGCACTTGGTTCGCCATCGCTTCTGCCTGAGATTCGAAATATGACAGGCTTCAACAAAGGAACCAATCAACCGTTAGGAATCCTTCCAAATTTTCCTATAACTTTGAGAAAGAAAACCATTTATCTGAATGTGATTGTAGTCCAAGGACCTCTAGATTACAATCTACTCCTTGGGCATGACTACATTTATAGTATGGGAGCTATCATTTCCTCACTCTTCCGAGTGATGTGTTTTCCACATGAAGGCAGAGTGGTCCACCTAGTTGACCAGCTTTCATTCCCTAGTTCAAACACAGCTATTAGTCAAATGCCATCCCTAACTGGTCTTTTTGAACAAGGAATGTCTAATCAATCTCCAGTCTGTCCACCTGATGATCGTGAGTGATTCAGTGATCGTGATTGAAAACCAGGAGGCATGCGCCCTGGTCTGCTTCGGCAGGAAAACCCCAGATATAAGATAGGTTTCCGCATAGGAATATGACTAGTCTGATACCCCTGTCCATTTAGGAAAATGGATTTGGACTGGAAAAAGATTCCCCTGTCAAAGGTTATGTGATTGGGACTGACAACAGTCACCTTTGTCCATTTCGATGGACATCGCCAAGGAAGGTTTTGTCTGCGACGCGGATGGAACAATCTCGCTAATGCGAGAACTTCCATATGGTGACCTGGAAACTCTACTTTATACCTGGGGGCATGCAAACCTTTTTGTACGCAAGTGAAAAGCAGCCAGCGTAACTCTAACCCTGTAGTTTTACTAACTTCAACTGCTTAAGTTAGGTGATTGGTCTGATCCACCATTCACCTTTGCCAGGACCAATGGAAACGGCAAAGCAAAGGAGATTGTTTCTCGCCGAGAGACTATCCTACCTAACCTTAGTAGTTCTTTAACCCTTAGGACAGTAGTTGGTCGTTCCTAGCTTGCGTGCAAAAAGGCTCCGGAGCAAAGTTGCGCATGGGGCAAGCTCCCTAAAAAATGAACCTACTAATGAGACATCCTTATTATATGACTAGCACGAGCAGTTTTACGCAAAGTTCAAGCTCGTTAAAAAATAAACCTCACCATGAGCAGTTTTACGCAAAGTTCAAGCTTGTTAAAAAATAAACCTAGCAATGGGAAAATGTTTCCATAGAGTTCAAGCTCATTAAAAAATGAACCCCACCTCCAGTAAATAACCATTTTGATCGCATGACTATCAGCTTTTGAACCTTGGTCGTGTTCTTACCATCACCTCCACTCTTTTTTAGCCGATCATATGCCTCCATTTGATTGTTTACCCTTTTGAGGAACAGTTGCGATGAGTGATTCTATTAGCCACCCTCTTTCCACTTCCATGATTGAAAAGTTCCAAACCTTACCTAGAACCAGTTGCTATCAAAAAACATCACTCATTCCTCAAAAAACGAGTCTCCTTTAAGCTATTTTCATCTAACTCATAAAGTATGAAAAGATTGCCGAGCAATTGGCCTCTCCAGCTCGTTAAAGTGACCGAAAGTGCCATCCCTCCTCTAGATTTTAATCTTTTTGGACCTGAGGGATTATTACACAAAAAGATCGAGCGCTTGTCTTGTTCGGCTCGTTAAAACTATCGAAAATTCATCCCTTTCGTATTATTTTACACTTTTTCAAACTTAAGGGATTACATTACGAAAAAGGACCACTAGAGTTGCCTTTCCATCCCTTTTAAACTCTCTAAAATTGAAAATGACCGAGTTATCTTTGTCGTTAAACTCGTTAAAACAATAGTGACAAACTTGTCCATGCAGACAAGAGTGAGTTTCACTGTCGCTAGGCTCGTTAAAACATAGTGACAGGTTTGCCCAAAGGGAAAATTATAGAACAAACATATGTTATCCTCCTCAAGCTTGACAAAAATAAAGAGGTACTGGTCAGCAATGACTGGGGAAAAAGGGAAGAAAACTTGAATAGCTTCATTGGTAGCAGGTCGCTCTTGAACATGACACTTTCACTCCATCACCATGATTGAGTCAGGTTGGGTTATTCCGTTCACCAGTCATATCACCATTGGTCCACCGTACCATCCACCTTGGGGTTAACGCTACCAATCCATTTCAGTGTCACTGGTATGTTCAAGAGAAGTCGCTCAGAGAATTCACCAACCTAGCCAACGTCTCATCTGCTGCAATACCTTCACTCTCCATTTTTCATGACCGCCACCCTGAACCTTGTATCATCAGATCGTTTTCACCTCCACAAAATCATTTGCTCCATTCCGTGTCATAGATGTGGGATTCATTAAGGCCCTCCTATGACGGGTCACTTCTTGTCGACATCAGCTCATTATCCAAGAAGTTGACTTAGGGACAACCCTTTCAGTACTTTGAAGCTTGCATGCCTCAATGGCAAGTTTCTCACTTCCGGCAATAGGTTTACATCAATGGCCTTCAACCGAAATATTTTACGTGGTGTTCGACATCAGCTCATGTATTCACACCACGTGAATTGTACTGCAGTACCTTGAGGGTCATCATCATTATCGGTGATTCCTCTCGTGCCTGTTAATAGCTTACATCATTGGCTGGTAATCAGGTGATGTCTTCCATGTTCGACATCAGAACATCTTGTCACACGGATCGACTTGTACTTCAGGCAAAGATTGAATGAGTTTGAAGACCCTGGATCTAGTTTCATCCATCCGAGTTGTGATATATTCAGGAAAATAAAGACATCAAATGTACATCATTGCTGCACAGATAATCATCCAAACTAAAGGATGATGGCTCTATCGAAATCATCAGTCTGTCACACAAACGATTGTCTGTCTTATGTACATGAATATGAATTTATAAAGCTGAGCATGGGAATGCCCGCCTCAACTAGATCATGAAAATATTGTGAAGATAATGTATTGTATTGTATCTTATTACAGGTCACCTTCCGGTTCGAAAAACCTCAGATCCTCATTATAAAGCATTTCACCCAACATCAAAAGGATTTACGACCTCATGCTTTAGGGGGCAACTGCTATAGACATATTTGGGCACTGCAACCCCAATCACATATGTCCATAAACCAAGGGCTTCTAAACCCCTAAAAGTATTGTTTCATACCCTAAAGTAACAAGGTCAGTTGATTACATCATCTCCCAGAAGTTCTCCATGAAAAACTACTCAGAACTGGTCAAAACAGGACCATACAGACTGCTCCATGCATAGGGTGTGATGCATCTCACCTATTACACACAGGGGGTGCGATGCATCTCACCTATTACACACGGGGGGTGTGATGCATACTAGAAAGCCCTTATGTAGGGTGCGATGAGTGAGAGCAGACAAATGGCAGAAGCAGTGTGCTAGGTGGAAACCCAGAGAATCTTCTAGAAACTGCTCATATAACACTTGCCTCTCTGAATTCACCCAAGGATGAGTAAGAGATATGAAATCTCCAAGTGGAACCAATAACTATCAGTGAAATGATACTAATCAAAATCCCAGAAGCTGACTCACTCTCCTGTAAACATCTATATATGGATCCCTCATCCAAGAGATCTAGAGGCTGGAATTTTGTAATTTGCAAGGAAGTGCTATTGGTTTCTATTTGAAGACATTGTTGAGTGATCTTGCTTTGTATGAGGTGAAGAAGGCTTTCATGCTAGGAGGATGATGCTGGATCACACAGCCTAGTTGTAATCCTCTCTTCTACTACTTCTATCAATAAAGCTATTTGAGTTTTCCTCCATATGCTTGTATATCTCTGAATCTTGTTTGTGTATGCATTTATATGGTTAATGTACATCTGATCCTACATTATTTATGGTTATAGATCTCTATGCTTTGATGGTATTTTTCTTCCTTGGCTCTACAGGTGTTCTTTGAAGTGGGACAAGTGAGGAAGGAGTGGTGAAAGCTCTATCAAAGGAGAGAGGAAACAAGCAAGGAGACTAGCGAAAGATCGAGGTTGGTGCTCTCTACTTCTCTCTTATCTATCTCTCATAAAGGAAAACACAAGTAACTTTAATCTGTTTGTTTCTAAGATAGCTACCCGTCTTAGTGGGACTAGCAGCTCTGAATAGACACTAGTTTTCCCGATAACAACGGGGGGCATAAATGTTGGAGGGACTGGTGCCTCCCTGCAGGTAGCCATAACTCTGCTGAGTATATGGTGAAGATTGTGAAAGAGATCCAACAATACCATTGGCAGCGTGAGATGCCCCCGATGCATTGGCACTTCCAGGACAAGGGAGGTTTGGAATGACAGTATAGATATAATTGTATTGAGTGTAAATCAAATCATATCTCAAAGTAGTTGGGAGAGCTTCTTCCTCGATCTAAGAAAAATGGGACGCAACATCTTTCCCGATGGGGGATAAAAGGCTCTTGAAAAACCAATATAGATAGACACGGTCTTCGAAAGGCAGGGCACAACATGTGCTCCTCCTTCGATGACACTCTTAAACATGGTCAGAGAGTTGAGTAGTGGAGGATTGATAGAATGTGGTCAAAATCTCAGTACCAGTGTCGTACCGGAGAGGTAACTGGAAATAGGATAAGAACACCTTAGAAAGCTTCGCGAAAATGGAATGAGAGGTGGAGGGCTAGTCTACATACCATTTTGCAACGTCTCTACTGAGCGTGCATTGGAAGAACCGAAGATGAATGGAGTCATTAGTTATGGAGTTAGATGAACACCACATGTGGAAGGATCGAACATGGTTGGTAGGATCCTTTCTACCAATACCATCAAACTTTGGGATGTCTAAGGGAAGCTTAGTCGACATAGAGAGCCAACTAGCATCATGGTGTATGGGGTCGTTTATCAACTGGTTAAGATCTGATAGACTTAACCCAACCATAAAGGGGAGCATGGGTGCCGTCAAAACGGTTCCTGAGACTATTCTGCCTTATGTGACCACTGGTATAGAACCGAAACCACCACCAAGTTGCGTTCCTTCACCAGCTGTGGGTCTAGACATGGTGACAATATGCAATGAAGGAGGCTCGAAGTCAGATGAGGAATCAGAAGGACCAGGAGAAGAATCGGTATGGGGACTTGGAGGGCTATGAACTCGAATCTGATGGGGAGGAGTAATATGCCCAAGCGGAAACTGGGGGTGAAGGCCTAATAGTCTCCGTGACACACGCCTTGGTGGCGCAATGATGGAAGGACACACAGAACATGGAAATGGTGAAGGGAGATCAACAATATATCTTTTGTCTCTGATGCAGTGAGATAAATTTATTATGTTAAGTCTTGGCTTGGCGGTGTAAACCAAGTGCCCTTCGCTTAAGGTGTGCTTGTGTGTGCAAGTGTATTAATTTATTAAGCCCAAATCGTGTTTGTAAAAAAGAAAAAATCTTGTTGCAAATAAACTGAAATAAATAACAGAAAATGAACAGCAAAACAATTAACTAAACCCCACCCAAACTGGGTTTGCAAACACTGTACTGCTTGGTGGCTAAACTGATGGGAAATACACTGAAACGGTCAAGATATCTGAATGTCGATGTGATTGGGATCAAGTGACTCTAAGCTGCTAGAAAGTGGTGCAGCAACAACAAAAAACCATAGGGGAAGATTGCTGCAAAAAGATAGGGAGATGGGTGAAACACCTAGGGAAACCGATGGGACCCTAAGGGAATGACCAAACAAGTTTAAATGTGAAACTATGGATGGTAGCAACCTATCTTAATAGATCTAAAAGATTAAAGATCTGGAAAATGTGGCTGAAAGTGTTACAAAAACTCAGACTTCTCACTCAGCTAAACTCCTCCTAGAAAGGTGGAAGTGTACTGGAAGCCCTGGGGGAGGCTAAATTTGACTTCGACAAATAAATCAGAGTGGATCAAGGCCTAAGAGGAATGAGACAGAGGTTAGACACCCAGCATACAACTCTTAGCAAAACCCAGAAACAGATCTGAGAAAAACCCTAAAACCCAGAAATCGCAGGTACTGACCTGTTTTCTGCTGAAATCACATTTTTTGGGCTGAAAGTTGTGTTCTGAAGCCTAGATCACACTTATTGGGCTAAAAAATGCAATTTCTATTCCAAGGATCCCGATTTGCAAATTTCAGAAAAAAGTGCCACCTTTGTCGCGGCTGGTTCCTATGACCTGTGGAAACGACCAGAAAGCTTGCGGAAGTCAGAAATTTATCAGATCTAGGGTTAAAACACTAGGAAACATTAATAGAATTGAAAAAAGAAGAAACCCTAAGCTGAAAACCAAAGGTCACCTAGGTTTCTGGATCTGAAGTATAAAACCCAGCGGAGTCGCCAATTTGTTGTAGTGTTTTCTTCTCAATGATGTACGAAAAGAACCCACTTAAGATTGTGGATGACAAACAATCTCAACAATAGAAATGACTGCTAAACATTGTAGATCTGCAGCTATTGATAGAAACAAAACCTACCAAAATTCTTATCTATGTTGCAATCATAGTTAAACAGTGAAAGAAAAAGTAATAACCCAAAACATCCAATGGAAACCAGATATGTAAAGAATACTTTTATAATAACACCACTGAAGAGAACAGATAAATGTTACCAGTCTCCCTCTATAGGATGGATTCTTGGCTATCCTCAAACGTCTTCAACTTTTGTAGAGTCTCTCTCCTCTATAATGCATAAATCCAGCAAAAATATGGTGTGCAGTAATGAAAATAATCAGAGTTACAATAGTGAGTGCAACAACGAAAATAATCAAAAGTGAATAATGAATGGAGAACCCTCCTATTTATAACAAAATATTGAGTTATCCTTGAATAATGAGCAATAATAAAATATTATTGATCCCATTCTTGGAATTACCACTTGAAATATTTTATTATATTTGTTTAGGAGGGAAAAAGTATTTAAACTTTTATTTATAAATAATAAATAAATAAATGATTGATTTATCATCTCAAGGAATTATTAAGGAATAATAAACAAATAATGATTCATTTAATTATTCCTAAGGGATTTAATCAAATTTGACAAAGACTAATAATTATTTAGTGATTAATTAATTATTCTTAGAGAAAAATAAGATAAATAATGATTTATCTGTTTATTTTTCATGATTGGATCAAATTTAACAAGGAATAATAATAAAACAATGGTTTAATTAATTAATCCTAGAGGAAAATCAAATAAATAGTGATTTATTTAATTATTCTTCATGGGTTTAACTATAAATTACTTAATAAAGGTGGTTTATTAGGTAATTTCTCACAGTGAAAGCAATTTTACTAGGGTAAAATTATCTTTACATGATATACTTCGATCCATCTAGTAAATTAGGCTAGATGATCAATTTTTTTGTGATAACATAGTGAACTATCAAAGCAAAGGGATGAACCTTAGCATGTGATGTTAAGAAGCATCAACCTATTTTGATCCATATTTATGCAGGAAATAAGTGAACAATGACATAAATAGAAACAAAGAGCTATAGAGAAAAGAGAACTTTAATTCATTAATAACAAAGTACTTAAAACGCTTATATGCAGCATTGAAATAAACTAGTTCGAGTGTTGGTAGCTTATCTCTGAGAAGAGATGTGGTGGCTACATGCCTTCTGAGTTGGGTTACAATGAGTCTCAGAGGCCTTTTTATCATTAAGAAACAAAGGGAAACGATAAACATCCAAAAACCTAACCCTAGGAGGTGAAGCACCAAACATATGTGGGCCCCGTTGGGGTTAGTTGGAACGTCAACTTCTTGGGGTCATAACTTTGGCATATGATCTCTGTTTTACAATCATAATACCTGTTTTCGAAGATCTCGAAGAAGAGGATGAAAAAATATGTGGAGTCTAGTCTTGCATTTTTGGGGTCTCTCCTTTTTCCCAAAAAAAAAAACTTTTAGGGCCTCAAAGCAACTCCAGAAGTTTAGGACCCGAAAAACTACCAAAAATAGTAAGTTGTGCTACAATTAAGGAAACTGGAAGAAACAATGGTGGGGTTCCAGGTGGAATAGTTGATTCGCCACCAATATCCACCTGTATCAGTCCTCCCCCTTTAGGAAGCAATAGTTCCCATTGTGGTTAGTTCCTCCATGAGATGGGGAAATTTTTGTTGAACGTGGTCCGTGGTGAGCCACTTGCCTTGGTGCAAGAGTTGGCCAACTTTGAAAACCTAATACAATTGGATCTTTTGTTGGCAAGTGGTCTTGATATATGTGTCCATAATATTATCAGTTGTGGTATGTTCCATGCAGTCTGGGTTGAGCTATGTTGATGTTAGTCATTCTACAATGTCTTATGTGTCAAACGATGTTGGAAAGTATGGCCAAAGGTGGTCTAAATTGAACACCAGGTGTAAGCCAAGAAAAATGGGGGAAAGTTGAGCTCGAAATTGTTGCCACCCACAAACTTGGTGATGGTATAAGGCCCATATTGGAGTGGTCAAGTCTTCTGATGGGCTCTGACAAGGCGTTCTTTCTGCAAATGCAACCAAACTTTGTCACCTACCTAAAAATTATGTGGCACCCGATTTTGATCATGTCACAACTTGTACTTAGAATTGGAGTTCTCTGAGATGTCATGAACCTATTGCCAGATGTGCTAGATGCGTTCAATAAAACGGGTTGTTTCATCAAATTGATACTATACATGTGTGTATTTTGTATGTGTGGTCGCCTAAGACATGGCAACATCAATTAGACACAATGGTTGAAATCACAGACCCACTTGGATGGGACTGTAACCATTTGAGCTATGGAGATCTCTATTATAGCTTTTTTGGACATAGGAAAAACTCTCAACCCAGTTTCATGGATGCTTGGAGTTGTACATGCGGAGTATAGGAACTATCACCTTGTTGACAACCTATGCCTAGCCATCAACATGGGGATGTAATGCAGTCAACTTGTTAAGCTTGGTGTCCAATAGTGTCTAGAGGCTCAACCAGAATGTGCTAAAGAACCTGCTATCCCGATCTGATATAATGATCTGTGGGATCCAAAAATGTACCCACACTCATTCAAAGAAGAGTTTGGCAGTGTCCTCTGCTGTGATACTCTTCTTGTAGGATGCCAATATAGCCATCTTAGAAAATTGGTACACAACCATAAATACACAGTCATTACCATGATTGGTAGAAGGGAGGCCAGACAAAGAGTCCATGGAGATGGATTCCCAGGGCTAGCTGGGAGTAGGAAGAGGAGTGTACAGACCTTACTTCTTTATGGTTGGCTTGGAAATGGCACATGCAATGCAGGATATTATTTATTTTCCAACATCATGTCGAAGTTTTGGCCAATAAAAATACTTATGTAGTATGACCACAATTTTCTCCATACCAAAGTGTCTTGCGACCTGACTGTAATGCACCTCCCAAATCAGCTTGACACACTCACTTGAAGGAACACAAAGGTGGCCCAAGTAATATAATAATGCATCCTCTAGGTGGAAATCTAGGACTTTCTTGCCATCCAATAGCATCTAGTATGTGGTGGTGAACTCTGGATCATTTTATATAGTTATGGCCATCCAAAGGTCTTGTCGCCACAAGAGTTGACTGTTAGTTAGTGCTACAATTGGGTGTCAATTGAGGTAATATACAACATGATTGATGATGCCCCTTTTGTATTTAATGTTCAAGTGTAATTGTAGTAGATATGTAGACCACTTCTAATGGTGATTGTTCTGCAACTTCCCTTATGTCTATATAAATTGAAGAGATCGGTGATCTATGTGGATGCTTATCTGCTTCCCTAGAATGTAATGTTTCCATTGTTGGCAAGCCTGCACAATAAAATACTTCTCTTTATCATAGGCGGGGTCCTTCTAAATTGTATTGGAAAGTGTCTCACTATGATAGGCCACTAGATGCTCATGTTGGGTGATGACTGCACTAATATCATAGTCAAAGGTGTTTGCCTCGATTTCAAATTGCCATTCCAGGTCTAGAAGTGTGAGTATAGGTGCAGAGCAGAGGCGGTGCTTCATCTCAACGAATGCCTTCTGTTGGGACTCAAACCAGGAAAAAATTTCTTTCACTCTTCCCTTGGTAATCCAACTCAAAGGCCAAGTGATATCGAAGAATCCCAACATCAACATCTGATAAAAATTGGCAAGGCCTAAAAAGTTATGAAGCTCTATTAGAGTGGTCGAGGCTTGGAAATCTTGAATTACTTGGATCTTAGCCAAATCCACATGCACGACTTGATCATTTATGATGTAACCCAGATATTGGACCTAACTCATGCCAAAGGTGCATTTCTCCAAATTGGCACACATTTTGTGTTGTCGCAGGGTTTGAAGGACCTGTCAAATGTGTTGCAAGTTCTCTTCCCAACTTGTGTTGAAGATGAGGATGTCATCCAGATAAAAAAACACAAATAAGTTGGTGAAGGGCCGCAAGATGCCATCCATCAACCTCATAAAAGTAGAGGGGAATTTGTCAACCTGAAAGGCATGACCAACCATTCAAAAAGGCCTTCCTTGGATTTGAAGGCGGTCTTCAATAGATATATGGGCTCTATTCAAATCTGGTGATAGTTAGACTTCAAATCGATTTTGTTGAAATTATTTTCCTCCTTGAGTTGGTCCAGAAGGTCATCAATTTGTGGGATTGGATACTTGATCCTCACAGTGATTTTGTTTAATTCTCAATAATCAATGCAAAGCCTCGAGGTCCCATCCTCCTTTTGTACATCGATAATCAGGAACCCATAAGGTGATGAACTTGGTCAGATGTGCCCTTTTTGTAGAAAATCCTAGATCTACCGCTTGATCTCTTCATTTTCTAGAATAGAGCGATGGTATATCGACCCATTGGGTAGAGGTTCTACTAGAGTCAGATCAACTGAATGCTTGACCTGAAAGTGCAAGGGTACCCCTGTGGGTGAGGAGAATATGTCATTGTAATCTTACATGACCTTATCCACTGACTTTTTCTACATGGAGGATCCCTTCCTAGGGGCCATGGATGTGGCCATGACATTACCCTTACTTTGAGAGAGAATCAGAAAGAAAACAAATTTCTTAGTCTCGGAGATGATATTACTTCATTTCTTAGCAAAGATCAAAGAGATGGTGGTGGGGGGGCTACCTCTGATATCCAATATAACATATTGGCCAAAGTACTAATAAGAGTGTGAGGCTTGGACTCATACACAGCATGACGCTTCCACAAGTATGGTTAGCCTAATAACACATCACAAACTTCAAGAGGAATAGTGTCACACAATACCTCAATCGTGAAGGGTTTGATGTTGTAGGGAAGGAGACATTGTTGGCTAAGACGGAGATCTAGTCCTTATTGGAGTCACCCAATAGTGTATGGCTGTGAGTGTGGTGTGGTTGGCAGGCCCAACTGCTTAACGAATTCTCCTGATATGAGTTTCTTTTGGCTACTGCTGTCAATAACGAATTTCCATGGCGACCCCTTCACCCACATCTATGAGTGGAAGACAAATTTGGGTCTTCGGGCTTAATATTATGGACCTTGGTGGTGGAAATGATGGCATTGGACTCTACATCAATAATTTTGTCCCTTTTTCATTCCCCTTGTCCAATTCTAACTCTAAGTCAGAACATGCATATGACTCAAAATCCTTCAGCTCGAACATTAATGACTAGTTGGCACGACACTCATTTATGTTGTGAGTGGAGCTCTTGTGGAATTCACACCACTTCTCGGTTTCCTTCTTTGTCTTCATGGTGTTTTTCTTTGCTTGAGGTTTTGATGGGTTGTCTTAGTTCACCTCTCCTTGGCTTTGTCCTTTGTTCTATGGTTTGGGGGCACCTTTACTTTACTTCTGATTCACAGATCCAAAGTATCACACCTTCTGTTTAAATTTTTATTTAATCTTAGCAGCATATCAGTATGTTGCACCAAGCGAGGATATATCCAGGAACTCCATTTCTTCCTAAATGTATTTGTATAGACAACCGCAACACTTGATCACCAAATTTCACTCAGAGTATTTGATACCCAACTTTATGTGTAGAGTATGAAAAATGTATGTGAGCTCATGCACATCTTGGTCCATTTGATGTTGTAGTGTGGTCCATTATATGTATTTGTCCTTATAGCTTCCCATGGGGTAATATTGTTCCTTGATAGGGTCTCAGAAAAAGTTCCAAGTGGGTGCAACTGTGAATAGAGAGGGTTCCTTGGCTCTTTTCTACAGTCAGTTTCCCACTAGTCCTTGACATGGGGAGCAACCTTAAGTAGTGCAAAAGTAATCTTCTCCCTATCAAAGAAACTATGGACTGAAAAATAACCCTCCAACAGATTCAACCAGTTATCTACAACAATTTCATCTATTTGACCTTCCAATATAGGGATATCAAAGTTCACTTATACCTTGAAGGGGGAGACACCTCTGAAGTCACTTTTGGATGAATATGTGTCTCTAGTGTGAATCCATGAAGGATCTGGGAAAAGTTTTCCATCATCTCATTCCTCGGCCGCTCGAGGGCTTCTTCGAGCATCAATTTGATAGGATCTCCTACTCATTCATCTTTATTTTCTTCCACCATGGGATGTCATCGACGTTGGTAGAGACGGTCTTGAAAGGGTTGAACTAGATCAAGTCCCAACTCCTTATACCCGACCTCATTGGGGACATGCACATAAAAACAGAGAAAGAGAAGAGCACTATGATACCACTAATCCAGATTTATGCAGGAAAAAAATGAAACAAATATAAAAACATAAACATAGAGCTACAACGAAAAAAAAAACTTTAATCCATTAATAACAAAGTACTGAAAATTGTCACATGCAGAATGGAAATAAACTAGTCCATTCGATGGTAGATTATCTATGAGAAGAGATGTGGCATCTACATGCCTTCTATTATGCAACCAACTCATAGAAAGATAGATCAACAACTTAAAAATTATCCTCTTGGGGGGGAAACCTCCTTTACATTACATAAATGAAAAATCCTTGGATGATAAAAATGACAAGACCTCCTTTGTATATATAGGAGTCTAAGGAGTTACAATACAATCAGGGCCAACATAACAATAATAATGTAAGGGCACAACATAACAATAATGGGCTTCTATGGGGAACAACAATAACAATATGGGGGCTACATGGGAACAACAATAACAATAAGGGGGATACACTAATACTATAGGGACCTAACATGCCCCTCTCCTTCAAAAAAGTGTTGTCTTCAACGCTTGAGTAGTTATGGATGCTTTTGTATAAAATTCCCATCCTCCCATGTGGAATCTTCAGCAGATAAGTTCTTCCACTTAATGAGATATTCTGAAATTGATCAATTTTGTAGCTGTCATGTTCTTGTTTCCATGATTGCTTCAGGCTCAAATATGATTTTTCCTTATTCATCAAGTTTTGGCAACACTATTTGAACTGGAACCTTGTCACTGATGACCTTCTTTAAGTATGAAACAAGGAAAATTGGGTGTACTCGGGAAGATGCAAGAAACTCCAATTTATATGCCATAGAACCAATCTTTTGCAACACCTTGTAAGGACCGTAGTACTTGGGTGATAATTTATTATCCTTCTTACCTTGCTTGAGAGACATTTTTTGTATGGTTGTAGCTGTAAAAATACCCAGTCACCCACATCAAAACTTCTTTCATTGCAAGGTTGATCTACTTGTTGTTCCATTCGACTTTGCGCCAGAGTGAGGTTATTCTTTAATAGTTGGAGAACTTGTTGTTGATGCTTGATGTTATCTTCCACTTCTTTAACCTTAGAATTTTCTCTTAAAGATGATGTGATGGATGGTGGATGATATCCATAAAGTTCCATAAATGGGTTCATTTTTGTTGCAGTATGGAAGTAAGTGTTATACCACCATTAAGCTAAAGGTAACCACTTGACCCATTATTTTTGTTTATCAAATACAAAGCAACGAATATATCGTTGCAAACATTTGTTCACTATCTCAATTTTTCCATTAGATTGAGGATGATAAGATGAGCTATTAGCTAATTGAGTACCATGAAAAGAAAATAATTTCTTCCAAAAATTTCCAGTGAAAATGGGATCTCTGTCACTTACTATAATAATTGGATTTCCATGAATCTTTTGAACTATTTCCATAAACACAATAGCAACTACACTACCTTTAAAAGGATAATATAAGACACAAAAGTGTACATACTTGGTAAGTCTATCAACTACCACCATGATGATACTCTTTCCTTCAAACTTGGGTAAACCTGTGATAAAATACATTCAGACCTTTTCCCAACACTCACTTGGAATGGATAAAGGTTGTAATAGACCTGGGGTCTTAATTGTCTCAACTTTATTTTTTTGGCAAACCAAACATTCTGCTACAAACTTTTGAATATCAAATTTAAGGCCATCCCAAAAAAAATCTTTCTTGACCCTATGGTAAGTTTCTAAAAATCCTGAGTGCGCTCCTAAGGGAGAGGTGTGCTATTCCAAAAGAATCTTTTGTTTGAGTTGGGAATGCTTACAAAGATATAAGCAATCTTTGTACCATAATGAATCATTTTTCCACCTAAATGTATTAGATGTACTAGGATCTTGCTGCAACTTTCGAATGACACCTCTTCATCATTCTTCCATTCATCCCTTGCTTTAGTTATCCACTCATGTTGGATAATAGAAATGGCAAAAAGCAATGCTTCCACATCCTCATACTTTCTTGAGAGTGCATTTGCAACAACATTTTGTTTCCCTTTTTGTAGATGACTTCAAAATCATAACCCAACATCTTTGTCACCCATTTTTGCTACTCTTCTGAAGATAATATTTGTTCCAAAAAGTATTTAAGAATATCATGATTTGTATTTACCTTGAAGTGTCTTCCCATTAGGTAAGGTCATCATTTCTTTATTGCATGTAGTATTGTCAACATTTCCTTCTGATAAATAGGTTTATGTAAATACTTTCCTTTGATAGGATGACTTTCAAAAGTAATGGGTCTTCCTTCTTGCATTAAAATTGCACCAATGCCATTTCCTAAAGCATCACATTCCACAATAAAAGTTTTTGTGAAGTCTGATGTACCTAAGACTGGTGCTTGGCACATTGCCTCTTTAATATGTTCAAAGGCCTTCGTTTCTTTTGGAGTCCAAGAAAATGCATCTTTCTTTAGAAATGATGTTAGAGGCACGTTATTTCTCCCATAATTCTTAAAAAGCTTGCGATAATACCCAGTCAACTCGAGAAATCCTCAAAGATTCTTTATGGTTGTGGGGAGTTTCCATTCCTTAGTGACTTTAATTTTGTTAGGGT